>JAJJMC010000728.1:1758175-1865365 GCA_023531435.1 Papaver californicum | reverse complement strand
GTCTTTTTCATACTCCTGGAATTTTCTAGAGTTAATTAAAATCATTATTTTCTAAAATCATTACCTTTACAAGTTCGAGAAACGAACACCTTATTTACCACTTTCAAAATTACATCATAAAAAGTCCGCAAGGAAATCTGCTAGGACTTGCGACTTTTGCGCAGTTTGTATTTCAAATAAGATGTGGAACTGTTCCAGTTGTGCATTCCATTTTGCTATTCTTCCCACTTTTCCAAAATTCTTCAGCACAGATTCTAACGGAGCTTTGCTTGGTACCCGCACATAATGTATCAGAAAATACGTGCGTAATTTCTCAGTAGCAAAAACCAGGGCTAAAATCAGTTGTTCAATTTTGGTGCAGTTTCTTTCCGCAAGGTTAATAGTTTTACTAATGTAATATACTGGTTTTTCTACCTTGTCATTTGTTCGTACCAATATTGCACTTACAACATCTTCGGTTGCAGCTATGTACAAGGCGAGCACATCTTCAGGTTCTGACTTTTGTAGGGCGGGCAATGTGGCGAGATAAGCTTTAATAATTAGGAAGGCTTGCTCACAGTTCTCGTTCCATACGAATTTATTTTTCTTTTTTAAAGTGTCAAAAAAGGGCTTTCATTTGTCCGATGATCTAGCAATGAATCTTACGAGTGCGGCCAAACAACCATTCGATTTCTGTACTTCTTTAACATTTCTTGGAGACGACATATCAACAATTGCCTGAATTTTTTACGGTCAACTTCAATCCCTCTTTTGGTAACCAAGTACCCCAAAAATTTCCTGATATAACCCCAAAAATGCATTTATCGGGATTAACTTTTATTCTGAATTTCCGCAAGGCTTTAAATATCTCTTACAAATCTTGTAAATGATCCTTTGAAAATTTACTTTTTACCAGCATGTCATCTATATAAACTTCGAGTGTGGGGCCTATCCATGGTTTAAAAATTGCGTCTACGAGCCGCTGATTAGTTGCTCCTGCATTTCTAATCCCAAATGGCATTTTGGTATAATAGTATAAACCGTGTGGAGTGAAAAACGCAGTGTTTCTTGATCTTCTTCAGCTAGAGCAATCTGATTGTACCCTGAACTCCCATCCATAAAGGATAAAGCCTCATGTCCTTCGACAACGTCCACCAACTGATCAATGCTGGGAAGCGGATAACTATCTTTTGGGCATGCCTTGTTTAAGTTGGTGAAGTCTATGCAAATTCTTACTCCGCCATTCTTCTTGGGTACAATTACCATGTTTGAAATCCAGGTTGGATATTGCACTTCTCGAATAAATCCTGCATCCATGAGCTTTTTCAACTCCTTTTCAACTGACAAATGATACTCAGGTGCTACCTTGCGTATGCGTTGTCGAAAAGGTGTTGTTCCTGGGTGTATCCGCAGCTCGTGTTGAACAATACTTGGATCGATACATGGCATGTCTTCCATCTTCCATGCGAAAATGTCCACATAGTCTTTAAGTAGAGTGACCAAATTACGCTCCCTTTCTGTTTCCATCAATGTTCCAATCTTAATCATTCTGAGGATCTCCTCTGTTCCTATGTTGACAATTTTGGTTTCTTCAATGGATGTAAAAGTGGATTTGGGAGCTCCTAATAATGTGGGATCCCCCTTTAACTGTTATGCTGGAAGACTGCCTTCATCAATTTTTGGCATGCTTTCTTTTATTGAAATACGTTCATTTTTTTCACTTTCTACCTTACTTCCGGCAGTCTTTATCATATATTGGCTTAGGGATTCTTCTTTAGCCTTCATCTTTCGTTCTTTTTTCCTGTCTCGTTGCTGCTGCTGTCGCTCTTCATTCATGTGGATTTCTGCAAGAATACAAGATTTTGCTTCACTCTGGTCTCATTTTATCTCCATTTCCCCTTGCGGTGTCGGGAACCGCAAGTATTGGTGATATGTTGAAGTTACCCCTTTCAATTGATGGACCCAATGTCTACCAATGATGGCGTTATATGGAGATGGAGCCTCCACTACGCTGAATTTTGTCAGAATACTTATTGGTCCAGCCGCAACATCAAGCAATATTTCCCCTTTTGGTTTTGAAGCTAGTCCATTAAACCCATAGATTGTGTAGCAAGAAGGCGTAAGCTGATCATCTTTTAATCCCGTCTTCTGGAAGGTATCATAAAACAATACATTAAAAGAGCTGCCCCCATCCATAAGAATCTTCCTTACATTCCAATCCGATACAGGCAGTGTAAGCACTAGCGGATCATTGTGCATTTCAATCTCCTAGTCAACTTCGTTCGCAGAAAAAGTGAGAGGGGATGCCATCCATTCTTCCCATGCTTCAGCAACTCTTCCCGCAACCTTGAAGACTTCGTGAATGCGTACCCTTTTGTGTAGTTTTTTATCAATAGCTACATTCATGGATGATTGACCCGATTCAAAATAGGAAATCATGTTAATAGTTTGATCATTTGGCGTATAAATTTTCTTCTATCTTCAGACTTTGCTCGCTTTGATTCAACGTCAGGAGTTTCTCCCGCACCCCTCTTTTCGGAACTGGTTGACGGTTCTACAAAATTTGCCCTGTTGGCATTCCCCTGATCCAGAGACATTATTCTGGGATGCTTCTTTTGTATGTCCTGTAATCTTGCACATTTTTCAATAATATTTATGAGATCTCCTTTTTTTTTGGGTTTTTATCATGAATATCAACAAAAAGTTGACTTTCTCGGTTGGCTATCCCCCATTTATAACAGTTGATAGCAACTTCTGGAATTACATTCCTACTGATTGACAGACCGTCTGCCATCGATCCGTATAATCCCGGATAGACTCCTCTGTCCAAGATGCAAGGGAATATAATTTGTCCATGATTTCCTCTGCGGGCTTATTGTACATATATGTTTCTAGGAACTTGCGGGTCAATTGGGTGTAAGGATGCACCGATCCTTCTGAAAGGTTATCATACCATGCTAGAGCTATCCCTTTCAAGCTTGAGGGAAAATACCTGCACATAACAACATCATCTTGTTCCCACATGGTCATGATGTGATTGTAATACTTCAAGTGAGTTGTTGGATCTTTAGTCCCATCGTAGCATTCAAAGATGGGAATACTACAATTATGCGGTATTGGTGCATACGCTAGGTGTGGCGCCAACGACGTTCTTCTAGCTTCTTTTAACACTTCTTCTAATCGCCCACTCTCTTTATTCTTCAAAATTTTAATTTCTTCTCGCATTTGCTCCATGTTCTCACAATATTTTCGCCATCTGTTATTTTGTATTTCTGAATCATCAAAATTCAATTTGTTTGGTTCATTCCGCTGACGTGCGGGTTCCACAAGCATCATTATATGATCTTTATTAACTTTTGATTTTCTTATTGCGGGTCTGTTGGAGCTTGCTTCTTGCCCCTGTATTCTAGTTGTAGATGGTTTCGCACCATTCTAGGCTTTT
The DNA here is from genome assembly GCA_023531435.1 of Papaver californicum. Classification (NCBI taxonomy): domain Eukaryota; kingdom Viridiplantae; phylum Streptophyta; class Magnoliopsida; order Ranunculales; family Papaveraceae; genus Papaver; species Papaver californicum. The sequence continues at coordinate 1,861,944 of JAJJMC010000728.1, read as the reverse complement.
TCTTTGAGCATTTGGTTTTCTTGGGTCAAAAGTGCAATTCGTTCTGCACAAGTCTGTTGTACCTTGCGCATCTCCTTCATTTCTTCCATTAATTGTTGAATGTGGTCAATGCTATTTTGAGAAGTTTCTTCAGATGAATTACTAGTTGTTTGATTTTCAGAGTTGTTTACTTGATCATTCATGGGTTGTTGCTCTTGTGATTCTCCCATCATTTCCCTTTCTTGAGGAACCTCTATTGTCCGACTCCCCTGATTTCCTGTATTGACATCTTGATCTTGCATGGTTCTATGTGTTACTGTTTTCATTTATGTGATCCCTTTTGAGATGTTGTGATTTCTTTTTTTCTCAGTCTTATGTTGTTCTAGGAATTTCTTTGCCAATATTCTAAAAGAGTTCAGATAATAAGTTATATGTTTTAAATGGTTTTATTATCCGTAATAAATATATAATGCAATCTGATAGAAAGAAAATATTAAACTTACAACAGGTTTTAAAAGTTCATGTGCAAACGAGTTAATATCAAGTTCAAAAATTCAATTTTGCTAAACATAAAAACTAAAAACTTGATAAGCATACATAATTGTTTGGCGAAAATTTATGAACTAAATTTTCAAATCAACAACTTAAAGAATATAGTAGGTAACTTATCTTATATGAGAGGTATAAAATAATGAAATAATGTGTATGAACCCAAAGATAAAGTTTATAAATACCTCAAGTGATTAGCTTAGAATAAAACCATATATAAAATGCTTTCAATATGACTTTCAATCATGGTATTTTAAAGAAAATAATTTTCCAACCTAACATGATTCAAGATTTTCAAGATGAAAATTTTGATAGGTAGAATAAATTCTTTACTACCTCCCTGATTCTAGCGCCAAATTGTGCTTACCAAAAATCTGGCATCTTTGGATCACAACAAATATAATCTGAATTGTCATGCTTTAGTCCTTTTTGTTCCGCTGCTTGTGAAGTTGATACGTGTCCCTCATGCATCAACGCTCATCATTACTTTTTTATTGTGTCAGACTTTCCCGCAACCTGGTGTCGGTCAGGCATCAAGGCTATCTGTTTTGAGCAGTGTGCCTTACTTTCCCGCAACCCACGTGTCGGTCAGGCAGCAAGGTTATCTGTTTTGAGCAGTGTGCCTTACTTTCCCGCAACCCACGTGTCGATCATGCATTAATGTTGTCAAGTTCAAATCTTATCAACTTTGCAGCTGTCAATTTAATGTTGTAAAAGGCTATGTTTCAGTGTTTTTCGTCTCATTGTAACTCGCTCCTTCTCCAATAATTTTTGGACACGCGTTGCTTGGATTTTATTCTCTCACAATTTACTTGGATTTATTACTATTTATTTTGAATAAATATATACGAATTTACCTCTTGAACTGATTGATTTTGACAAAGTACATAAAATTGATAACAACACGTGATGATAGAAAGAATGTGGATACTCCTATAATTTGGAACTCTTTGTTTCGCACTTTGATGTTATTGCGGGGTTAACTTAAAGTATGACTGAATGATAGAGTTGAAGGCAACTTTTGCTTGAGCTTATATGGTTAACCTATAACTGATTAAAGGGGGTTTTACTAGATTTTGCATATGACCATTTGAATTTGAAAATATCGTGGGAAGAGGGTATTTAAGGTTATATGTTGTGTTGAATAGATAATTTATGTGATATTAGTAGGTTCTTGCTCCAAGTTTTGGGGGCTCCTTCGTATACCTCCTGTTTCAAGCAGTTTTTTAAAGGTTTTTTAAGCTTAAATTGATTTTGAACAACTATAGAATGATGAGTATAGTCTTAAATGGAATATAGAGTTGGAGACTTTCTAAGCAAATTCAATTGCAATTCCTTGCCACATTTTCACCTTATCTGAATACGACAAATTAAACACTCGAAATCAAAGTATTTATGTTTTGGACCTCATGCATTTAAACTCTTAATTCGGTTGTATCCGACGAATTTTTGCCCTAGGAAATTAACTATGAACCATTGTTGTTATATTGATTCAGATGTTGTTAGGGTGTTAAGGTTCCTGAAAAATGTGCAAGATGTGAAGAGACATAACATGAATAAGTGATGTATGCGACACTTGATAATCATGAGCCTAAGGTATAACTGACGGAACAAATATGTCTACCACAAATATTGAATACATATTTTCTTAATGATTGTCTGTTAAAGCAACGAAACATATCAACTGTGACGTTCAATGATTTTGGAGGTAGCCAAGAAACAATGGTCATTTGGTTACGTACTCTTTTGTGAAAAAGTACAAAGGTGTTGTCTGATTTTGCTTATCAAGTTACGTTAAAAAATAATTTTATGCCCGCACTACGGATAAATAATTACCTTTTTGATACGCAAATTCAAGCTATCCTCCACTAATGCCACCCAAGTTTTCTTTATCAAACTTGACACACCAGATGAAACACGAATCTAGTAATAGTTTTAAAAATAAATTATTCTAGTAGTTTAAATTTTATGCTTGCATTACATATAAATAATTTTATACGCATTTGCACATGTTATGCCGATTGAAAATGTAAAGATCTCATTTGAACTGATGCAAAAAAACTATAAGCATATAAACACGTAAATGTTTTCCTGCATAAAGTTGGACCAAAATATAGTTCTCGCAAATTTTCATATGCAAATATGGCTGAATTTTGATATTGTGTGAATATATGCTGGATATTAACATCTACAAGACTTCAAGTGCAAGGCACACCAACTAAAGTCATTACCAACGATGGTTGATATTACCTTGTGCGCAAGAAATACAATACAAGAGTGACGGTGACAAAGTGGACAGCTGGGGAGATAATTGTGAGGTAAAAGTAAAGTCACATGTCCCAAGATCATTTCACAAGACCTAGATCTGTATTACTTATGTCTATGGTCAAATATATATCAGTGACTCCTTATTAGTATGTCTTCCGCAAGAACTATAACCTGTGCATAAGTACCTATTCCACTTCAAAGTAGGGGACTCATTTGGTCAAACTGTTTGTGGCTCTTTTATAACGAGTTTCAAGAAATGGTTAGGCATGCTGTTTCAGAAGTGTGGATTTATAGAAGAGGTAAGCCTGTGTTCCGCATAAGTGTTATTTTATAAAAAAATATTTTATGTACAACCTATACATATTAATCATGTTATTGCAATCATATGTATGTCAAGGTCAGGTCCTCACATTTGCTACAATTCTAAAACCAAAAAAGTGACAATGAAAGATATTACCACATCCTGGATTGGGAGTTGGACTTCTAGTATATTGAATGCCGACAACATGAAGAAGCAGGCAAACCCAAGCTACGCACTGACAAGAGTTTTATATTTATATTTCCAATTTAGTAATTGTCCCATGCCTATATTGTTAGCGGTGGTCAAAAGGTTGTTGAATTCAGAGTAAAAAGTAACTAAATTTAATTGTATACCAATTGTCGGTTTTCCAAAAACCATGCTATTTTTTTATTTTATTTTTGTGTGCGGAAGGTTTTGAATGTCACCCTATATAAAATCTTTATCGGATCATGGATAAGTTATTTTTTTGTTTGTGAATCTGCACCTTCAAAATTATCTAAAATAATACCTTAACATATTTGTTTGATGTTTAATAATTTTTTATATGACTTAATTCAGAGAAAAGATATTATCTTCTAATATTTTAAATGTTGGATAATAAAGTTTAGAATAGATTATTTACAGGCTACCATCCGTCAAATAGCCCTTTTTTTTCTTGTAAGAAAAAACCCAATTACACTAAGTAGTTAAGCTAGCCTCAATTTTAATCATTTCCTACTATGAGCTGTCTCCTCAAATAACTAAGATTTTTCTGACCTCTCGACAATTTAGGTGTAATCGTGCTACTACCAATTGCAACCAACTTTGCAGCAACCTTATTAGTAATTTTAGTTATTGACCCTCCACAATTGAGGGCATATTCGTAGAACAACCAACTTTACAACAACCTTTTTTTTTTAGCAAAGGCAAGATTTAGATTAATTAAACAAGTTTCTTACATCCTAATTTATGTAAAGAATTAACAAGTCAGGTGGTTGAAACCACCATTCCCCACATAGATTTGTTTACGAGCTGCTTTAGCTAAAACACTTACAACTTTATTAGAGGTTTTATACACAAACTCACAATACCACACTGAATTAATATTACATAATTGTACACATTTTCTAAGAAGAGACTGACTTTGCCTGTGAGAAAGATTAACTTGTTGATTTATATAAGAGTTGATACCAAGATTGTCTGTTTTAAAGATAAGATGAGACCAACCATTTGTTCTTGCTAATTGCATAGCTTCTAACATAGCCCAGGCTTCAGCTTGCTGTGCATTTATAGCTCTCTTCAGTGTTGCCCTTCCATAAAATATGCTCATACAGAGGTTCTTATTATAATTCCAATACCAGCTAACAAAGAACTAGAATTATAGGAATCATCAATGTTTACTTTCAAAAACTGCATAAGAGGAGGTTTCCAAGTAGGATTTAAAATAAGATTATGAATATGAGAATGATTATGATTAACAGAGAAGCTACCTAAATGGTGATGAGCAATATAAGAACTTATTTGATGGATGACTGAGTTATGGTTGGGTGTTATGTTACTAAAACAACTCTACATCTGTGTTTCCAAATGAAATGCATAATGCAAAGAGTTAAATTATTTTCTGGGGATTCTTCTGTATATTGAAAGGGGAAGCCTTCAGCTGCCAAGTCTGAATCCATGATAGGATAAAGGAATGTTGCATAATAGAATTAAATTGTTGAGGAAAAAATTCTGCCAAATTGCTTGTGAGAATGAACAATATAGAAGCATATGATCCAGGTCTTCAATCTTATTAAAGTTACAAAGAACACAATGTTGATCACCAGTATCCATGTGTTTAAAAATTCTATCTTTAACAGGAACAACATTATGAATTCTTTACCATAAAAAAAATCTGAAACTTATATGAGAATTTCAACTTCCAGAAGGTTAACCAAAATTGTTGAGATAAACGCATTGAATTGTTTGTATTCAAATCTCTTTCATATAACATTTTGTATGTTGAAGCAGTTATAAAGATACTAGTAGGCCAGACTAACTTATCTTTCTGATCTAGTTAAATAAGAATAGTTAGAATGGAGTTCACCTGATTTGGAGAAAAAAGCTGTCTAAGGAGTGAAACATTCATTGTTCAATGTGAATATCAATAAGTTCATAGACCATTGATAATCACAAGTATTCAAATCACTCCAATCTTGTATTGAAGATTGCATAGAGGGAATCCAATTAAAAGTCCAGATGTTGATATGTGTACCATTACCAACTTGCTATTTTACATTTTTCAAAATAATATTTAGTCCTATGCAGATGCTTTTCCATAAACAACTTGAATTAGAGTTTGTTGGTGGAGGGGAAAATTGAAGATCATTATGGGGAAAATATTTACCTTCAACAGCTTAGCCCATAATTCATCTTGATTGTATAGCAATTGCCAAGATAATTTTGTAAGAAAAGCTAAGTTGTAATTGTTTAGGTTTTTAAGACCAAGGCCACCAATTTTTTTTAGGTAAACATACCTTATTCCATGCAATGAAATGTTGAGAATGATGATTGGTGAAATTATTCCACCAATAACTTCTTTGAATTCTATCCATTTGATGGATGGTTGTTTCTGGCAATTTAAATACCTGCATTTGATACATTTCCATAGTACTCAGCACTGAAATAACTTGAGTAGTTCTCCCAGCTTGATTAATAATTTTACTCTGCCAACCCTGCAACTTATTGTTCATATTTTCAATAATACCTTGACAATTATGCTGTCCTAATCCATGCATTAGAAGGGGTATACCTAAGTATTTCTTTCCAAGCACCATAACTTTCATATTAAGAACACTGGTAATATTAGATTTGTGAGTATGTGAAGTGTGCTTACCAAAAAATAATGTTGGTTTCTGCATGTTTATCACTTGTCCAAAAGATTGACCAAAAATATAAAGTAAGTGTTGAAGATGCTTCATTTGAGTAGAATTTGCTTGAAAAAACAGAAAACAATCATTTGCGAAAAACATATGATTTATAGAAGGACAATGATGATTAATTTTAATCCATGTTAAATGTCCACAATCAACATTATATTGAAGAAGTCTAGAGAAAGCTTTCATGATGAATAAAAACAAATAAGGAGACAATGGGTCTCCTTGTTGAATGCCTCGAGTCGGAGAAAAATTAGAACTAGGACTACCATCAATAAGAATATAGATTTTTGTTGTAGATATACATTGATCAATCAAAGTAATCCAATCAACATGAAAACCAAGTTGTCGAAGAACTAAAAGAAAAAAGGACAATTCTACCCTGTCGAAAGCTTTCGACATTAATTTCAAACCTACAAGAGCCTTATTAATCTTTTTTATTTTCATACTATGCAAGATTTCATGTGCAATAATAATATTGTCATAAATATGTCTACCCGTAACAAAGGTTGTTTGTGTAGGAGAAATGATGTCATGTAAAAGAGGTTTCAGTCTGTTAGCTAATATTTTTGAGATAATTTTATAGCTAACATTGCATAGACTGATTGGTCTATAATCAGCAGGGGTTTGGGGATTTCAAATTTTCGAAATTAGTACTTGATATTGTTATTTATGGCTTTGAGCATATGTTTGTAAGTAAAAAAGTATGGGCTTTTTAATAAAATACCTACGTATGGAAATGCAGTTAATAAAATGCCTATGTTTTTTTGGACTTTAATTAAATGCCCAAGCTTTGACCTTTTCCGTCCCGTTATTTTAAAAAAACGGCTAACAGTTGTTAGAGGGAAGGTGGCAGTAAATCACCTAAAGCAAAAGACATTCGTAACCCTGAATCGAGTAGCGTCGAGTTGGAACAGTTAGTGTGAACTTAACTCGTGACTCGGAACAGTTAGTGTGAACTCAACTCGTGAATGATCCCACTAAACAAAATTACCAGGAGCTTGCTTGGAAGATTCACATACCAAATCCCAAACTCAAAGATTCATTAAACCTGACCTAAATGATTAACATTCCAAACATCCAAAATCACATACAATCAAGATGATTATAACATTCCCATTAATTAAGAAAAAAAATTAAAAAATTAAATACATCTGATTGCAATCAAGAACAACATCAAACACAAACAATTAATTGAAGAAAAAAAAGATCACAAGAATATAAGAAAATGGGCTCACTATGAAATGGTTTTTCTCACAAGAATATGCGAAACCCATCTGCCAGCATATACACCTTCTCCATTAAATTTAGTTCATGCCGAACCCCCAATTTGTTCCCTGATTTCTCTCCATCAATACCATTAATCAAACCCACTCGAGTATACAAATTCCTTAATCTTTCATTTGAGATGCTCACCAAAACCACCACAAATCATAGCTCAAATTCAGCCTTTGTATCATCTTTTAATATACCTCTTTGTACCAGCTTGTTTGCCTTAACCACAAAATTCATCTCTTAAATCCTACACACAGCTCGCAAAAGTCATCACCAACACCACCTTCAGACCCTAATCCTAACTAGTATTCTGAAATACAAACCTTACATGGAGTAAAATTGAAAATCAAGTAAACCCCTATTCTTAAAACCACCACAATTAATGTATGAATTAAACCCAATTTTGACAACCCCCCCAAAATTTTTTTTTCCCCAATTTCAGAAATTATGAAATCATGATTCACTTGATTAATGAGATGAATTGAAGAAAATCAAAGATGTTTTATGGTGGTGGTGGTGTTGGTGCACGAGAAGAAGAAGCAGTTGCAGGAGTATTTTTTTAATTGAAGAAGAAGAGAAGAATAATGTGATTGCAGCCCTAGTTTTTCTTTTTGGTTAAAGTTTTATTCAATTGAAGATGAGAATAAAATGTGATCAATGAGAAACTTGTAATAATGATCACCAAAAACCAATTTAAAAAACCATTGTTCTTTACTGATGGTTCCATGATATGAACTGGAAAAAATCCAAAGAAGATGGAAAATAAAAGAGAAGAAGGGAAATAATGTGAAAGAAAGAAGATAGTGGGAAAGACAGCTAGGGGTTGGATTTTAGGATTAATGTGACCAAAACTATCTTGAGCAATCGATTCATTTACAAAGCACATGTAACAATCTGGTCGGTTTAATCTTCAACCGTCTTAATCAAATGCATGGACGGTAGATGATGTTATTTTCATCTTCTAGAGTAATGGGTAGTTTAGTATTTACTCCCATCAAATCTCATATCGTTAGATGAAAAATTGACTTAGTCCACGAGATTTTACTGGATTTGTGATCCCAGACGGAAAATCAAACGGCGTGAGCATTTAATAAAGGTTGAAAAAACGGGGTTAGTATTGAACCATAGAGATAATCCCAATGTCGATAATATCCCAACATTACTGATAAAAGGAAGCTTGAAAACCATCATTACCTGGAAAAGTCCAAAGTCCGATTTAAAATAATACTCCCTCCGTTTCAGGAAAAGAGTTACTTTCTCTTTAAATTTTTGTTCCAACAAAAGAGTTACTTTCATTTTCAATATAACAAACTTTCAAAACTACCCTTATTATTTTAAGAAATATTATTATTCTCATTATAAAGATATATGTAGTATTAAACTTTTTATTAGGGTAAATCTAGAAATAAATTACAAAAGTTATTCTCTCTCATCTTGCCTTAACAATTGTGCAAACAGGAAAAGTAACTCTTTTCCTGAAATCGGAGGGAGTACATCTTTAATTTCTTGAGCCGTCGGTGTCCAAGTTAGCAATTTCAGTTTCCAACCGACAGTTAAGGACGCCCCATATCACCTGTAACACCCATATCAATATACAATTATATTACAAATCAACAGGATGACAAGCCAAGTAAGTACATCCTAGAGTTTATGAAAACGAAACTTGAACCCTCTTAAATATTTTGAAAACCCGATTTCCCCACTCCCAGGCTCCCAGCTAATAATCTTCCACCTTAATATCAAGGGCTTCTCCTCCATCCCTCTGTCTCTAGGTCTGCTCAAACAATCAGCCCCGGTAAACATCATTTTACTCGATTTGTTCTAGAATTTAAGTAAGTGTCTTCACTATTGGGGTTTTCATTTTCTTTCATTTTGAGGTTTAATTCAGTTTTAACCACACCCTCTTTAAAATTTCCTTGACGATATGATATTCTCATGGGATTATTAGGGCAAGCATGTGTGGATGAGTGCTACTAAGCTTAATTGTGAAATTTTATTCTGTTAGGTTCAAATTTTGAACTTGGTGAACATTTTGTTAAAAAATGCATGCTGTGAAGGTTCCTTGGGTAGGGCAAACCTTTGCGCTAGCTAACTGTAGTGATTCTGGAGGTAAGAAATCACGTATCCGACGATCTAAGGAGGAAAGAAAATCCATGGTCGAATCTTATATAAAGAAGTAAGCTGTATTCTGACTGTTACTTTCTTAATTTCCCCAAATCTCTATTCATTTTGAATTTGAGTTCAAGAAATGTGATTGTCAACTTGTTTTTTTTTTAGGTACCAGAACTCAAACGGGGGAAGTTTTCCGTCGCTTAATCTCACTCACAAACAGGTAGGTGGATCGTTTTATACAGTTCGTGAAATTGTTAGAGAAGTAATCCAGGAAAATAGAGTACTTGGCCCAGCGAAATTCACATTAGATGAGCAAAATGATGACCAAATGTCTGAACATTATCCTCTTGGATCGATTTCGACACAACCTTTTAATGAATTGTATGTGTCATCGAGTGGAACTCATTTTGTTGCTAACCATAATGCTGGAGAAGAACTGATTGATACCATGAATGGGCAAGTTAATGGTAAATATCAACAGATTTTTGAGAGTGACGGTCGTAATGAAGGGAATTTGGTGGATAAAGAATATAGTGAGACTAATTCAGAGACATCTACCGCATATTTGAGCTATGAGATGCCTTGTAAGGAAGTGGAAGTCATTTCTACATCGGAGGGGAAATTGGAAGAAGCGCAAGTGATTGTTGAATCACCTGCATCTAAAGTAACTCCTATGGCGACGGACGTTATAGTGGAAACCTTCCCTGTACTACCTGCTCACAATGTGAAGCGTGGCAGGGATGGAAGCTCAGCTGATGCAAGGGACCTAACTATAGTTCTGGAAGAGCATGACGTGAAGAAGGTGGAAACATCATCTACAACAAGGAAAGATGACATCGTGTTGGAAAAAGCGAACTCCATGGTAAGTGAACGGCAATCATCTAGTTTTGTGGAAGTGAATTTAGCAGGAAATGATATCCATCCAGTGGTTGAAAGTCCAAGTTGCACTGATGCTGCACAGAGTATTGAGACTGAGGAGAACAAGGACATTCAAATCGATGCATCTTCCAATGACTTAACCTTACAGACATCTCATCGCAGTCAGGTGGTTTCAGGAAATGAGGTGAGGTTTAATATCTCATTTTGCATATTTAATGTCTGCTTTTGTTCCACCTTCGTACCTCGTTTTACATAATTCATTACGGAGAACAGTAGAACCTGTATCACTAGGCCATTTCTGTTAAGGTTCAAATGTCCTGATTCAAAATGTGAATTTCCTCTACCTTTTTGAAATCTTGTCTGACCCCAAAAATAATAATAATTGATTGCCCTAAATGTCTATCTGTCTATGCACATAGGAGTAAAGAAAAAATTTGATGGTATTTAAATCCTCAGCATCCGAGTTCAACTTTTTCTTCCTGGCATGTATCCGAACTGGATTCCATGTAAACACTAGTAATAACCATTTAGTCTAGGCAAAGTTCTTCATTTGTATTGCCCATATAGTTAACGAGCTTTAGGGCCTTGCTGTCAACCATGCTATTTTATGTGTTTAGTTCATTGCTCTGTGATAATTAGGTTGGACAGATGAGTTCATGACACCATACTGTATATCTGTTTGTATTCTATTAAGGAAGCTCGTAGCATTCAATATCCATTTTGAATCTTGATGTTATCTTCATCAAGAAATGGTCCAGAAACTGAAAGTATCTAATTTATGTTAAAATATATGGGCTGTAGCCTTGTGGGGGACCGTGTATGTGCATGCTGCTTTCATTTAGAAACCTCAATGACAAAAATGTGTTTGGAATTTACTTCTTTTCCCCCCTACAGATTAAAATTGTTTCAGGCGCCTCCTATTCCTTGAACAACAATGCTAAAAACAGCAAATCACTTTCTCAAGTGGAAGATGTTGATGCTAAAGCTTATATGCAAGGTATCCAAAGCGACAAAGGAAAGAAGTCTACATTTGACAGGATTAACCTGTAAGAGTTTCTAGAGCTTAATTCTGAACTCAATGATGCTACATGTAGGTTAATGAATACTGTGGCAAAACTGTGCTCCTAAAGTGAATCTGATTATGAATTTTTTTCTTTTAGCAGTGAATCATGGCAAGTTACATCGAAGAAACACGAGACGAATCCAGCTATGGCAGCCATTAAAGCATTTATCAGTGCATTCATAAAGTTTTGGATGGAGTAGCAGATTCTGAGAGTGAAACAAGCTATTAGAATGTAGGTCGTAGCAGGAAAAAAACATGAAACAGATTCCAATATGGCAGCCACTGTAGCATTTATCAGTCTAGTTATAAAGTTTTGGACGGATTAGCAGTTTTGAGAGTGAAATAAGCTAATAAGAACTGAGGTCTCTAGTAGTGTTTATGTATGTATCTCTGGCCGATTGAGATTCTTGTCTATTGAATTCCCCAGTGCTGACGTTTATCTTATTTCACTACTTGGAGCCTGGCGGTGATAAAGGGCAACACTTAGTTTTAGGTTGTTTAGTAAGTTGTTTGGGGCTAACCCGCCAACATCGTAGATGTCATGTGATTAAGCCCCCTGTGTCTGGCTTATAAAGTTCTATTTATCTGAATTTTTTTGATCCGACTGCCACTGTAATTTGGGAGCTTCCTTACTTTCTTCTGATGGAAGGCTGCTTGATTCTGGATTTCTAAACTTCCTTACTTTTTTCCTCCATTCTTGAATCTAATTTGCCTTACAGTCTCGACTTGTCTTCATCAAGCGATTAATTACCGTCCACATTACCAAACATGTTGTCTACCAAATCCAAGTGAACTAGTTTGCCAAATCGGAGTCCGGCTGGACGTCGAATGGGAAATACCAAAACCACCCCTATTTTAGTCAAAATCCTAGCACCATTTTAGTAAGTACATTTTTCAGTCAACAATTTAAAAATCATTGCTTGCTTGTTATTTCAGGAACTATGTAATGGCGAGTCAACTGATGATCTAAACTGTCCGAACATTATTCTATTTTCTCTTATCGAAATGAATCAACGGCTTAGGAGTCCGGTAGACCAACATCTCTGTGCATATTAAGCATACAATACTTACCTTCTTATCATCAATCAATTCACGCGTAAAAATAAAATAAATCAACAGTTATAAATACACTTTCACTAAATTCTCTGTGCACCATTTAACACTAGATCATTAACTCTTCCCCTGTAAAATTCTCTTTCTCCTGAATCATGAACTTGAGTAATAAGCGAGAGAGGGAAAACAACAGGGAAATGTAGAGACAGCAGCAGTAAAAAACACTAAACAACAACAAGAGAGAAGAGAAGAGAGGACATTTTGTAAAGAGAGAGAAACTATTTTCCTTAATTTTACCAAACAGAGATATTAATTTGTAGAAGAAGTTTCTGTAAACTCAGAAAGAAACAAGAATCGGATCTGATTTTTTTTTTAAAGAGTGAGAAATAGAGTTTGAAATGCAGACATTGATCAATGATTGAAGCATCATCAAGTCCTCCTCCTAGGGTTTTATTGTTCAATTTATTATTTAATCAAGGAGGAATTATCCAACAAGAAGAAGAAGAAGAAGGAGGAGTTGGAATAATGGATTTATCTAAAGTTGGTGAAAAGATACTTACTTCAGTTCGATCTGCTAGATCTTTAGGGATTTTACCTGTTACTTCCGATCGACCTGAGGTAAGAACATAATCATTTCTATTTTTGTTTAGTTTAGAAATGATCAAGCTGGATTACTTCTTAAATTAGGTCGTTCGTTGTTAGTTATAGGAAGCTTAATTGAATGATTAATCGATTAAGAAGTTAGATTATGTTGAGAAATTTGGTTTTGAAATTGAGTTGGTGAAATTAGGTTTAGTTGTTATTATGAACACTTAACTCATTTAACTTGAGAACTACATTGTATAATGGTCATATTATCATGATCCTCAAATTTTTATTTGTGGCGTTTGAGCTGTCACCATGGAGGTTAGGAGTAAATGAGAGGTGATGTATAAAATTTATAATGAGATACATCAAGGTTTTGAGATTGATTATATCAATTAGGTTTAGTTATTGTAAACACTTACCTTAATAACTTAAGAACTACATTGTAGACCAGTCACATATCTTTCTTTTGAGTATTTTATGATCCTATATTTGTAATTTTTTGTGTTTGAAATGTTAGTATAGAGGTGATAATGTTGTACAGGTTCCTGTTTCTTTGGTTTTTCTAAATTATGCGGCGGTATTGGAATTAGTTTGTTTGTTTTAGAGGTTGAAGAAGCTCAATGATTTCAGAATTGGATTACAGTTGGAATTAGCATTTTGGAACTGAGTTAACCAAATTAGTAATACTTTTTTACTCTCGTGGTTAGGTTTACCTGTTATTAACCTGCCGCAGCCATACAATAACTTGAAAACTAGTGAACTACATTATACCTGGTATAGTAACACATGATCTCTGGAAATCTTAAATTCTCTTGAGCACGAGTTTTTAAGTGTGTGTATGAGTTTCTTATGTTTGAACTGTCATCTTAGATGTGAGGGGTATGGAGAGCAATGATTTTTGTATAGGTTTAGTTCTTTGATTTTTCTTAATCATGTGATGAGATCTAAATTAGCTTGTTTGTTTTTAGGTAAGAGAAGCTCAATTGTTTTAGAAAAATGGATTATCATTAAAATTTGCATCTGGATTAGTAGTAATGGTTTACACTTGTGGTTAGGTTTAGTTGTTATTAACTCGCCAAACACTAACTTGAGAACAAGTGAACTATATCCTACTCTGGTTTTCTATCAGCCACACCACATATGTCTTGATTATGAGCTTTAGTGTGTGTTGAGAGGTCACATGGAGGTGGTTAACGAAGATTTCAATTAAATGAGACTTGATGGTTTTGTACAGGTTCCAGCTCGGGCAGCTGCGGCAGCTGCTGTAGCTCGAGCTATTGCATCACTTCCTCCTCATCAAAGACACTCACTTCCATCAGGTTCTGACGAATTGGTTTCAATCTATGGAAGTAGACCGCGGGGTGAAATAGTTGAGGAGATAGAAGAAGAATTCTATGAAGAGGTTGGTTTTATAGTCGTACAACTTTGAGTTTTTGATAGTTTGATTCATGTGTATAATTCTTTGGATGTGTTGAGCCTGGTGATAATGGTGCACTTCTTTATCACACCTTAGACATGCCTTTAGTGCACTAACGTATAAGGGGCTTGTTATGGGGATATTGTAAAATAGGATCTTAGTCTGATAACACTTAATGAACTTGTGATGTCTGGCAATAAAGAAGCACCTCTTCCATGTTCAGTCAAGAATCATTATTCGGGTACCACAGTTTTAAATTTGAATCCCGCACAGTTGAGATAAGAACTGATTAATGAATGATTTGCAAACAAAAACATACCAGGAAAGATAGAATTATTTGCAGAATGCAATTTATGGTTCCAGTTTCGAAATCTATGCACACATTCAAGGAGAGATGTGCATGATAATTCAATTTTCTGACAAGAAAAATAATACAAGGGCACAGAATTGTAGCTTTAAGACTTAAAACTTTAATTAGTTCAATAACATACAACTTTTGACAATCTTTATCGAGTTGGTATATCATTTAATTATCAAAGAGTTTGAGGAGAGGTACACACATTGATGGAAAATGAAAAAGTTGATCAAAACTTATATCAAAAAGAAAAGTTGATTTCAACTGTCCACTTGGGTATTTGGTTTACCCTACTATTTCTACTTGCAACCATCTGTATGCACTTCCCTCCAGATATGTCTACATGCCTTTTTTGCTTTACCTTATGCGTGCAGGGGTTTGATCTGCTAAACTTTATCTTGATGCTCAAAGTGAATAGTTGATTAATCTGCTATAATTTATGCACGCAGGGGTTTGATCCAGTTAAACATGTTCTTGATCATATTCCTTCTGAAGAAAAGGGTTTGACATATTTTGAGAGCAAGGTAATTCTCCGGCTTCCACATCAACTGGTTATGTCACTTCTTGCTGCAAATTGCATCATATTTCTTCTTCCTTCTATTTGGAGTGTGGGTTTTGTTTATCATAAGGATGCCGCTTGATGGAAGTTGAACGGTGGTTCTCCTATACCTAATGTGTTGTTGGCGTGTTATAATTCTTGTATCTGGAACTTAAACCATGCTAAAAATTCACTCATTTTATCGCCTGGATAGTTCATGTCTGAAAGTTGCTTATTTGGCCGAACATGTTCAGCAGGAATTTTTCTTGTTCATTCTCTGACTAGCACCTGGTTAGGCATTTTTTTTGTATCGACAGGTTGTTGAACTTTTGTCATCACAGATCGCTAAATAGTTCCTGGAACTGCTCCATTTTGGTTCATGACTCGACATCAGTTTGTATTCTCCCCTTTTACAGGCTACACTTAGATTAGCACAACTGGATAGGATGTCAGAACGGTTGTCACGTCATGTTATGGAGCATTATGAAGAGATGGGTAAGTTCCCAATTTGAATTAAAAATAATTTCTTTATCATAGAGTCCATAATCCATATACATAATTTTGTTAATTTTTGATCATAGACGACGTCAAATCTGTTGGTCCATGTCCATGTTCCCATGTTCTTTTACTGCAATGTTACACTGGTTAAGAACAGTTCTGACATTTTTAAAGCTAAAGGAAACTTTTATGCTTCTTTTTGGTTAGTTAAGGGGATGCATCTGGTGAGGGAACTAGAGCAAGATTTGAAAGTTGCCAATGTCATTTGCATGGTAAGATGTTAACTCGCTGATTAACTGGGGTCATAATGTTTCGTTAACTTTTTTGCAGGAAAAGAAAAAGGAAATCCTAGTGTGTACTATTATACTGTTCTTACTGTGATAAAGTTTTAGGTCATTTATTTCTGTTTTGTTTTCCCTTCCCCGTATATTTTATTCCTTGGATGTATTCTAGATATAGTAAGTCTTTTAATATTTTGCAGAATGGAAGGAGACATATAACTTCTTCATTAAACGAGGTATCACGGGATTTGGTTGTCACTTCAAAAGCCAAAAAGAAACAAGCTCTCTTGGTATAATACTGTTCTGAAAACCTTACAATGATTTCCTAAAATACTTGAGTTTGTACTGTGCTGCTTTAAGGATGTGGGGTCTGTAAATCATGGTTGGAACACTCAACATGTTACATAGTGAGAACTGTGTCTTGACAACATGCTAAAACTTGCAGGACTTAGTCCCAATTTTAACTGAATTACGTCATGCAACTGAAATGCAAATGTCACTTGAAAGGCATGTTGAGGAAGGAAATTACTTTAAGGTCGGTTTTGATCTTTATCTGTTTATTTTTTTCTTCATGTCTCTTTAGATTTTTTTGGTATGTTTGTGGATGGATCATTTGTTGCCTCGTGTGCTCCGTTCACTAAAATGCTGAATAACTATTAGTACTTCTCCTTTTCTTTAACCAGGCATTTCAAGTCCTATCAGAGTATCTACAGGTTTTGGATAGTTTGTCAGAGCTCTCAGCTGTACAAGAAATGAGCCGTAATGTAGAGGTGACTTCTTCTTTCTGCTACTGCTAGTGCTAATGTGATACCAGTCTAACATTCTCTCATGTACTTCGTCAGATGAAAATTTTAAAATTGAATACAGAGTTTGGTGTCATCAAAAGATAACATCATCATTTTATTTTGCTTTCTCTATCTTTGGTTTTATGATTTTTATTGTTCTTACATGTGGCACTTGTTTTGTAACTTTCTTCATATCCTAATCTGTTCCAGGTTTGGCTAGCGAAGACACTTCAAAAGCTAGACTCACTCCTATTAGGAGTTTGCCAGGACTTCAAGGAGGAAAACTATCTAACTGTCAGTATATTTGCCCATCAACGCACATCATTTGAGTCTTATATTCATGACTTGATTTTTAGGCATCGCTACACCATGATATATATTGATTTATATCGGTATCATTGTTTCCAATGAGTTTAAGCAAATGGTGAATTGGGAGCATATCTCATGAAATGTAGCATATCACTGATGTAAGATTAATGGGAGTCTTTGACAATGTTTTGTAGGTGGTTGATGCTTATGCATTAATTGGGGATATCACTGGTCTTGCCGAAAAATTACAGAGTTTCTTTATGCAGGAAGTTCTCTCAGAAACTCAATCAGTGCTAAAGAATATTATACAAGAAGTAACCGATCTTTTTCTTTTACCTTCAAGCTTTTCCAATTTGTTTTTTCTTCTACTAGAAAAGGTTCCACAGAAGGATTTCTATTTCCTTCTTTTGTTAGCCTGTCTCTACTATTCTTATTCTGTATCTATGGAACCCAATTTTCTCAGATAAACAGTTTATCTTGCAGGATCAAGGATTACTGCATATGCAAAAGAGTAGGTATGCCTTTCTACCTAAGCCACCTTTCACTTTTTCTTGGGTCAGCTAGCTTTGTGTTAGTGTTAGATTGATTAGCTATGCTGTATGCCGCATGCATGAGTGTATATAATATCTTGTTTTATAATTTACCATTAAATTGTTGATTGGAACTTGAAATAAATTGCTTATTCCTGAGTCCTGACCTTGTGTCAGCTTTGTTATATCATTGTATATGTTGGTTTAATCAGATTGCCTTTTCCAGAACCTACAGTGATCTCTGCCTCCAAATTCCGGAATCCAAGTTTAGGGAGTGCCTATTAAGAACTCTGGGTAGCCTGTATAAGTTGATGTGTTCATATTACTCAATCATGGGCTTTCAGCCTGATGAAATGGTTAGAGAAGTTATCTTTATCTCAGTCTTCTATTATTTTTGTGTTTTCCGGCTTTTAATACGTTGGGTACCTAGTGTCGCTTTTTGGTAATGGATGATTGTCATTTTCATATTTCAGTATTGCAAGTTTTTCTTAGACGAGATATTTATTTTATTTATCAATTTCAGATATTTGCTTCGTTTTGAATCTTTCTATCAACTAGCAAAAAGTGTACTTTCAAACAATTCACTCAAAATATATAATAATGTACACATCGATCAAAAAATAAATAAATCAATATATGTACTTAATATATTTGAATTCTGAAATTTTTGTTTTGCTAGACAAACATGGTATACCTTGTGTCCCTTCTGGTTTCTATCATCCATGAATGAACTTCGTCTGTTGGCTAATTACTCCTTTGTTGCAGGATTCAGAATGTCGGACTTCAAACGTAAAGCCAAATTGTGGTGCCATAACTGGGTCCCCAAAAGGGGTCCCTCATATTGATTCAATATCAAAAGTTTTGAGCAACTCTGGATCAGAAAATGGCTATCTACTTCAATCAGCTGAAAGAATGCCAATTTCAATCTCAGCAATTGAGTCTGCAGCAAGTAAATCGTCTCTGGGCGAATTTACTGGAAGCAATGAGTCCACTTCGTCAATTGCTCAAAAACTAGATTCTGAAACACGGGATGATGGTAGCGCAACATCAAGTAGTGGATCTTCATGGGATCAGCTGAGGAAGGATGCCATAGGATTTGTTTCACAAACACTACATAGAGGGCGAAAGAACCTTTGGCAACTCACCACTAGTCGCGTATCCGTATTGCTTTCCTCTTCTGCAGTTTGTTCGACAAGTGTACACCAATTCTTGAGAATTTATGAAGATCTGAATGTTTTCATCTTGGCTGGAGAGGCTTTTTGTGGGGTTGAGGCAGTTGAGTTCAGACAAAGATTGAAGACTGTTTGTGAAAACCATTTTGCAGCTTTTCATCGCCAAAATATATACGTATGTGACATAGCGTTTTCCTATTTCCATTGCTAAAATAAATTATATGGTAACATCATCCGTCTGTTTAGAAAGACCCTAGTGAATGGGTTAGGCTACATAGGATGTTTTGAGTTTTCAAAATATAGCTATTCATTTATTGGTAACTCGAAATGTTAAATGGTGAATTTAGAATTTCTCTGTTCCAGATATTATAGTGGCCATTCTAATAACATGATAGTATTTTTTTCCAGGCACTAAAAATGGTTCTAGAGAAGGAGACATGGCTGAAAATGCCACCAGACACAGTACAGATAATTAGTTTTGCTGGCCTTGTTGGTGATGGAGCACCTATAATTGCTCTGTCTGATGGTAAATCTTCCAAGACCAGGGTTCTTCATTCCAGAAAGCTACCTGACCCAGTTCAAAATGTCAACCAGAAGAACGGATTTGCTCAGTGGGTTAAAACAGGAAATCCATTTTTGCTGAAGCTGACCCCCGGCTCCAAAGAATCTCCTCGCTCCTCACCGTTGAGTGAGTCTGGAGAAAATGATAGTTTGCACTTTCAGAATGATAAGCTGTCTCCAAGAAAGAGTAATGCAAATGATAAGAACAAGAATACTTCTGTTTCAGAAGATGAAAATGAAGATCTTCATGCTGACTTTATTGACGAAGATAGTCAGCTTCCAAGTCGAATCTCTAAGCCCAGTCACTCAAGAAACCCCTCTTCGCATTGTAATGGTGAAGATATTATAGCACAAACTGGTTCGTCACTTAGTCTGCTGAGGTAAATTCTCTGAATTCTGAATCCAGACGTTTTGGGGGCTCACGTGTCCCATATATCTCTTTATCTATATAAATGTTCTTTGTTGTTTGCGTTCGTAAAAATAGGTTAATGGACAAATATGCGAGGCTCATGCAGAAATTGGAATTAGTAAACATCGAGTTCTTTAGGGTATGTTCCAATGCGTTTGCTACTACGTGCTACATTGTAGAGTCAATTTTAACTATCTTAACTTTTTCAATTATTTTACAATGTTATCAGGGAATATGCCAGTTATTTGAAGTGTTTTTCCATTATGTATTTGAAACATTTTGCCAAAAAGACACTTATCCACCTGGAAAAGGCTCAACAGATCCTTTAAATCGTAAGTTCCTATGCTGATATGTAATCTTTCTCTACTCTTGTTTGAAGTGTTTCTATTTTGTTTGACGCGTGACGTGTTTTAGATGATTTTAACATTTCAAAGTCGACTTGTTTTTGGCGTCCAGCCCGCTTGAAGACAGCCTTGTCTAGGATATCCCAAGATTGTGATCAGTGGCTAAGACCCCAGACTGCATCATTTTCTTCATCTTCACCCACATCTGATGTGACACCTACTAGTCCTCCCAGCCATACACCGAGTGTTGCAATTGGGCTTAAGGTATAGGGTGCTGTGTAGAACCTCTTTTTTCTTTTTGTCTTTGTAAAAGTCATTTAAAAAACAAATATCCTTTTGTTAAGTAATCACTTCCGTGATAGATTGTTTTACATGTACAGTTATATTATTTAGGAATATTAATACAGTTTGGTTTTCACAGGAAAGGTGTGCAGGAGCAGAAACCGTTGATCTTGTTGCTCGGGTGTTGCAAAGATCTAAGGCTCATCTTCAGTCAATGCTTTTACAGAACAATGCAGCTGCAGTTGAGGATTTTTACGTAAATTTGGTGAGTCTTTTTGCCAAGTCAGATTGAAGCATGAGTATTATGCCAGTTGGTGTCCTGTTTTTATATAAGGATATACCAATATGTCAGCCAGCTATCAACAGTTTTTGCTTCTATTACTGTAGCCCTTTCATGCTCGTTCAAAATCTTTAAGTTTCATCTTAAAAATTATGGTTTCCCACAGGTTGGATGTGTACCAGATCTTACAAATCACATTCATAGGACAACTGCAAGGTTGTTGCTACATATCAATGGGTAAACTCATTACACTACTATTAAGTGGCATTTAATTTTCTAAGAAATTCCGGAGTCTAATATTTGTTATTTTGTCTTTCAAAATCATTTGAACTTTCGCTGAAGGAGCTCTATTTGTCTAGTATATATTTGACACTCTAAAGCTTTATCAGGTATGTGGACAGAATTGCCAATGCTAAATGGGAGGTTAAAGAGCTTGGACTAGAGCATAATGGGTAAGCTCTGTAACACCCTTTTGGTTGTATATTATCTTCTGAAAAAGCATTGTTGTAGTATCAGTACTAATACTTTATGGCATTAGTAATCTCTTGCCAATTTGACATGCCTACTAATTTGTCCAGTTTCACAAGCTTTTATGAGTTAATCATACCCTACAGGACAATTGTTAGTTTTTCTTTTTTATTTATTTATTATTATTATTATAAAGAAACACATGTTCGGTTTTCGCTACCTTATCTGCATTTTTTGTTCTGCTGTATTATAAGTAGTAGTTGGTTACTGCAATAAGCTTTTTTAATCACATTTGGCATCAAATATGGATAGTTATGTGGATTTGTTGCTGGGAGAATTCAAGCATTATAAAACAAGGCTGGCTCATGGGGGGATTCACAAGGAGGTAAAGTTTCAAATCGGTTTACCAAGCTATTTATCATGGATTTATAGCAGTTCTACCAAGTTTAGCAAGATATCAATTCGATGATAACTACTGAACAATATAATTTCCATCTGTTTCAGTTTTTGTTGGGCAACTTTTTGATAAACTAATGAAACATATGGAAAGATATTCAATCAGAGTCGGTTAATTACTTTCTACATGTGGTCCATGTGGAGGGAATTTATTGTATCAGTTGACTCCTTTCTGCATGTTTATGACCTCTACATGCTCACTACAAAAAAATAGATGTCATGTCACTAGTACTTTTAATCAGTGAAGGGGCACTAGTAGGTAATTGTATGGCTTTTATATGCAAGTGCATAAACTAAATAACTACATTATGCAAATCTCAAGATGTCCCGAACTTTTTAACATGTGTATCAGTAACTAGTCGGCTTTGGTTGTTACCAGGTTCAAGATCTCCTTTTGGGATTTGGGCTTGAAAATGTTGCGGAAACCCTTATTGAAGGTCTATCAAGAGTAAAGAGGTGTACACCTGAGGGGCGTGCTTTGATGTCATTAGACCTTCAGGTATTTCTTTGATTGTACAGAACAACTCTACACTCTATTTCATGATCGAATCGTTCTTTTATCTTGATTCTTGAACTATAAATTTGTAATGACCTTTTATCTTGTTTCTTTCAGGTGTTAATTAATGGACTAAAACATTTTGTCTCTTTTGATGTGAGGCCAAAGGTGCAGATTGTTGAAACTTTTATTAAGGTAATCACAAAAGTCTGCGGCATTTTATGTGATTATGCATTGTCCCTGTGTGGTTCTTAGGTTTGTGTGGGTGTAGAAATTTAACCAAGATAAATAGATAACAACAATTTACTTAGGGAAGGGCGAGAGCAGTACCAAGATGGTGACCGCTTGGAAAGTCATCGTGTTTCCTTTCTAGCCTACCCCAACTTGTTTGGGACTAAAGGCTTAGAAGAAGAAGTAGAAGGAGAAGAAAATAGATAACAGCAATTTACTTGATAGTAATTAATAGTTGCATTTCATCACTCAAAAAGTACTACTAGTTAAAACCAAAAATAGATACCATATTTGTGATTTCTCAGCTGAAACCGTGGTGCCAAAAAAACAAAAACACGTACCATATTTGTGTACCTATACATACGTTGGAGTTGGAATCTGGATAGATAAAAATGTTAGGTCAAATTTCAAGATAATAGGCACAGTTATATTCTCTTCCAGCATTGGCGAAATTAAAAACCATTAAGATAAGATTGTGGTTTCATGGAACATGGTTTCGCATACTCGTTGAGTCAATTTTCTTATATGTTGGATTGTTGGTTTCATTTTTACATACGAAGTAAGAACAAATTTCCCGTCTTTAACATGTCCCTCTATAATAACCCCAAACAGCTTATAGACATAGAAATTGTCGATATCAGAGTTGTAAATGGACCATTTATTAGGCATTTCCATAGCTTGCAATTTATATGCCTATGATGAAAATTATCATCTTTTTTCTCAACCTATTGTCATCCTTTCTATTGTAAAACAGGCTTACTACCTTCCGGAAACAGAATATGTTCACTGGGCACGCGCTCATCCGGTGCGTACTTCTTAGTCATAGTTAACATGATAAAATCATTATAGTCGGTGCATGTTGCCAGAGGGAAATTCTCATTAGCCCATTTTCTTATTTTACAGGAATACAGTAAAAATCAAATTACAGGGCTTGTCAATTTAGTTGCGTCAACAAATAACTGGAAAAGAAAAACGAGGTTGGAAGTGCTAGAAAAGATTGAAGCAGGAAGTATGTAATTGAGTCCAGTGTATGGTCTCAGTCAGCCGTATATAGTCTCTAATTGCTTTTTCTTTAATTAGTAAGGTTTCGGGGTTTTTTCCTTCATTTTTTTCACGTCGTGTATTGTATTTCTGCTGTGTAATTTGGATGGTAGAAAAATTCTATCCCCAAGTCCATATAAATATAATCTGAACGGACATTCGAGGTTTGTATATCTTCTTCTATCCCCAAGTCCATATAACTATAATCTGAACGGACATTCGAGGTTTGTATATCTTCCGGTGTACTGATTTACTACAATTGCATTTTCGAAATCACATACATATGAACTTTCAAAGTCCAATAAGGGAATATGATTTCATATACAAACTGTTTTTTTTTTTGCAATTATTAGCCTTTTATGAACAAAGCTGAGCTCAGCTGAAAACTGCCACAGAACCATGATGCATTTGGGTACTCCCAAAAAATCAGCTCAAGTTACAGCTTGTAATTTAACAAGCAATGAGAAGATATTTTGTTGCACATGCTTTAAAAATGAGTTTTTAAATCTTATTCAGAAGAAATCTGGGAGTCTAAAGTCAACTAGAGTTTGGAGGCTCCAGTATCACACATCTAACAGTTTATTTTCACCAAGCGCAATGGGAGAAAGAAATGTCTTCATGCATGGGGGAGAGATCGATTGAGTAGATAAGCTTTAGTAGGTTCTGAAGTGCAGGACACTACGGAGATGAATTTTTGTATTTCAGAAGTCTTTTAAGTCGTAATGCAGCAATAGACGGTGCAATGCCCCCCGACCATTCACTGATATGCTTCTGTGTTAGTATGCTGTTCAAATGCAAACAGAAGTTTTAGTCTTTTAATTATAATAAGTTTGGTGAAATATCCGGTGCTTTCGTAATATATGTGTTTATGCCAAAAAATCCTTTCGACTAAACAACCAATCAAATTCTTGGATACAATTTACATAACTAAGATCGAGTAATAAAGAAAAATCCTTTTATTCATTTCATAAAATCATTTATGAACAATACCATTCATCACCCAGGTTTTGTAATTTTTGGGTTTATAATCCTTACACTTTTCAATTTAAATACAGAAATCCTTACATGATACTACTATATTCCATAGATTCATACCTAAAAATATTTTCTCTCTCTTTTTCTCCTCCTGTCTCTTTTTTTCCGTCCCTTCTTTGTTGTTTGATCTCTTCTATTTATAGATCTATTTTTCTGGGTCGCTCTTTATGCAACGTGTCATTTTTTACTGCCTGGTCATCGTTCTGGATCAATTCTTCTTTGGGTCGATCCATCTTGTTTCGATGTATCTATCGTTCTTGTATTTTGTCTTTTACTTGGTGCGATCATATAGATGACAGATTGCTCCTAATTACTTCTTGATTCGATGCTTTATATGTCTGACACGTGTTTCCTTATCTTCAAAGACTTGTGTGATCTCGATTATTAAAATAATAGAGTAATTATTACAATTCACTTTCTCGATCATAAAATAATTATTACATTTTGCTTTCTCGATCATAAAATAATATAATAATAATAACTTTTTACTTTCCCGATCAGCTATCATTTAATGCTGTTTGTTTTATTCGATGCTGTTCAGCTTTCTCGATCTTATGTGTCATTCATGCAATTCATCGCTTAGATGTCAGGAAACGTCTCGTGTCTTTTTGAAATTTGATATCTTTAATAGTGATCCTGTGTTTCTCGTCTTTTTTAATCTGGTTGCTTCTTAACTTGATCTTCTTCCACGTGTCATGCTTCTTTAATTTACTAACAATTTGCCCCCTTCTTCTCTTTTTTACAAAATCATCCAACGGTCGATCCGAGATTTTGAAAAATAGAGAAGGACTTGTCGTTTTTAACTTTTCAGTTTCTTTTCTGCACGTTATCCGAGTTTTCAGCTGGCATTAACATGATTATGTCAGTTACACTTTTTCCAATGAAATCAAATCTTTTCCGATTATTTTGTTCTTCCATCTTGTGGCGGTTACTATTCTTCTTCTTTAAATATCCTGTAACTTTCTGCTGTCTCTTTTTTCTTTTTTAGTTATTGCACTTTGTCTTCCTTAAACTTTTCAAATCTTCCCACTACTCAGGAGCTCTGTTCTCGTTAATTGGTTTCTTCTCTACTTCAATTTGACCATTGTTAACTTCTTTTCTTCATGTAAGTAATTTTATTTTTCTTGATTCAAAATTTTCTTTTCATGGCTGAGGGTTTATCGGTGTAGTAAAAAGATTGTGATTCTCAGGTTATGTATGAATGAAAAGGCCCTTTTTTACACTGTAATTATTGCTAGGTAATTTCTTCATATATTAATTTTTTCTTTCTTTTGTTTCTTTTTGCTCAGATCTTCAATATGTCTCCAAGAAAATCTGATGCTGCCAGCAATCAAGGTGAAAACAGGAGATCAAGTAGGTCTTCTTCATCTCGATATGCTGTTTCTCGTCGAGATTTATCTCTTGCTACTCCTTCTCCTGCTGTACCTCGTACCGTACGGGATTCTTCTCCCGATGTCCCTAATGTTGCCCCCAAGAGTAAGCGATCAATGTCATCTTATAGCTATCGATCTATGGATATTGAAGAATTTAAAAGAAGACATAATCTTCAAGGATTTAAGGTTTCTTTTGTTGATTGTGCTTCCGATATGATGACCTTCGATTTGATGAGAAAATTTCAATATAGCCATCATAGATTATTAATTTCTGTTGGTGCCTTGGAAGCTGGTCTTCATCTCCCTCTGTATGAAAAGAACAACCCTTTCCAGTTCAGAGTTCTTGCTACTCGCAGCAGGGCTCCACATACTCAACTTCGATCTATCACACAGTATAATGGCAATTGGTGGCGAATTCTTGATGAATGCACCCTTCGCAGTGAGGGTCGTACCCGTCTTACCTGTTATGTTCCCGATCTTTCAGAACGTGTTCATTATACGCCTGAGAATTTCCAGAATACTTATGGTGATGGTATTACTGTTAAAAATTATGTTAAATGGAGTGTGAGTCCTGTTCGTAAATGCTCCCAAGGGTTTCCTCTACTTCGAGAAGTTGATGACCCCAGAATCAGGGTAGCTCCATATACCAATGCTGACTTTCCTTCGAACGAGAGAATTCGTCGAGAACATGATTATAAATGGTATCGCACCCCTATTCTGATCGAGGGACCTTGGGTATACGGCGACATTCCTACTAGTGAAATTCAGCATCTTCGTAATTGTTTCCCGAACTATTGCCCCTGGAAATTGAACTTTGATGATTATAAATTTGACTTCAAGGTTCGAAATTCTTAATTGATATCATTCTTTTTAGATATAGTGTATCGATCTTTAATGTCTTCTTTAAATGTTTTTACTTACTTTTTTTTTTTTTTTTAATTCCAGGTCGATCCTTCTTTGGACATCGGAATCCCCCTTCCTCCACCTGATCGCGGTATTAAAATCGTCGAGAATAGACAGATCGTCGAGAATTAACAAACGATCGAACCCGCAGTTGAGGGTAAAGGAAAACGAAAATTAATTCTCACAGCAAAGAAGAAGCAGAAAAAGCCCAGAACTCTTGAACTCTCAACTGAGGTTGTAGGAGAGACGGCTTCAAGTTTGAATAAGGGAGAAGGAAGCTCGATTGTTGCTCTTCCATTGGATCAGTCTGATCCTATCGATGTTATTCCGGTTTCCTCGATGCCAGCAGAAATTGTGGTATCGGAACGATCCGATCCTACTGTTGCACCTCCTTCTGGTATTTCATCCAATTTTTATAACATCGTTTCTCCACTACCTTTTGATTTCGTGCTTGATTCCCCTGTACCTGATAATGGTGCATTGGAAACTTTTTCTGGTCTTCCTCAAGAAGAGGGAGATGATATTGTTATTGATGAAGATATTGTTGATGTAGTGAATGAAGTAACTCATGTTGAAAAAGAGATTTCGTCGGAAAAAGATAATGCTGAAATGAATCCGATTGATGACGTGGAGAATATGATTGTTGGAGCCAACACCCCTGTTGTTGAAGAAATGAATGTTATTGATCATACTGAAAAAGAAACCTCTCCTCCTTCTAATATGATCGTTCCTGATGTTTCGATCCCTTCTGAAGTCGAAGGGACTACTGGAGTAATTCTAGAATCGATCGCACCTTCCGATGATTTGGTTCGATCTACTTCTGTTGCTGTTGAGGTCGATACTACAATTCCAAGTGTCGACCCTTCTACTCTGAAGTCCGTTTCCGATCAAATCTCTCGTGAAGGTTTTAATTTAGTTGGTGATGAAGAAGAAGCCTACAAATGGTTTCTTTCTCAGGGACTTTGGAATGTTTCAGCAGATCCTGAGAGTATCAAATCTGATTCTGGCTTCATGTCTCGATTCCGGAATTCACTTAGTGCGATTCCTTTGGATGAAACTCTGGATGCATGGTCTAAGAGTGATATTCTCGATCAAATATCTCCTGTGAAGCCTCCTCCTACTTTTAATGAAATTTTGAATGTTTCCGATAGTTCGTTATATTCACTTCCACAACAAGCTTTAGCCCAACTTCAATATGGTAATGATTGTCTATTTAGCGGTTATAAATTTTATAAGGCTCGAGCTACCATGATGGGATTAATATTTAAGAAAGAATCAGTGGATATGAAGGAAAAGAATGCTTCCTTACAACAAGCGAATGATGAATTGCAACAGCAAAATAATTTTCTTCAACAACAACTTCAACAACTTCAACAACTTCATCATCAGCATAATGATCAATATCAACAACAACAGGAACGTCTCCAAACTATTGAAGGTCATAATCAAGATCTTCAGAATCAAAATCAAGGTTTATTTTTCATTCCTTTTCAATTACTATTTTATTTACTTGATTTATATGAAACATTTAAATTTTATACTAGGTTCAGTGGAAAATATGGAGACCCTATTTAGGTTCGATCGTAGAATGGTACAATTGAATAATCATGCAAGGGAAATCTTCAAAGAGATGAATGTGGTTAGAGAAAAACTGACTCAATTGAACGATAGTTTTGATTTAACCACTTGGAGGCGTAATAAAGCAGAATCAAAATATCGAGAAGTTGTAAAATTGCTAACTCAAAAAGAATTAGAGTTTAAATCTGTTGTCAGAGGTACATTTTTGGTTTACCTAATTTTATAGTTCTTGATATCATAAAATTTGTCTAATATTTTCCTGTATTTTCAGATTTGGAGAAAAAATTTAATGAAGCTAAGGATCGAGCAATACAAGTAGAAACTGAGCTTAATACAACGAAAGATTCAGTGAAGAACATCACACAAGAGTTAAAGACTTCTGAGCATAATGTGACGCTTAGCGCCCTAAAAATTGAGAGTTTACATGCTCGACTATCTACTGAACTTTCTAAAATTAATGCTCGTGAACAAGAGATTGACTCATTAGTTGCAGAACTAAATGAAGAGAAAAATCAAAGATCGCGTCTTAGTGCTCAAATAGAAGCAAATCAGCAAAAGATCGAAGAGCTTCACAAAGAAATCAACTTTGGGCGTGATTTCGTTCAATGGGTCAGGCAGGATGCTAAAGAGAAAATTGCAATGTCCTTCAATACTGCTTTAGATCGTGCACAATCCGATCCTTCAGTGCTTAGTAAGCGCGCTTCTGTGCCTGCAGTTCCTCCTCCACCATCTCGATCCGGTCTTCCCGATATCTGATTATGTCCTTTGTAATTTCATTTACTGTTAACTCAACTATCTTGTACTTTGTTTATCTTTCATTGATTTTCTTTTGCATCCTTTTGATATGTCTTTAATGTTATTTCCTGCACAAGAAAATGTGATTAAGTAATTCTTTTGGCTATCATATGATTTTCTAAGTACCATGAATTGAAGTACTTTTTACCTCAAATCATGTTGTTCGAGATCCCACACATACGAAACAAACCCGGGCCAGGGGTAAGATACATGGTTGGTCCCGAACTGTACTCTGAAAATTGATAAACCAATAATTAGGAACCCCTTCTTGATAAGAATTTCATTGTTAATAAAATTCTCTAAGGATGATGTTCACCTTTTGTATATGATTATGTCGTCAATCGCAACGATATCCAGAATATGATGTTCCTGGAATAATTTTGAGCGCTTAAAGTATATGAAATTCCGGGATTAATGGAATTTTGATTATATTAATAATCATGACAATCTCCAAGATATGATGTTCCTGGATTCAAAGTATATGACATTCCGGGATTAATGGAATTATAATATTCTCCATGGTACGATGTTCCTGGAGTGATTATAAAAGAAATTAATGAATTAATTGTCCATGTACCTGCTTTTTGTGGTAACATTGCATTGTTATTCACAGATAGTAAAGCTTTAAATATTGTGCATTCCACGGATGCTTTAAAATTTCTCCTTGCAAATTCTGAAGATAGTACGACCCTTGTCCTGCCGACGCTTGAATCACGTATGGTCCATCCCATGTTGGTGCGAATTTTCCTGCTCTTTTGTCCCTTTGGTGTTCTGTTATTTGCCGGAGGACATATTGACCTTGGACAAAATTTCGGGATTTTACACGCTTATGGTATTCTCGAGCTAATCCCCTTTGATAATTCTCCATCTTTTGGAGTGCCACTTCTCTTTTTTCTTCCAAGTCATCCAATTTTTGTAACATGAGATCTGAATTTAGGTTTTTCTCCCATGCTTCTGTTCTGGTCGTAGGCAAAATAACCTCTGTTGGTATTACTGCTTCTGTTCCATAAGTAAGAAGATATGGTGATTCTCCAGTTGAAGCTTTTCTCGTGGTTCTATATGCCCATAATGTATTATGTAATTGTTCGCACCACTTATTATAATATCCATCCAATGTTTTCTTCAGATTTGTTGCGATTGTTTTATTTGTGGATTCTGCTTGCCCATTACTTTGTGGGTAAAAAGGTGTAGACTTATGTTTCTGAATATTATATGTTTCAAATAGCATATCGATATTCTTCCCCTGGAATTGTTTTCCATTATCAGAGACTATCGCTGCTGGAATCCCAAACCTACAAATGATATTCTCAAATAGAAATGTAAAAACATCAGCGTCTCTGATTCGCGCCAGTGCTTTTGCTTCTACCCACTTGGTGAAATAATCAGTGGCCACAATTAAGTATTTTCTTTTCTTTATGCCTTCAGCTAATGGTCCGACTATATCAACTCCCCATTTCGCAAATGGCCATGGACTAAGTATTGAATTTAATTCCGTAGCTGGTGCTTTGATTTTCTTACCAAATCGTTGACATTCTTCGCACCTTCGAACCATTTCTTCCGAATCTTTCAACATGGAAATCCAATAATAACCCTGCATTTTGGCTTTTAATGCTAGCGATCGTCTTCCACTATGGTTTCCTGCATCTCCATAATGTATTTCTTTGAGAATTCGTAATCCTTCTTTTTGTGATAAACATCGAAATAATGGTCCAAGAAAAGAATGTCGATAAAGAATTCCATCTCTAAGTTGGTAACTGTTTGACTTAAGTTGAATTTTCCTTGCTTCTTTAGAATCTGTTGGTAACACTTTATTTTGTAAATATTGATGTATCGGGGCTCTCCAATCGGGCTCACTTGGTTGATCATTTTCTTGTTGCGATGTAGATGTGGCACTTTGTATGGCTGAGTCATCGATACCATCTTCCTCTATGTTATTTAACACTTGTGCTCTTATGGATGGCTCGTATATTCTCCCAATTTTTAGCGCTTTAGTATTTGGGTCATTTATCATGGACGAGATATACGCCAGTGCATCTGCATGTCGATTCTTTTCACGAGACAAATGTCGAAAAATAATATTTGGAATACAAACTGTTAAACTTTGTACAAGATTTTTGTATCGTTCCAAGTCCTCATCGACCGTTTGATATTTTAACTCGATCTGTCTAATCACCAGCTGCGAGTCACTTGTGAGTCTTACATCACTTATTCCTAGTTCAATAATGAGTTTGAGAGCATGAACTACTGCTTCAAATTCTACTATGTTATTTGTATGCTCTTCGAACTCAAGTCGAAATGAGTGTACCATACGTTCTCCCTTTGGTGCTGTAATCACGATACCTATTCCTGCCTCTTCTTTATTTCGCGACCCATCAACAAAAACCTCCCATCGTTGTGAACTATTTGAATCTAGGATATCTACTGGTTCTTCTTCTTCACACCCCGGAAGTCCTTGAATTTCATACTCTTCCTCGATTGGAAAATCTGCCAAAAAATCAGCTAGAACTTGGGATTTCTGTGCAGTTTGTATCTCATAAACAATGTTGTATTGTTCTAGCTGAGCGTTCTATTTTGCTATTCTTCCTACCTTCCCTGTATTCTTTAAAACTGATTCCAATGGAGCTTTGGTTAATATACGAACATAATGAGTGAGAAAATAAGTGCGTAACTTCTGAGTAGCAAATACCACTGACAAAATTAATTGTTCAATCTTAGTATAATTTCTTTCTGCTGAATTCAAAGTCTTGCTGATGTAGTATACAGGTTTCTCGATTTTCTCATTCGTTCGCACCATTACTCCACTGATTGCATTTTCTGTTGCTGCTATGTACAAAGTTAACATTTCTTCTGGTTCTGGTTTTTGTAATGCTGGCAACGTGGCAAGATGTAATTTTATACTTTGAAATGCTTGCTCACAACGATCGTTCCATTCAAACTTATTTTTCTTCTTAAGTACATCAAAAAAGGGTTTACATCGTTCTGATGATCTTGCAATAAATCTACTTAGTGCAGCCAAACACCCATTTAACTTCTGTACACTCTTTATACTGTTTGGTGATGGCATATCCGTTATTGCTCGTATTTTTGCTGGATCAACTTGAATTCCATCTTTTGTAACCAGATATCCTAAAAATCGCCCTGATGTAACACCAAAAATACACTTTTCTGGATTTATTTTCATCTTATACTTTCGTAGTGCACCAAAAATCTCAGCCAGGTTCCGCAAATGATCACCAGATAACTTGCTTTTTACTAACATGTCATCCACATAAACTTCCAAAGTTTTTCCGATCCATGGTTTGAATATTGCATCCACTAGGCGTTGATATGTCGCTCCTGCATTCCGTAGTCCAAATGGCATTCTAGTGTAAGAATACAATCCTCGCGGAGTAAAGAACGATGTGTGTTCCTGATCTGCTTCTGCTAATGCTATCTGGTTGTACCCAGATTGTCCGTCCATAAATGATAACATCTCATGTCCTTCAACAGCATATACTAACTGGTCAATGTTTGGGAGTGGGTAACTATCTTTTGGACATGCCTTATTTAGATTGGTGAAATCTATACAAATTCTTACTCCACCGTTCTTCTTCGGGACAATTACCATATTAGAAATCCATGTAGGGTATCGTACCTCTCGAATGAACCCTGCATCTAAAAGTTTTGTTAATTCTTTTTCCACTGGTTCATGATATTCTGGTGCGACTTTTCGTATCCGTTGGCGAAAAGGAATTGCATCAGGATGTATTTTTAACTCATGCTGGACGATGCTGGGATCGATCCCCGGCATGTCTTCTATTCTCCAAGCGAACACATCTGTATATTCACAAAGCAATTTGACTATCTGTTGTTCCACATCTGATTTTATTAATGTCCCAATTCGCACTTGCTTGGGGCATTCTGCGGTGCCAATGTTTATGATTTTTGTTTGCTCTACTGGGGTGAAAACTGGTTTTGGAATCCCAATTGGAGTTGGGGTTCCCTTTAATTGCTACATCGCCCCTTTTTGCGGCTGGTTTTCCAAATTTTCTTGATTTTTGCTGTTCTCTCCTTTTTCACTTTCTATTTTATTTTTTGCATTTTTTTCTAGGTATTGATTTATTTCTTCTTCCTTTGCTTTAATTCTTGACTCTTTTTTCTTTTTACATTGTAAATGCTCCCGTTCTTCATTTATTCTTGTCTCTGCCATTATACAAAGTTTAGCATCTTCTTGATCACCCTTTATCTCTATCTCTCCTCGTGGTGTTGGAAATCGTAGATACTGATGATAAGTTGATACTACACCCTTTAATTGATGAACCCATCGTCTTCCAATTATAGCATTGTACGGGGATGGTGCATCCACAACACTAAATCTTGTCAGAATGTTGATCGGTCCGGCTGAAACTTCAAGATCAATTTCTCCCTTTGGCTTGGACGATATTCCATTAAATCCATAAATGACAAATCGTGAAGTGATGAGTTGATCTTCTTTGAAACCCATTTTACAAAATGTATTGTAGAACATCACATTTAATGAACTGCCCCCATCCAAGAGTATTTTCTTGACATTCCAACCAGATATCAATAACGTCAACACAAGAGGGTCATTATGCATTTCAATTTCTTGATTTACTTCTTGTGCAGAAAATGTTAATGGATGTGCCATCCAAACCTCCTATAATTCTACTTGCCTTCCTTGAACTCTAAAGGCCTCGTGGTTCCGAATTCTCTTGCACAATTTCTTGTTGATTGCTACATTCAAATCTGTATCACACTTTTCCACACATGAAATCATATTAATTGTCTGTTTGTTATATGGAATATGTATTGCTTTGCCTTCATCATATTTCTCTGATGGTTCAATTTTTTGAACAAATTCCTTCAATTCTCCAGCATCGACCATTCTTTGTACCAATGCTATAAAATTTCTACAGTTGTTTGTTGTATGCCCTTTGTAGTTATGGTACTCACAATAGTCTTTGGAATGTTGTGTAAGTTCTGGTTGATTTCCCTTTGTTATTGGCCATTGAAAACCTGGTCGATTCTTCAAAATGTTGAATAACCTGAAATATGAAACATTAAGCTTGGTAAAAGTTCTTTCTCGAAATTGTTGAGCAAAATTTTTTCCATTCCCTTGTCGAGGATGTTTTAATTCTTTTGATTCAACTTTTGGAAGACATTTCCTTTTCTGTTCTGGTAATTCTTCAACTGAATTTGTTCTCCTTGTATTTCCTTGATTTTCAGAATTAATTCTCGATCCTTGATCCTGTATATCTTGGAGTCTTGCACATGTTTCTATTATTTCTCTCAATTTGCCTTCAGTTTTTGGATTATTTCGATGGATTTCAACAAAGAGCTGACTCTTCCGATCTACAATCCCCCATTTATAATGGTTTATAGCTGTCATTGGGTCTAAATCACCTATTGCTTGACATATTGAATGCCATCTAGTTGTATATGATCGGATCGATTCTTCTGGCCATGACATTAAAGAATAAAGCCTGTCCTCCCCTGAATCAATTGGTCTGTTATACATGTATGCCTCTAAAAATTTTCTGACCAATTGTGCATAATTATTGATAGAATTTTCCGGTAATCTGTCGTACCATAATAATGCTGTTCCTGTTAAACTTGACGGAAAACATCTGCACATGATCGCTTCATGATCGTCCCATCGCGACATTACTCGGTTATAATACTTTAAGTGCGATGTTGGATCTAGGGCTGCACAAAGGTCGGTTCGGCTCGGTTCTTGGTGGAACCCTGTACCTGTACCTCCCCATGGTCGGTTCTTAAATTTTGTACCTGTACCCTGTACCCTGTACTCTCGGTCCGGTTCCGGTTTTGTACCCTGTACCCTGGGTCCGGTTCCGGGTACGTACCCTGTACCCTTTTTTATTTTATTTTTTTTGGGTTACATATAAAATTTAAATGTAAATTGTTGAAATAAAAAAAAAAAGTTTAAGTGTTTCTACCATTTCAATCTAATTACGAAATGTATAAATTATTAAGTTCCGTCAAATAAACACAAACACAAAAAGTTTGGTGGTTCCGTCGAATGTGATGGCTACTTAATCTCGGCGGTCGCTTTCCTAAGGCTCAGCCGCTCAGGTAACTTAAGTAACTATTGAATTCTTAACTTCTTATTTGGGTTCAGAAAAATCAGAACTTGGTAGTACGAATTTCATCACATGCAGAACTTGTTTACTTGTTGCAATTTAGTATAACTTAGACTCTGTAGGGTATCATCACATTCAGAACTTCGATTGATTCCTTTCCCTGTAAGATCTTTTAGATGAGACCCTCTATGGTGTTCAAAAACTTCTGATGATGAGCATGGTGTGCTTCATATATGTTGTATTCTATTATGAGATTTTCCAAACAACATTTCCAAACTTTAGTATCACTTGATCGGTTCTTTGGGTCCGGTACAGGTCGGTTCTGAGCATGTACCTGTACCTTGTACCCCCTTATACTCGGTTCCTATTTTTTGTACCCGTACCCCGTATCCTGTACCCTCGGTTCGGTTTTTATAGGGTACGGTTCCGTCGGTTCCGGTCCGGTTCTTCGGTTCCAGTCGGTTCCTGTGCAGCCCTAGTTGGATCCTTGGTTCCATCGTAACATTCGAACACTGGAATATTATATTCTCTTGGTAACGATACGCGCGTTAAATGTTGCGCTAACGGTGTTCGCTTTGCTTCTTTCAATACCTCTTCTATCCTTCCCCCCTCTTTATTTTTTAATCCTTTAATTTCCTCCTTCATTTGTTCCATCGCTTCCAAACATGTTTCCCATTGGGTTCGTTGAAAGTCATTTTCCGGTTGTCTTCTTACCCGAGATGTCGATCCTGCTAACACTATTCTTTGATCTGGATTCCGCTGTTCATTTCTTGATATTTGTCTACTCGACATTGGCTCCTGATTTCGTACTCTAGTCACAGTTGGTCTTTGTTCTCGCTGAATTACATCTTTTAAAACTTGATTTTCGGTTGCTAGTAACTCAATTCGATGGTTGCTTGCTCTTTGTTCCTTTCTTATTTCCTTTATTTCTTCTAATAGGTCCTGTATTTGTCGTGTCTTTCTTCGAGAACTCTCCTGATCTGAAGAGAAATTCTGAACCACAGTATTTGACATTAATTCTTGACTTGGGGTATGATTTCCCTCAATACTTTGTTGTTGTCCTGAATCACTCCCTTCTTCTTGTCTATTTTCCAAGCCTTCATTACTATTTTGGTTCCCAGAATTCGCGTCTTGAGACATATTTTCTAGAATTTGCTGTTTCTTCACTATCTTTTGTCTTCTTGATCGTTTTCCTTCCTCGATATCTAAAAATATTTTCTTAGAAAATTAGTCAAATGAACTCTTATCTATTAAATCATAAGAGATTCTAATTATTATTTTAACTGTAAACTTTCCCTATCACAAGTCCAGCTTTTCCTTCTTCATAAAATTTTTGTTTCATATTTTTATCTATTTTATTCCTCACAAGGTATTTTTCATGTTAATAAAATATACTTATGTAAATAAGCTTTACCCTTACTTTTCACATCTTGCAAAATTAAATTTTCCCATCTTTTCTTACCAAATTTTTTTCTTTCCTGGATGATTTAGTTTTTTCATTAAATCTCTTTTTCCTTTATCAGGTAGGATAAATCCTTTTTTCAATCCCCGTTTCTAGCGCCAAATTGTTTATGCCAAAAAATCCTTTCGACTAAACAACCAATCAAATTCTTGGATACAATTTACATAACTAAGATCGAGTAATAAAGAAAAATCCTTTTATTCATTTCATAAAATCATTTATGAACAATACCATTCATCACCCAGGTTTTGCAATTTTTGGGTTTATAATCCTTACACTTTTCAATTTAAATACAGAAATCCTTACATGATACTACTATATTCCATAGATTCATACCTAAAAATATTTTCTCTCTCTTTTTCTCCTCCTGTCACTTTTTTTCCGTCCCTTCTTTGTTGTTTGATCTCTTCTATTTATAGATCTATTTTTCTGGGTCGCTCTTTATGCAACGTGTCATTTTTTACTGCCTGGTCATCGTTCTGGATCAATTCTTCTTTGGGTCGACATCTTGTTTCGATGTATCTATCGTTCTTGTATTTTGTCTTTTACTTGGTGCGATCATATAGATGACAGATTGCTCCTAATTACTTCTTGATTCGATGCTTTATATGTCCGACACGTGTTTCCTTATCTTCAAAGACTTGTGTGATCTCGATCATTAAAATAATAGAGTAATTATTACAATTCACTTTCTCGATCATAAAATAATTATTACATTTTGCTTTCTCGATCATAAAATAATATAATAATAATAACTTTTTACTTTCCCGATCAGCTATCATTTAATGCTGTTTGTTTTATTCGATGCTGTTCAGCTTTCTCGATCTTATGTGTCATTCATGCAATTCATCGCTTAGATGTCAGGAAACGTCTCGTGTCTTTTTGAAATTTGATATCTTTAATAGTGATCCTGTGTTTCTCGTCTTTTTTAATCTGGTTGCTTCTTAACTTGATCTTCTTCCACGTGTCATGCTTCTTTAATTTACTAACAATATGCATACTTGTTAACAAAATATTTTCATTGCTCAAAATTTGAACTAACGTCCCAAAATTTTACAAGACATATAAACGTACACAGATGTACTGCTCAAATTTAGAATCTAAATGGATGTACAAAGTGTGAATGAAAGAGAAGAAAAACAATTTCCTTCCCCTTCCAAGGAAATGAGATCATCTGCTTAGGTGGACTATCATGCACATTCTCACTTTCCTGGAGCAAAGTTGGTGGCATATGACCAAGCATTGTTGTTCACAGGGTCAGAAAGGTGATCTGCCAGGTTCTCTAGAGGACCTTTTCCAGTTACAATTGCCTGAACAAAGAAACCAAACATGGAGAACATAGCAAGTCGC
The DNA here is from genome assembly GCA_023531435.1 of Papaver californicum. Taxonomy (NCBI): domain Eukaryota; kingdom Viridiplantae; phylum Streptophyta; class Magnoliopsida; order Ranunculales; family Papaveraceae; genus Papaver; species Papaver californicum. The sequence continues at coordinate 1,823,933 of JAJJMC010000728.1, read as the reverse complement.
CCATTCTTAAGTTCCTTTACCTTTAGCTCAGAAAATGCCTCTGGGTCTTCTGCAAGTCCTAAGGGGTCAAAGCTACCACCAGGGTACAGTGGGTCGACGATCTCACCTAGTGGACCACCGGCAACTCTATATCCCTCAACAGCTCCCATAAGGATCACTTGTGTGGCCCAAATAGCTAAGATGCTCTGTGCATGAACCAAGCTGGGGTTTCCCAAGTAGTCAAGTCCACCTTCACTGAAGATCTGAGAACCAGCTTTGAACCAAATAGCTTCTCCGAACTGAACTCCGTTTCTAGAGAGAAGTTCAGGGAATACACAACCCAAAGCTCCAAGCATGGCCCACCTCGAGTGAATCACCTCAAGCTCCCGGTTCTTGGCAAAGGTCTCTGGATCTGCAGATAGTCCAGCAGTATCCCACCCATAATCACCAGGGAATTCACCAGTTAGGTATGACGGAGACTCTCCGGAGAAGGGTCCAAGGTACTTGACACGGTCTGGACCGTACCATGGGCTTCCTGATGAAGCAGCAGGCTTCTTTGCTGCTGTCTTCCTCATCGTGATCATTCCATTGCTGCTGGATCTAGCATTGGCTGGGAATGTTGATTGTGAGTTCAAAGTTACAGCTTTGCCCGCAAATGATGGGGATGAGAGAGCCATGGATGCCATTTATATGTTTTCTGAAGAGAAAAAGAGGCTGCTGAACAGTTGAAAAAGGTAGGAAGTGTGTTATTTGATGAGTTAAATTGATTTGAGTTCATGTCCCTTATATAAGCCGTAATGGCTCCAGATATATCTATCCATGTAGATCTTCTTCTATGTTCTTATTGGTCTTCAAGTTGGCACCACAGATTATGATATCCTACTTCCTTTCTCAGCCAAGCAATATAGGCTGTCATGGATTTTATTACCAATTATTGAAGTCGATAGGGACAACATGATCCAGATATCCCAAAGTAATAATATGGTTAGAAAATATTTAAACGTTAGACGTGCATACAAGCTGGTCCTTGTTTTCACTGGTAGCTGAATGAAAAACTTACTTTTGTCTTTGAATAAAATGGTTAATAATTTTAATAGTTCATCTTTTTACACGAGAAGAAAAAAAACAGTAGAATGTCAGATACTAAAATTTATAAATATGATTTCATATAAAGTTGAACGAACTTTGTGTTTTGCAATTATTAGCCTTTATGAACAAAGATGAGTTCAGCTAAAGACTTCCACATAACCATGATGCATTTGGGTACTGACAAAAAATCAGCTCATGTTGCAGCTTGTAACCTCACAGGTGAGGAGAACAGATGTTATTAATATGCTCTTAAAAATTATTGAGTTTTCAAATCTTCCAAATATGAATATAGATATAAATTCTCTAATGCAATCACTTTCACCCACATCTATTGTGGCAACTACTATTCCTCCCAGCGTCATACTTTTTTGCGTGCAATAGGCTCGAGGTAACTAACTTACTTCTGCGTGGCGATTGCAATCAGATAGATTGGCCGAAACAAACATGTGTAGCATTATGATAACTAATGTTAAAAGTATTTGTTAATTTATTTGTGATACAGTTAAATCTAAAAATATTTAGATTAAGATAGTATACGTCAGGTTCTCGTCTAGAAATATCTAGACAATTTTTATTTCTTAGCTACTAAGGGCGTTCACAGTGGGACGAGTATCCAAACGATCAAAGACTAAAAATTTTAGTCTTTGGTCCGGTCCAAGAACAACGGTATATGATCGGGCGGTGCTCTAAAATAACGCCTGGTGTTGGGCGGTGTCCTACCATATCGCTTGTTGAGACGAGCGCGATCCTAACATAACGCTTGCGCGAGGCGGACTCCTAGCTGAACGCTCGATGTGGGGCGGAAACGGAAGATAACGCTTGATGGTGGACAGTCTCCTAGGACCATGCACAAGAGACGGGCGGAGCACTAGAGAAACGCCTGATGGGGCGGTGTGCCAGCATCACGCCTGATCGATTGTGTACATGTGCGAGGGAAGTGTGTGCGGAAAAACATGGACGGTGCCCTAACATCCCGCCTAGAAATCCAAACGGACTCCTAGCATCCCACTTGATTAAACTTTATTTAGTTTAACTTCTTGGTTAACTCCTAGCATCCCGCCTTTGTCTTTTCAATTAGATTAAAGTTTAGATTAACTTCTTTGTTTAATTTCATTAACTTTAGATTAAAGTTTAATTAGTTTCATTAAAGTTTAATTAGTTTGAAATATTTAATTAGTAACTCATGGCATGTAGAATTATAAACTAATGTTTAATGGGTTTACGCTTAATCTAATTACAAATTCAAGCGTAGCCTTAGCATGCCACTCCACACAATAGTAACTTCACTAATACTAACTGAGCGGTGTCCTAGCAAAACGTTTAGGTATAGGCGGTATCCTAGGATTACGCTCTAACTGGGCGGTATTCTAGCGTTACGCTTGTTAGTGGGCGTGATCCCAAACGCTCGCTCCACCAGGCATAGTCCTAGGTTACCGCCCGTGTTTCTAAGCGGAGTCTTAGAATGACGCTTGATGCCAGGCGGTTAACTACGCACCCGCTTACCATCAGGCGGAAGACTACGAAACCGCTCGACTAAACCAAGTTTAGTCCGGATTAAATACCAAATTCCCTCTGCTACAGTGGAAAATCCGGACTAAACCCCAGATTTACTCGCGCCGCTGTGCTTTAAGTTTCCGGATTAAAGAGTTAATTTGATCTTTAGTTCATGTCATAGTCGTCCCACTGTGGACGCCTAAGGAAAGCCTAGACTAAATAAGAAGTCGTCTGTTAATGTAGATAAATTTGGACTACATGTTTATCATTTAGAAAACTCTGTCTCTAGAGTATTCTTCATTGATCGGTAAGTAGTGTAAAAAGTCACATGTATTTTGAATACTCTAGGAGCACCTAGAGAAGTTTATAGTCGGTCATGAACTGCCATATATAGGCAAGTTTAGTTCATTTGGTAGGTATCGAACACAACAAGTGAGTGAGAAGTAAAGTGTGAGCGAGAGCTAGCCTTTGTAAGAGAGTAAGCCTAAGTGCTACTCAAAGTAATCCCTTGTAACATTTTCATTTCATATATTAATCAAAGCCTCCTCTTTTCAATTAAACTACCTTTCTTCCCTAATCAATTTCCTAAACACGTCATACTTCCGTATTAGCGCCCAAAAATTTGGTATCAGAGCGAACCTAACCCAGTGATCCTAAAACTCGAACCATATCAATTAACCCAAATATTCAAGGTTTCAAATATACCCAAAGTCTAATTCCCAGATTCGACGGTGAGAGTTATGATTATTGGAGTTTACAAATGAAGATGTTGTTCATTTCGCAAGACCTATGGGATCTTGTAGAAGAAGGTTCCGAGGCACTCGAGTCAGCAGAAATTTTAGCGTCATGGACTGATGCACAAAAGAAGGAGTACAAGGATAATAAAAAGAAAGATGCTAAAGCATTGTGTTTCTACAACAAGGGGTAAACAAAGCAATTTTTCCTCGGATTTCGATGACGAAAAATTTGATGGAAGCTTGGAATATTCTCAAAGTAGCATTCCAAGGGTCAGGAAAGGTAATCTCTATTAAACTACAAAATCTATGGTGAGATTTTCAGAATTTACTCATAAAAGAAAATAAAACTATCCAGAATCTCTTTTCAAGAGTTACTGGTATAGTAAATCAAATTCGTAGTTATGGAGATACCATTGAAAATAAAAGAGTTGTAGAAAAGATTTTAAGAAGCTTACCATTTAAATTCGATCACATTGTCGCTGCCATTGAAAAGTCTAAAAATTTATCGACTCTCTCGGTAAATGAATTAATGAGTTCACTCGAAGCACATGAAAAACGAATAAATAGGTTCATGGAGCGACCGCTGGAGCATGCATTTCAATCAAAAATAAATTTCAGCGAAAAGAAAAATTCTCGGAAGCCGGGAAAGAAAGCTCCAAAGGGGGATCGTCATCAAGATCACACTACAAGAAAGGGCCGACATCAAATCAAGGGCCCATAAATTTCTACCGTGGACGTGGAAGAGGAAAAGGAGGTTATAGAAACAACAACCAAAGGTACGGAAGAAATTACTCCTCAAATCTCCGATGTGATGTTTGCAAAAAATTTGTCCATGCAAGTGAAAATTGAAGATATAGATACACCAAGTGCGATAAATTAAATCCCATAGAAAAAGATTGCTGGCTTAAAAATAATGAAGCCAACTATTCAGAGAAAAATGATTATCAAAATCAAGTATTCTATTCCTGTCTTACCTCGCAACGAGATACACAAGGTGTATGGTACGTTGATAGAGGATGCAACAGCCATATGACAGGACACAAAGAATATTTTATTGAATTAGAAGAACAAGATATTCCACTGGACAAGCTCGGAGATGGAAAATTTCAAAATGTTGAAGGAAAAGGAGTTATTTCCGTACAAACAAAGTCAGGTAAAACAAGATACATTTATGATGTTCTTTATGTTCCTGGCTTAGCTCAAAATTTATTAAGTGTTGGATAACTCATAAGAAAAGGGTACTCATTACATTTTGAAGACAAAATGCACAATTTATGACAAAATTAATAAGCAATTGGTGGAAAAAGTAAAAATGTCAGAAAAAATTGTCTTTCCTCTATCTATGCCATCAATTGAAAACTGTGCAATGAGTACCAATCATATAGATGAATGCAAACTATGGCATTTGAGATACGGGCATCTCAATTGCAGAGCTTTAAAGCTTCTGAAATCAAAAAGCATGGTGATTGTTCTTCCAAATATCACCAGTGGAGATAAAATATGTGAAGGTTGTATTCTTAGGAAGTTTCACAGACTTCCATTTACCAAGAAATCGTGTAGGGCAAGAAGTCCCCTCGAATAGGTGCACGCTGATATCTGCGGTCCAACAAGAACAACTTCATTCAACATTAAAAGATATTTTCTCTTATTCGTTGATGACTATACCAGGATGATGTGGGTGTATATTCTCGAGCAAAAGTACGAGGCATTCGATGGCAGAAAGACAAAGTGGTCATCAATTGAAGGTTTTCCGTACATACCGTGGTGGAGAATCTACTTCTAATGAATTCATCAATTACTGCAAAGAAAATGGTATTAAAAAAGAGCTTACCGTCAGATACACTCCACAATAAAACGACGTCGCGAAAAGGAATAATCATACGATCGTGGAAACGGCTCGCAATTTGTTAAAAGCAAGGAAGCTTCCCAACTCCTTCTGGGGGCAGAAACAGTCAACACGACAATTTCTATCCTCAGTCGCTCGCCGACAAAAGAAGTTCTCAACAAAACTCCTTATGAAGCTTGGCATAAGAAAAAACCCGAGGTAACTTCTTTCAGAATTTTTTGATGCGTCGCATATTCACATATTCCATCTCAGCATAGAGAAAAACTTATATTCATTGGATACATCGAAGAATCTAAAGCGTATAGATTTCTAAAGCCCGAAACAAAGGAACTTGTAATTTCAAGAGATATTATCTTTGATGAATTCAAAGCATGGGATTGGAATGATGAGGAAAACAACCACGAGTCGCCACTACTCTTTGAAGACGAGCCAGATCAGCCACATCATTAATAATATACTCCACCAGCAAGCCCGAGATCGCCAAGTCCAACACAACAAAGTCCAAGTTCATCTGAATCAAGTGCCCGACCTAAAAAGGTGCGTTCCCTAAGAGATATTTATGATACATATAATGTTGCATTCATAGCATTAGAGCCACAAAAATACGAGGAAGCGGCAAAAGAAGAAATATGGATAAATGCCATGGATGAAGAAATGCGAGTAATCGAGAAAAATAAAACATGGGAGCTTGTTATTCTGCCAATCGGTAAAGAAGTAATTGGTTTAAAATGGGTCTATAAGATAAAGTACAATGAAGATGGTTCGATTTAGAAGCACAAGGCAAGGTTAGTTGCAAAAGGATATACGCAGCAACCAGGAATTGATTATAATGAGACATTTGCTCCAGTCGCTCGCATGGAAACAATTCGGATGGTGCTAGCTTTGGCAGCTCAACTAAAAATGAAAGTCTACCAATTAGACGTGAAGTCGGCGTTCCTAAACGGAGATATTGAAGAAGAGGTGGACGTTGAACAACCTCAAGGATATGTCCAAAAAGGAAAAGAAAAAATTGTCTATCGTTTCTGCAAAGCAAGCACCTCATGCATGGAACAACAAAATCGGCAAATATTTTCAAGAAAATGGATTTGAAAAAAGTCCAAGTGAGCCATCACTCTACATCAAAAAACAAGGTACGGAATTCATAATCGTTTGTCTCTGTGTTGATGATTTAATTTATGCCAGCACAAAACATGATATGGAAGAAGAATTTAAGAAGGAAACGATAAAAGAATATGAGATGACAGACTTAGGGCTCATGCAATACTTTCTTGGGATCCAAGTTAAACAATCTCCTGAAGAAATATTTATTTCCCAAGGAAAATACGCAGAAGACTTACCGAAAAGGTTCAACATGTTGGATTGCAAACCAATTGCAACTCCAATGGGTACCAATGAGAAATTAGTAAAACATGATGGAACAACTAAAGTCGATCCAACCTTATTCAGAGGTCTCGTCGACTCACTGATTTACTCGACAAATACAAAGCTGGATATTGCTAATGCAGTTAGCATTTTTCTCGGTTTATGAGCGAGCCAAGCAAGTTACACTATGCCGCCGCAAAAATAATTCTTTGATATATCAAGGGAACAAAGGATTTTCGCATCAAGTATATAAAAGAGGAAGATAATAATGTAATTGGTTTCACAGATAACGATTGGGCTGGTTCTATTGAAGATCGAAAAAGCACACCAGGCTATGTTTTCACTATGGGCATAAAAGTTACTTCTTGGAGTTCTAAAAAACAGCGTATGATGGCACTATCATCAGCTGAAGTAGAGTACATAGCGACAACAAGTGCAGCATGTGAAGCAGTATGGTTGAGAAGAATAATGACCGATCTAGAACAAAGGCAAGAGCAACCGACAACAATCTACTGTGACAATATGTTTACAATTGCAATGACAAAAACTCCAGTCTTCCACGGACAGACGAAACATATAGAATTACGACATCGCTTTATAAGAGAACTAGTGGAAAATAAGGAAATCGAGCTCCAATTCTGTCCAACTGAAGAACAACAAGCTGACGTTTTCACAAAGAAGATCATGGTAGACAAGTTCAACCATTTCAGAAAAAACTCCACATCACAAATTAAAAGGGGGTGTTAAAAGTATTTGTGAATTTGTGATATGGTTAAATCTAGAAATATCTAGATTATTCAAGATAGTACACGTCAGGTTCTTGTCTAGAAATATCTAGACAGTTCTCATTTTTTAGTTACCAAAAAAAGCCTAGACTAAGTTAGAAGTCGTCTGTTAAGGTAGATAAACTTGGACTAGATGTTTATCATCTAGAGAATTCTGTCTCTAGAGTATTCTTCATTGGTCGGCAAGTAATGTAAAAAGTCATATGTATTGTGAATACTCTAAAATCACCTAGAGAAATTTGTAGTCAGTCATGAACTGCTATATATAGGCAAGCTTAGTTCATTTGTTAGGCATCGAACACAACAAGTGAGCGAGAAGTAAAGTGTGAGTGAGAGCTAGCCTTTGTAAGAGAGTAAGCTTAAGTGCTACTCAAAGTAATCCCTTGTAACATTTTCATTTCATATATTAATCAAAGCCTCCACTTTTCAATTAAACCACCTTTTTTTCCGTAATCAATTTCCTAAACCCACCATACTTCCGCATTAGCGTCAACAGCTAACCAGCTGCAAGTATTTTTGTCACTGAGAGTACTAGGAGAAAGAAATGTTTTCATGCTCGAGGGAGAGATAAATTGAGTAAATCAGCGTTAGTAGGCTCTGGAGTGCAGTACACAGACTGAGATCGCGGATTGTATGCCACAAAAAAAAAATCTGAATTTTCTCAGAAGCTTTTAAGTCATAATGCAACAGCAGAAGGTGGGCAATACCCAAATACTTCCATGCTAGCTAGACTATTCGCTGATATGCTTCTTTGTTAGTATGCTGTTCATATGCAAACAGAGAAACTGCATGGTTAACAATAGAGGTTGTTTATTCAGTTAACATGTGACTTACATGCGACATGCTAGGGTAATTTGGTCTTTTTTAGCACATCCCTAAGGGTACCTATATATATATATATAGACAAAACATGTTTGTTATAGATCAACAAACACCATTCCAGTGGCTGCCCAATCTTCCTGTAAATACCTGTGATTCCACATGTATAAAAGATCCCAGCAGAGGACACTTTATGACGCAGTGCCTCCATCACAAAGACTGATACGTGTGTCACGGAGAACTAATCTATATCACGTGCATCGTACCTTGCCATGGAAAATGGGTGCAGCACATGGTTTCATTGACTAAAACCATGTACCAATCTTCCCCATGGTTTCCAAAATTACCGACACCAACTTGCGGATAAGTCGCGCTACCGATACCAACTGATATGAAGTTGAACTATGGGTTTCTAAGATGGTATCAAAGCTAGGTAGGTTGCGTGTGTTTCCATGTTCAGTGTTTAAGAGTTCAGTGTTTATCCTGTGTTCTCAGTATTTGTGAAGTTTAAGAGCCTTACAATCCGTTCACGATTTTTTCTATTTTTTGATTTCTCTCAAGAAATAACAACTAATTTTTCATTTTTCTCTAATTTGAACTTAGCTGATAGCCTATATGAATAACAAGTACCTTGTTCCCCTCTTTGTTATATGTATGCGTACCTAGATGGCCTGTTTTTAGTATGGTGTCCAAACTACACCTTAAAGCTAAATTTTTGTTTCTAAACAAATAAAAGCCTGCTACCAAAGGACACCACAATCAACAAACAAAAAAGGACTTGGCAAAAAATAAAATAAAAAATAAAAAAATTTACACCACATTCTAATTGCATCCACATCCTCTATTGTTTTTATTACTTCTTTCAAGAGAAACAAGGACAATTGTTCTGTTAAAATCCCGCTAAAAACCCTAGCTAGCTAATTTTATATCTTGAAGTTCTATCATCACTCCTTTATCATTACGCCCCTAAATAAGCTTTGCAATCCAGGTTGAGCACAAGTAAAAAGATATCATATCTGATGCATTTCTTCAGGCAAACCGAAGAAAGTAAAAATCAGGCAACAATATTGAAGACATTTTAAGTATTATTGGTCCCCTGGTTTCAAGAAACCAAATAGGAATTTCCCCACATAACACAAAAGCCCTAGTCCTGTTTGTTTGCCCTCTTACTCCATATAGTAAAAGGCTATGTCCATGGCAAAAAATATTAATCGATCATGCCATATAATAACTAGCTAGAACTAAGGTACGTTTTTAGTGCCATGGAAGCATTCTTCTGGTTCAGAAGATGAATAAGATGGAGGCATATAACAATATGAATAATTGATCCTTACTTGTGACCATTAGACACATACTAATCGTGTTAAGACAGTGTTCAGAAACAGGACTAGTAGACAGTGTTCAAAATCGTTGGACATACCTTTAAGTACTGGTTCCTCGCCCCCGCCAAGACCCACCCTCAAGCTTTCCGATCATCTTCAACCTAATACTATCTAATTCAAACATTTATGTCATGTTAGTAATAAACAGTATTTACATTTTGCTCTAGTACTTGAAAATGTTTTTAAGCAAACATACCATCATAATTAATTATCTCAAGTTTCTTACATACTTTTCCACTCCCAAATATTACAAGCACAAACACAAAGTTTTTATTCCAGAGTAGGTAGTAACACGGACTACTCACATCGATATATATAGAGCGAGTTACTGGAAGGTTTCAAATACTTATATAATTAAAGATCGTGAAGATCGATCTCTTTCAGCACACCGGTATCTAATAATAATATATCTTGTTTACTGATATAACATCTGCATATAGTTTTCAGATCAGTCTCAGTACTTGGTAGACATGAAATATTGCTAGCACTCATGAGCTACATTGTTAGAGATATTAATTTCTCCTTGAGTTAGAGCCTTGATTAGCTGTACCCTTATTTCCGAACATATTGAGATCCAAAGGATTAGGAACCATAGGACGAGCACCACTCTCAAAGGCCGAAGTTTCGTCTTCATCAGCATGATAAGTACTACTACCAATATTTTGGTTAGCTTTGTCTCCCTCTAATTCTCTATATTTGCTCAAATACCTTTTCAAAGGTTCAGCATAATCATCTAAACCAAGTGTACTAATAGCCCAACAGATGTCGTCACCATTAACCGTTTTTCGTTTCTCTTTGCGACATCTATCTGCTGCTTCACTTGTAACAAAGCATATGAACTCAGAAACACATTCTTGCATGGTTTCTCTAGATTCTTTCGAAACTTTAGCATTCGCCGGTAAGCTTTGTTTCATAATCCTCCCAACATTTGCAATGGGCAAAAGTCGGTCTTGCTCTTTCATTCCATCATTTCCTGACCCAGAACTACCCATACCAGCTGTAGAAGGTTGAAATACCGGCAGACTACTTAGGCGCTATGGCGGCACAAAGACTGGAGTACTTGTATTTTGGTGCCTGTGCCCGTTAAACGCAGAAACGCTGTTAGGTTTTCTTTTCATCAACTCATCGCTTCTCTCTCTATATATATATAGACTTAACCATATGTACACTTATGTATGCTCATGTACCATGTGGTGAACATCGATCACATGACTCGTGATGCCATACCATCCATGGGAGGCATTTGTTGGTGTGTCTCCGTGCTCGAGATGCAACCATAGGTTAATAAGAATCAACCTATAGCTATATGTGTGTCTAGCGACGTTTTGATTGGCTGTGTTTGAGTTAGGTCTTTGTCTCCTGTTGCTACATAGTTAGAGAACGAACGAATAGATGCTGATGAATTCAGGGATTTGTTTAATCTGCAAACAAAACCCATTGGAAGCTACAAAAGAGAATAGTACATCGATAGGTAATGTGGAGAGCTTAGGCTTAATGCAAAAATGGTCCCCTCTCTCTTTACTTCCTACTGTACATTGAAATGCATTCAAGCTTTAGAGGAGAGCTTGATTAAAAGAAGTGGAAGTAATTGTACGGTTCAAATATATTAAGATTAACAGGTTCTAACTATTATCCCTTATGACCTAAAAAGGTTTTGATTTTCACGTGCAAGTGCTGTGAAAACCAAAGGCATTGGGCATCAAAACCCAACCTAAAACTAGTGCTTGTATAATTTACTTAATTAGGGTAATGGATGTCATTGTTTTCAATGGAAACCCATCTATATGTGTACATATATATCTAAAGGTCACTAAATTTCTCCAGGAACTCCGGACCATATATAGGTAGCAGCTAGTTGGAGTCTAAAAAGCCTACTTACCTACCTTGTGATTTCATCAAAGTTATCTTGATTTTAAAACTGTGTCACACTTCCTCTTTTTATCTTTTTAGCTTATTTTATGGTTTCAGAAACTCTTAAACAGACATAGGATGATTACATTTCGTGAGCGCCACACCAATTTTACATATGTGTTTTGATGGTGGAGCTAGGTGCTTACTGGTCGGAGAGTAAATTAATGTTGTATTATTTTACTTTAATTAGCCGGAGCTACAAGGTTCTTCTGTTAATGCTTCACTCCAAGCAAAAATAGCGAAAAATAGAGGTGGCTGGTGTTCAAAATGTACCGCGTGAGGTAGTGCTACTCAGATGAATATTGTAAGCTGACAGGGGAGTGAAGCAGTTCTAACCTTCTAGCTAGGGGTTAATCCTAGATATATAAGTTGATAGGGCATGCAGCACGCAGTCTGACGAACAAATTGCACAAGAACAAAATAACATACTATATATATACATCAGATCTTGTACTAGATAAATTAATATTGTAGTAAACATAAGTGCCTAAATTAGGCAAAAAAAAAGTCAATTAGCCTTGAAACAAAACAGAAAGCTAAAGCTAAAGCTAAAGCTAGAGCTAAAATAAAAATCTTAAAATTCATTTCAGTTGACTTTGATTCATATACATTAACTAAATCCAACCAACCAAAATCGTTTTGTCCAAGTGATCATTTCACGTATGACAAATCAATATAAATCAAAAACCAGATTCATATATAACCATGAATGAAAATCTTAACAATGAACCATATATCTCCCTCAAATTTGAAAAACCTCATGGAGGTTTACCAAAAAGTAGATCTCTTATAATTTAAGAAAAAAGAATCTTTAATTCCCTGGTTATCGTTGGAGGAACCAAATATATCTACATCCAATTGTTCACGAGTACAACAAATTCATGTCTGTATAAAGTATAAAGTATAAAGTATAAAGTGGATAAATATGGTCCACAAAACCTTTCTTTATATATTATACCAACATTGAATGGAATGAAACGAAGTTTTTAAAATCATTCGACTACTGCTTTTATTCCTTAAATTAAGGTCCGGACCATTGTAATTAATTTTAACCGGAAAAATTGATAATATCGGTTTTAGTGTTTATCTGAAATATTTACCAAAATATAATATTATATCAGTGTCTCAGTACCGATCAATATTTATCGAAATTTAATATTGACTATCTTGGTCGGAAGTACTATTTTTACTTGGATTCGATTATATGTTTAGTTATATAATTAGAAAATTTTGTTTAATTAATATAAAGTGGAAGTGGCACTACATAGTACGTACATATATACCTTATAGGAGTATAATAAAGAGAGTTTGATGAAGAACAACACTAGCTTGATGTTGCAAGTCTTAATCAGAGGTTGGCGCTAAGAAGATACTTTGTCTACAGACAAATCTTACTTTTTGTTCCTTTCTTTTCTGTTAAGTGGGCATCTCAAACATTTAAGTATCTAGTTTATCTGTAGAGTACTAACGGATTCAAGATCAGCTAATATTAATAATGCCAAATGGATAGAATCATTCCCTTTAATATTAATTACCAAATGGTAAGGGAATATTAAGTAGCTTAATTTATTATAATTAAGGTATTAGCTTTCTGTTTTTTAATTAGTGTTGTGTTATTAAGGTCTTATAGTAAGGGTGTGCTTTAATTTGGGATACTTCTTTATTCTTTAAAGTATAAAACTAATATTCCGTGGACTATACATCCGTTTTCGTGTGAAAATAAATGTACTATCTATGTATTATAGATTCGAGAGGTTCAATTGTATAAGACTGGCCTAAATTAAGTTTATAAGGAATGATCGTTTCTGTCTTGTTTCAATCATAAAGGAGAAATAGTTAATCTCAGAGAGGTAAACGGAAAAAAAATATATATAGAGATCAATGAGGCTAAGTGTTTGTAGTAAGGTGTGTTTGATCTGCTGTGGGAGAGTTTCTCTGTGTTACAACTGAGAGAAAACTTCTACAGAATCAAAGTTAGATTACCTTGCGTAAGTCTGAAATCCCCAATGAATAGATTGAGTAACCTATTTATAGCAGTGGTAGTTGAACATGTTGATCTCGTAAGTGGTAGCAGTATTATAGAAGAGTAAGAGAGTAGAGACTGTGGAGAATGCGGAGAAGTCAGGTCCGCAGTGTCAGTAAGACTTGCAGTTGCAAGCCCACTACTCCATTTACTCCTTCAACTGCTTACACGACTTAATTACTTTATTTTCGTGCGTGTATTACTACACCGCACTTGTTGTAGGCCGCCATAACAAAATCCTAGTGAATATTTCCCATATGACATGATTGATGTCTCGTATATAAATGCTAGAGTTAAATATCTTTACTGTGGTAGTTATATTGAATTATAGACGTATAATTTATTTGGTCAATTAGTTGATTTAGCTAGCTAGGATGATGAATATCAGTTTGACATTATTGGTGAGTCTAGCATAGTTCATATTAGTGAGTCTAGCATGGTAAGTATATAGACTCTTTATTTTAGTAGGTCAAGCACACAATATCTGCTGAGACAAATTGATGATGCTTAGTATACCATTCTAGAGCTTAGTAGTAGTAGTATAATACTGTGTCAGGTGAGGCAACAATTGTATTTGAATCAACTCATTGAATTGGTAGACGTATGTCTAATGAGCTTATTAGGTCTAGTAGAGACCAATTAGCTAAACATATATATTTATGCGTATATATATATATATATATATAATAAAATTTGATGTGTGTCAAATATTGACAAAAATTTATATATGTGTTTATTAGAATAAAATTCTAATGTCAATAAAATTATAAGATATTTTGTCTCGGTTAACCCATTATAAATATTTAATTTGGGGAGTAAGATAGAGAGACTAAAGTAAAAAGACCTAGGTAGAAATACCAAGGTATGAAAACAAAGGTAGAATGACCAATACAGAAGGACATAATGACCAACCAAGGGAGAAGGAAGGACCGATATACCAAATAGAGTTTTTTTATTTTCCTAGCAAAATATAGGTAGAATTAGATAGAAAGACTTAATTAAAAATAGGTAGAGAGACGTATCTAGAATTAGTTGGATGAAAGGAATGCAAAGTAATGAGAAACAGAGGATCTGCAGCTAGATAAACCTAGTTTTTAATAAGCAAAAAGACCTAGCTATTTAAAATTAGCTAGACAGACCTAATAAAAAGAGTAGAAAAACCTATTTAGAATTAGCTAGATATCATAGAAAGAGGGAACCAACCAAAGGAGAGGGAGAGAGACCGACCAAGAGAGAGGGATAGGTAGAATGACCGTTTTTTCATTTATTTTTTTCTTTCCTCTTCTTTCTCTATTTCCTCGTTCTGCCTTCCTCCTTTTGCTTTGCTACTTCTGCCATTTTTGTTATGCACACCCGTATTATTTTCGGGGTCATCCAGTATCAGCGGACGTGAGTCAATATGATTCTAATTCGAGTGAAGAAGATGATGACTCTGAAAGTGACCACGACAAATTTAATTCCGCAAATGATTTGGGCAATCACCGAGTAAGTCTTCACCTTGTATTAGTTTCATAATTGCATAAACATGTCGCTTGAATGATAGAATGAATGGAATTCAGTGTGAATGAATAAAGAGTTTCTTCAAAATTCGTTGCACTTTAGTAAAACGATGTAGAATCTTCATACAACGTCTGTTTTCCATGGTTAACCCATATTTTTGAATGCGAGAGGTAATGATATCTCATTTCAAGAAAATAGAAATCAGGTTTCGAGATCGTTTAGGGGTCAAACGACCTGATAGAAAAATTTCAGGAAAAATCAAGACAGTTTCCAGCCATGAGATGGTTTGGAGATCGAGCCATATCTCTCGTCATTTTTATCCGGTTGACGCTCCCTTTTAGCATGTTGTAGTATATATTTATATAAAACTTTTGGTATATAACTCATGCTTAGATTCCTCATCAATTATCCGCAGCTTCTGACTTCGTAGCGGACAGTGCAAAATCATTTCTGATGAGCTTATTATGAAAACACTTTTTATGTCCTTTGCTTACTTGTTCGTATCTTGAATGCTCAATAATGAATCTTTATGTTATTAACTTATTTGCAGTATGAATTTTTTATTTGTACTTGAATTTTGTGTTAGGAACACCTTAACTAATTGAAGTGATATTTTAGGTTGAAAACGACAACGAACAAGAAAATATGGTTGTCGATGGAGGCATAAGTATCCACATAGATTAAGATGGTGATGAAGCCACCCTACGTTAAAGTCATAATTCTTGGAAATATCCAATTGAAATCCCAATTTCTAGGAATTCATCTTTGGACTATATCATTAGAAGAGACTCAGGTTGCTCTATACTAGTGGGAAATCCATATGAGAGCTTGAGATTTATTTTGTAAAAATTACAGAATATCTGAGAATATTACAACAAGCACTAGTAGTATTCTAAGAATTTTTTTTCATAAACGGATATTGAGTTACACAATATATATATTCTGAGTCCAGCCGTGTGAAACACAAATATGACTATATATACAGAGAGTCAGGCATGGACACCATCATGACTAGTATATTCCTAAAATCCTTTACATAATGAAAATATACTAAAGTTCAATATTTCTGATACCCGGGTCAAAAACATATTTTTTACAATTTTCGCCTTGGCAAAAATCCACCAGCAATAACATCCAAATATCCCAACATGTCTACTTCCATCTATAAAAACAACAACAACAATAAAAATGATTTACAAAGACCCTAATTTGCATAACCTATCTAAAATACCTTTATCCAATTAATCAACCCAACATACCACAAAATACACTCAATCTTATAAAACCATTAATTCTCATTCAACCAATACACCACCAGCATCAACACTACCAAAACCAACACCACCACCACCTCCACAACCAGCATCCTCATCGCAGCCACCACCGTAACTCCACCACGCTGATGTAATTGTAGATTGTGGTAAATAGAGTGTCGTTCTCTCGAACTTGTGAAGACTGAATTTAGATTTTAATAAAATAATTTTTAAACTAAAAATATGCAAAAAAGATGAAAATAATATTAACACATTACTGGTTATGGATTTCACCATTAACCAATTAAAATGATTCAATTCTAATTATTATTCATGCAATTCTTTCGTTTAATTTGATTCTAAAATATTGCAACAATTAGATTTCTAGAATAACAATTGTATAACAAAAGCATGGAACATCTAAGACCTAAGCCAAAGCATGTACCCATCTAACGTAATCACAACTGCTTAATAAAAATCATTAAATCAAAATTTTTAACCAAGGCAAATAATCATAAAAGAAAATGCAAAAATTAATTAAAATAGAAATGTACCACTTTCATTGAAACAATGGCTTCCTCCAACACCTCAGCAAATGGGGTTTAGCTCCTCATGCTCAACACTCTCTCAAATTAATTTTACAAAGCTCAAAAAGTGCTAAACAAGGGAAAAAGAAAAAAAAATAGTTACAGAGAAATATGCAACGTTTATAAACGTTGCAGACGGCTCTGTAGTTACTCTTACTCTACAGCGCTTTGCGCAACAGTGTTTTTTAGTCTGAGACGCTTTTCTATTGCTGTATAAGAAACGACTGTTTTCAATTATTTCCTGATACTCGTTGCTAACCAGCGACAGTTCTGTTCTTCATCAACAGCAACAGAAAATGATCGTCTGTGTAATATTTTCGATTCTTTTCTCGGCCAAAGGCCTCGACAACTCCCCCTAAAATCTTCCTAGACCCTTATCTTTATACTAGCACGATCAAAACACTCCAAACCTTCTACAAATTTCTCACAAATATTTTCATTTAATGGGAATTCTCGGTGATTTTTTTTTCAATTTTCGTGATTCTGTTTTGATATTGTTTCCCCTTGTTGTTATGATATTCAAAATACTCATGAAGAATTATTAACGTGATATAAGAAAGATTTCCCAAACTATTCCCGTCCATTTGTTCTTGCTAGAGATTCTCTTTTTCTTCCCCCTTTTTCACGTGAAAATATCTTGAGAAATAAATCTTCTTTTGATTTTGAGTATCCCAAACAACTCATCTTAATTAAGACAAACATATATCGTGTCTTAAAAATTTAAGTTTACCCAAAAACACACTTCACAGATTCACGCCAATTAGAGATATACGTTCCCGCCAAAATTTGGATTCGATTTTTAAAGAAGTGGGTGCCTTTAGTAGAAGTCCGGGTGCCTTTATCAATTTCTCAGGGTGCCCTAATCCAATATGAAGGTGCCTTTAACACTTTTATTGAGGGTGTTTTTAACACTTTTTAATCCAATTTTCTCCAAAAAAAGTTTATTCTTCAAAAAAAAAACCTAAAAGCACATAAAAATAATAATATTAGTACAAAATATGAGAACTATTAACACAAGTATGAGACTAAATAAGATACATAAATGCGTCTATCAAATACCCCCAAACTTATTATTTGCTAGTCCTCGAGCAAATCTAATAAAAAACAAATTCTAACTCACTTTCGCAGGCATCGCGATTGCACTTAGCGTGTGCAATAAGCCTTTAAACCCCTAGGTGTCCTAGTGGACGAGTTTTGTCTCGTGAGGGTTTACAAGAGGTGTACCCACAAAACCTTTACTCCAAAACCTAGATACTTGTGAATGCTTAAGGGTAACACTAAACAAGCTATTTAGTTGGCTACAAAATTCTTTGGCTATGGAATCATTACCCTATATGAGTCCGATTGATGTACGCGAGTCTGCACTCAGCATACTAAAATTCATACAAGGATTCAAAACTCTACTTAGATAATTGTTCAACCACGATACTCAAAATCTATTAAAGTTCAATCACATGAAAAGATTAGAAGATGGATATAAAAAAAATGAAGTTTGCGTGTGTTGACTAAGGTGAACGGTGTTTCCCATATCTGTCTGAAGGACAGTGCCAGGATAAATGGATTGAGATACGCTCCCACTAGTCTTACTAATTATCGACTTAGCTGGTATATACAAGGGTCCCAACGGTCGATTTATTGAAAATATTATAGTTCTCATGGATCCTGCATTCCACGCTTGCTTAGGCGACGGAGACAGGGAGAACACACATGTATTGCTATCAAAATGTCAATTTTTTTTTTTTTTTTTTTTTGAAAATAATAATCTAACTTATATAATAATGGGGGTTGATCTCAAACACTTCATCCTGGCAGTGGTAACAATTTGATACTGGTGCCCCACCAAATCACTTAGAGAAACACAAAAATTGTAAAAATAAAAACAGAGAGTGATATGGTCAAGATAGATTCCGAGATATGGTGACAACTATCATGTTATTTCTAACACCTGAGATAGGAATCCTTTTATGAATAGACCATTTAGCTGGGCACACCAATTCCTATAGAAAAAGAATTAAGTTTCCATCTACCTAGAATGGTTAGTGTCACCCTGAATTGTTCACACGTTTCTAGACTCTGGAGTTTAAAATTGCAACTAAAAGTTTCTCCCATACCCCCAAACTTAAATCTAAGATTGTCCTCAATGTTCTAAAAATAAATGATTAAAAGCATGAACAAGGAGAAACTGTTACCACTTGTAGAAAAGGATAAGGAAGGGTATTACCGTGTTGCATGAGCATGGGTTACCTCCCAAGAAGTGCTAAGTTTAAAGTCTTCAGCCAGACTAAGAAAAGATTAGCCACAACTTAAGGACCATATAATAATAACCTGAAAAGTTGTGGGTCCCTAACGTCAATCAGATTTGACCAGAACAGTTGACCAGAATTGAAAACACGAAAGTGGTGGTTATTCTTGAGAAAATGTGTCGGTTCTAATTTCCTATAAAAAGTAGGTTTAGTTCCAAACTCTAGTAACTGATACATTTGAAATTCATACGTTACCACATATGGAAGAAAATATTTTGGTGGGAAAACAAAGTCAATATTGGTATCATCGCCTGGGTAAACCACATCAACCAGAGGATGGGTTTCTAACAACTGAACTTCTTTTTGGACATAATTAGGCTCAGGAAAGAGTGTATGAAGATAATCTCGCAATATGGTAGAGGCACAAATGTCAAGTCCCAAGTGAGGGACTTTAATAAAGGATACTTGACAATCACAAGAATCATCGATACCCCCAAACTTAGTGTGGAAACTACTCTCAGATGAACTAAAAACTGTTGGTTGGATTCTAGGGTCCTTAAGGTCAGAACTACATTCAGCTTCCTCTAAATAAGGAAATAAGGTAGACTTATAAACTGGTTGAAGTTCAAACTTAGCTTTCCATATATTATAAGTGTTCATCAAAGGTGCAGAATCTAACAAATTATTCACTTCATTAATTACACTATCATCGTCAACATCAAACCTAAAGTAGGCTAGGCATTTCTCTAATGGATCTTCTAACAAAATGTTTGGTAAAGATTTCTGAACTGAAGTGCCAGTTACGTTCACTTCTTCTAAATCATAGATCTTACAAGAAAGTTGTCTATTCATACTAAATAGTTCAGTTCAATAGTCATGTTACCAAAAGAAAAATTAATTATTCCATTTCCATAGTTGATGACGACATTATATGTAGCTAAAAAGGGATGACCTAAGATCACTGGTACTTGAGCCTCTGGGACTTGAAAAGGTTGGGTGTCTAAGACATCAAAATCCACTGGGGAAACAATTCTATCAACCTGAACAAATCATCCTCTATCACGTTAAAATTCTCTATGAGTCTATCATCTTCGTCAGAGACTATTGTCTTCGAGTCGTTAGACTCCAAATCACTGGTCTCAGGACAAACTCGTTCCTCTAAAACATCATCATACTCATAAGAACAAGGAAATATTACTTCGTCCAGAGTAACGTTATCTCTAGTCAAATCCTCTTCCTTTTGAATAGGTGAATAATCATTAATGTTATAAGGATTTAAACTAGAGACAACATTATTATCATTATGCTCAATTTCCTCGTCATTATGACTGTGGATTTCTTCATCAACAGTATAATCATCATCATAATAATATGAAGATGTTTGAACTTTTTCTAAATACGTAGTGTCTTCTATTCTAACCTCGTCCTCTAAATTAGGTAAATATTCGTCATTATTATCAAGGGTAAAAGTGGAAACACTGTATTGGCAATTAAGATCATTTTGAGCAATATTATTCTTTGCAGATATTTCATTCATACTTAACATGAACCTGTTTCTATCCTCAATCATCTGCTTGTTATTCTCAACTATTTGCTTGTTATACTCAACTATCTGCTTGAGGGATTCTTCTAGAGAAAGAGTTGGACTACTAATTGTTCTCCCCATACTTAATGCCAAACTATTTGTTATCTCAGATAGCTTCTTGAGTGATTCTTCTAGAGGTGTAATAGGTTTATGATGAGTACTATGTTGCAACTGCTCTAGGTCATCCCTCCAAGACAAAGAACTCGAATTTTGCTCATTTTCATGTTCAAAAGACGGGTGCATGTATGAATAGTAATTGGGATCACCTTGGTATGAACCATAACCTTCAGAAGGTTGGTAGTGGTCCCAAGTACTATCCACACTATGTTGATAGTATGGATAATGTCTATTTTGAAATTCAGTCGGATATTCATTGTATTGGTCCTCATAATACCAGTTCGACATTTTCTAAAAAAATCCTAATAAATTTACAAAAAAATCTAAGAAAATAAATCCTAACAGTAAGGGGTTCTAAACATACACAAACAAGGCCGACTCAACCAAATCAAACCTACTGAATCTAGCAAACAAAAAGCATGATGGCTCCACTTAGATTGTTTCTAGACCAGCTTCTATTTTTCCGAAAGGAAACTAGTTACAGTTTTAGCAAATCTCTTAGAACGATCTGAATTAGATTAAGTCGAATAGAAGCAGGATAAGCTCTAAGGAGCTTTGATAACCCTGCCTCTTTGGCAACTTTTCTCTGGGTTACAAGGCGGCTCTAATCAACTTAAAATAATCATCCTGAACTTTAAGTTATCCTAACAAAGTAACCAATATAGTCCTTTTGAATGATTTTCCAATAAGCTCGTTACCCTATAGGTCTCTTTCTAGTCAAATTTTAGGCTTAGGTTCGCGTTAGGTAACGTGTTCCTAAGGCGGGCAAGAAGGAAACGGTGATGAAATCCGAGTCCTTATCTTATATGGCCAGTCCTTGCCCTTTACTAGAAAATAATTTCCGTATTCAAGTCCTCAACATATATGCATTACAAAGGAATACAGAAAACCCACTGACCGGGGATTCGTGGGTGGTTAGAGTCTTACCTCCCGTACCAGACGGGGGATGAATCGGTTGTAGTCGACTCAGGCCACCGACTCCTATGTCAGTGTACGAACCCGAGGGGCTGAGACAATATCGTAATTGTCGTCCTTCCCTGTGCAATTTATATTTGATACCCTTCCGTAGGATTTAAAAATTAATAAAATGTCCAAAGTCCAAAAAGTGTCCAAAATAAAAGAAAATTACAGAAATAATAAAAATTCCTAATTAATAAATCCTAAAGAAACAAAATCTAAAAAATAAAATAAATCTAATTAATAAAAATAAAATCTAAAAGTAAAAGTCTTTGTCTTCTTCTCCGTTCTTTAAGCTTTAACTTTTAACTCCAAGTCTTTAACTTTAACTTCAAGTCTTTGATCACCAAAGTCTTTGGCTTTATTTTCTTTCAATCCAAGATCCAAACCTGTAGCAAAAATAGAAATACCCAAAGAACGTAAAATAGAACAAACTAAAAATAAATAAAATAAAAATCTAACTAAACTAATTAACCTAAAAAAAATAAATCTAAAAAAAATTCTAAAAACAAGTCCGCGTCGGCGGCGCCAAAAATTGATGTAATTTTTTGTAGATTGTGGTAAATAGAGTGTCGTTCTCTCGAACTTGTGAAGACTGAATTTAGATTTTAATAAAATAATTTTTAAACTAAAAAATATGCACAAAAGATGAAAATAATATTAACACATTACTGAGGTTATGGATTTCACCATTAACCAATTAAAATGATTCAATTCTAATTATTATTCATGCAATTCTTTCGTTTAATTTGATTCTAAAATATTGCAACAATTAGATTTCTAGAATAATAATTGTATAACAAAAGCATGGAACATATAAGACCTAAGTCAAAGCATGTACCCATCTAACGTAATCACAACTGCTTAATAAAAATCATTAAATCAAAATTTTTAACCAAGGCAAATAATCATAAAAGAAAATGCAAAAATTAATTAAAATAGAAATGTACCACTTTCATTGAAACAATGGCTTCCTCCAACACCTCAGCAAATGGGGTTTAGCTCCTCATGCTCAACACTCTCTCAAATTAATTTTACAAAGCTCAAAAAGTGCTAAACAAGGGAAAAAGAAAAAAAATAGTTACACAGAAATATGCAACGTTTATAAACGTTGCAGACGGCTCTGTAGTTACTCCTACTCTACAACGCTTTGTGCAACAATGTTCTTTAGTCTGAGACGCTTTACTATTGCTGTATAAAAATTGTTTTCAATTATTTCCTGATACTCGTTGTTATCCAGCGACTGTTCTGTTCTTCATCAGCGACAGTTCTGTTCTTCATCAACAGCAGCAGAAAATGATCGTCTGTGTAATATTTTCGATTCTTTTCTCGGCCAAAGGCCTCGACCACTCCCCCTAAAATCTTCCTAGACCCTTATCTTTATACTAGCACGATCAAAACACTCCAAACCTTCTACAAATTTCTCACAAATCTTTTCATTTAATGGGAATACTCGGTGATTTTTTTCTTTCAATTTTCGTGATTCTGTTTTGATATTGTTTCCCCTTGTTGTTATGATATTCAAAATACTCATGAAGAATTGTTAACGTGATATAAGAAAGATCTCCCAAACTATTCCCGTCCATTTGTTCTTGCTAGAGATTCTCTTTTTCTTCCCCCTTTTTCACGTGAAAATATCTTGAGAAATAAATCTTGTTTTGATTTTGAGTATCCCAAACAACTCATCTTAATTAAGAAAAACATATATCGTGTCTTAAAAATTTAAGTTTACCCAAAAAACACTTCACAGATTCACGCCAATTAGAGATATACGTTCCCGCCAAAATTTGGATTCGATTTTTAAAGAAGTGGATGCCTTTAGTAGAAGTCCGGGTGCCTTTATCAATTTCTCAGGGTGCCTTAATCCAATATGAAGGTGCCTTTAACACTTTTATTGAGAGTGTTTTTAACACTTTTTAAGCCAATTTTCTTCACAAAAGTTTATTCTTCCAAAAAAAACCTAAAAGCACATAAAATAATAATATTAGTACAAAAAAATATGAGAACTATTAACACAAGTATGAGACTAAATAAGGCACATAAATGCGTCTATCACACGCCACCAACATCAGCATCAGTACCACCACCTGCACTACCTTCACAACCACCACCAACACCATCACCACCTTCACGACCACCAACAATACTACCTCTTTCACAATCACCACCACCACCACCACCACCATCACCACCAGTACCACCACCAGTACTACCTTCACAACCACCAGCACTGCATCTAGCATCTCCACAACCACTACCACCACCACATTAGCTCTGAGTTCTTTTTTTTCTTTCAGAGACTGAAACCAAATTTGGTCAACAACATAACCTTGCCTATTCACCAACAACATTGGTTTCAACGACAAAAACTAGTCAAAAATCAACTAAAACCAAATGTCGGTTTCAACATAAACTTACTTCACTAACAAAAACATTGGTTTCACGACAAAAGATAGGCAAAAATTAGTTGAAACCAAATTTAGTTTCGACATAGACTTGTTGTTTCACCAACTAAACATCGGTTCCAAATGTTGTTTAATTTATGAAAATGTATACTTATCATTTCACACCAACACAATATTGGTATCGGCGATCATAATGTATCATCATTTTCTGGTGATTTTCTACGAGGACAAAGGAAAAGGTGTTGACGCTGGTAGTGGGGAAGGAGGAGAAGGTGTTGCTGGTGGAGAATCATGACATGATAATGAGTTTGGTGGTATTGTGGGAGTAATAAAATAAGGTGCTAGTGGTGGTAGTAGGGGAGAGAATAAGGATTCCAAGGTGTTCTTGGTGGTGGATTGGAACATGGTAATGGATTTAGTGGTGGAGTGGGAGTAGGAGGAGAGGTAGTGGTGGTGGTGATAAGGGAGGAGGGGAAGGAGGAGGTGGAGTCAGATTGTTGTTGGTGATGGATATGGAAATGGTAGAAGGTATGTGATGGTGTGGGAGAAAGAGAAAGAGGTACTGATGGTGATGGGGAGGAGAAGAAGATGGAGGTGGAGGTGGAGGTGTTGGTGGTGGTGGATATGTGAACAAGAAGAAGAAAAATAAAATAGAAAGAAAAAAACCTTTATATATATTATGGGAAGGGTGTTTGTAGTATGATCATAAAATAAAAATGATCTAATTTAAACTTTTTTTAAAAATTCGGATTTTTGTATCAGTTTTGTTAAACATGGAGTTTTTGTGTATCCCAACTAATAGATAATTAATAGTAGAGCTCCTGTTGTTAGTTAAGTCATAAGAGTGACTCACTCAGTTAACTAATGAAGCAGCATGCTCAAAACACTAATTAACTAAGCAGACTGACTAGTGTCAAGTCTAGTAAGGTTAATAAGTCTATCAGTGACTTCTTAAGTCAAGTAGAGTATACTATTGGCATTATTGATCATTGCACCATAATAATGCCAGCCGCGGGTATGGTGATGCCATTGCTAAGAATCTATGCTAGATGTTGGCAGTTGAGTAAGCTAGGTACTCGTAGTCAGTAGAGCACTTCATGGAATCAGTATAAGGCTATGAGCAACCATGACGGAGTAATGAGATAATTATGCTAATAACATATTGATGCCTGAAAGTCATGGAAGTTGGCAATAATAATGCACAAACACTACCCTGATACTCTCATCATAGATAATAAATTATGAATTATCATGCATTAATTCAGTGATGATAAAGGAATTAGCATCATTTCATAGTCAGTAGGCACTTCATGAAATCAGTGTAAGGGTATGAGTAACCATGAAGGAGTAATAAGATAGTTATGTCAATAACGTATTGACCCTGAGAGTCGTGGAAGTTGGCAATAATAATGCACAAATACTACCCTGCTACTCTCATCGATAGACAATAAATTCTGAATGATCATGCATTAATTCAGTGATGATAAAAGCATTGGCATCATTTCAGCGAGTGATGCAATCCCGTGGCACAACTTTGCAGATGCCATCTCATGATGTATTAGCAGTATAGGCTCATGGGACCTCTCTGTGAGTGATTGAAGCTAGTGGTGTCACTTTGTGAAAGATGGCAGCACGATGCATATCTGGTGCATATCTTCGCCAATTATGCATGCAGATGACATCGTTAGATCTTGTCTATTGACTATGTCAATTATTAGCGATCTAGTTAGAATACTCAATTATTGATTTCTCGTAGCTTGGAGCATTAATTAGAGTTTTTAGTAGCTCACGATATCAAAGTGAACATCAAAAGATCAGGGATGCACGTAGCATACCAGAAGGTTGACGTTGGAACAAGAATAAGGGAGACTAACTAATGCTAGTGCCAGAGAAAGGAGGGTCGCTAGGCTTGCGCTAGTCGACAAATTACCATGCCAACTAACGCTGCGAAGGTAATAGGCGCTAGCATTAAGTTAGTGCCAAAAAAGTGTTTAGCGGTGGAATTAGGCCAATGTCGTGGTAGGGAATAACGTTAGCACTAGGCTAGCGTTGTTTATGATATTGACACTGACGCTATAGGACAGCACCTTTCATAGGGTTGGCGCTAGAAATAGGCTAGCGACGTGGTGAGTATTGGCGTTGTCAAGGCCAACGCAATGAGATAGGCTGGTGCTAGGCTAGTTCCATGATGGGAATTGGCGATGGCTTAAGCCAGCGTCACAAATTCGGGTAACGCCATGACATGACTTGGCGCTGGCATAGGCCAGCACCGTGACTTAGGCTGGCGCTAGCTTAGGGCTAGCATCATAGAGGAAGTTAATATTGGCATAAGCCAGCTCCGTGATCAAGGCTTCTACTAGCACTTGGTTAGCTCTACGAGTGAACGAGCACTTCATTTATCTACAATTTGCATTTAATGTTATTTGCACAGGTTGTACTTGCAATGGATTATCATTTGCATTTGTACAAGTTGTACTCATATTCGTCTTTTGTTGGCATAGTCATCTGTCGTGAGCCAGTGGCGTTGGAGCCTGATGCCAATCTTGGTTGTATTGCATAAGTCAAGAATCTGATACTCTCCGAACTAAATTGTGGGAGTGTGGTGTCGTACGTAGTAGGCTAGTACCAGGTATAGGTGATAGACACATTTTTGTGTCTAAATTGTTCTCAATTATTTATTTTGTTAGTGCTCAGTTTGGTACTTAATGTGTTATTTTATGTGTTTGTACGTATTTTTTGGAAAATAAACTCTTACGGAAAAAAATGGTTCGAAAAGTGATGAAGGCACCCAGAGAAATTGCTAAAGGAATTCATCTTTTGGATAAGGGCACCCCTTTTTTATTTGTTCAAAAAGGAGAAAATGGCGGGAAAATATTCTCTTCGCATGACAGAATTACCTGAATTGTTGAGAACCGATTTTTATACGATGTTTTAGTGATTTCGAGTTACCAAAGTGAAGAAACAATATAAAGTCATTAAAACGCGTCAACCAGAATGTTTTACGCCGGAAAAAAGGTTGGAGACTCACGTGAACCGCCGGAAAAAGAAATTATACTCTGATTTTTATTAACAAGATTTGGAGTTTGTTTTGGTTTGAGATTTGAGTCCTTATCGACTTAGGAATGGTTGTTAGGGTTTCCTAAACCTATAAATAGCAAAGAGATCGAAGAGAAAGTCATGCAGAGAGGGGCCTGAAAATTCAGAGAAAAATAATATTTCTCACATGCTCGTGAAGGAGAAGGAGAACATATTGCAAATAAGAAGAGTCGTATACATTTTCTATCATCCCTTGCAGCGCTGGAGAATAATTGTTCTTTTCAGATTCCTTTAGAAACATAAAAACATTCAGAACCATGACAACCTTCAGTCTAAAACGCTTATATCCGTCTCAATTTTCATGTGTTAGTTATTTTTGATTCTTTTCTTCCTTGTAAGCACTTTTGAGCTATGTTTCTATCTCTTGAGAATGTTTCAAACATGATGAGCTAAACCCCATCACTGGGACAATGGAGAAAGCCATATTTCATGAATAAATGATAATTATTTTTGATTCTTTATGATTTTTGTATTGGTTTTGAATTGATTTATGATTTTTACTAATTAGTTGTGATTTTGTTTGATGGTGTATGCTGGGGCTTAGAGCTTTTGATGCGCCATGCTTACAACTTATAGTTTATGTTTTAGAAATGTACTTTTGGCAAAGAAACATAGTCAATAAAAAAATTGTAATTGTTAAGAATCATTATAGGAATCACTCAGAAGTGATTTTTGTGGAATCCTGAGTCCCAGTTCTTCCCAATATTGTTACAATCTTTTACAAATTTGCTAGTTTAAATCAAAATTAGTTCTAAAATGAATCTTCACAAGTCTTAGTGAACGAACAATTTTTACCACTTTTCTAAAACGACCAACAAGCTAGAACCACGAGCGATTGGGAACTCCGTTCTTTTTTACACGAGGTGCTATCAGCATTTATATCTGATGGCATGAGCACTTATATTTGCACAAGAATCAAATTTGTCTTTTCACCGAGTCATGACAGTAAGGCCATTATTACTACCTAATTCCAAGGAATTCTGTCATGGAACTATTGCATTTGGGATAGGTTCAAATTACGTTGTTTTTTATACTAGTGGATATCATATCTAGGAGCTTTTATATTTATTCGAGAACAAGTTCAAGGAAGAGAGTGACACAAGAGTATGTTATGAATGTATATTTTGTATAGTTAGAGAATATTTAAGAGGAATTGCAAAAAGCATCAATGGTGTTCTGAGGAAAAGTTTACTCTATACTAGTGGGAAATTCATTTAGGATTTATCCAATCGATGTAGATTCAATATAAAAGTGGTTCCTGAGTTATACTGTACAAATATGTAGATACTGAGTTGCACAATAAATATAATAATATATATATACAATACTGAGAGTTCAGCTAGGTGAAGCTCTAGCACATAAATACATAAACCGGCCTTAGGGTTTAGTATGGATCACCTATTACCACCGGAATTGAGTCTATATAATCTAGATTCTTATGAATTATACAGACTGTCTATTTATGATACAAGACCAGAGACAATTTTACCATGCGGAAAAAACCCACCATCAATATATGCTTATAAAAAGGCAGGTACAAAATGGTGCATTATAGATAAATGTATTGATGGACAAGACAACCAAGAGTTAAAGATAGGGCATCTAAGATCTGAAGATTCAAGAAACCATTACATTAAACTAATAAGCAATCTAGGTCCTCCTCCAATCTTAAATGATGGATAGGATGTAGTTGAATATTTTGGGACAACATGTGCAAAATTTCCAAATAACAGGATTTGCTGTGAAGCTTATTGTCTAGCAGATCAATATTCTCAATCAGACCCTAAAAAATTCATTTGGGTTAAGCACATCCCACCAAAGGTATTGATTCTACTTTGTTTTCCTTATCACAGTTCTCTTTTTACCTTTAAAAACCTTCAACATAAAAAAATCGAAACACCAGATATCAAATGCAAGTTATGTGGGATTAAAGAAGAATATGTATACCACCGTTCTTACACAAGAAAAATATCATTTTATTTTTGTGAACGTAAAAGATCATCCGGATTGATCTTACGGTCACAATCCAATGCTCACATGAATAAAAATAAACATTCATTCACATAAAACAAGAATAAAACTAAGGTACATAAATTAAATGACACAATTGTTTATATGGTTCGGCTATGCCTACTCCACTCGAGGTATTGAGGGGTAATTCACTAATGAGTTAGAAGAATTACAAAACATGATCAAGATCATACTAATCATGATGAAAAGAAGTAAAAGTTAAAGCTTGAATGAGCAATCTCACCTAAGTTTCACTACTCAATCTTTGTTACAAGTTTTTCTTTCTCTTTTTATGTTACTCTCCTAAAAATTGCCGACCTCTTGTATATTGATTGAGCTGGGTATTTATAGAATTTACTCTTGGGAAACACCAGTCCTTAGTTGTGCTCCACTTGGTCAGTTGGACCGCATCCTTCTGGTCAGACCTGTAAAAGAATGTGTGCGGACATTTGTTGTTCCACATCCTTCATGCGGGTGTTTCTAGACCATAATTGTGGTACCACCGGTCTCTTTGCTCCTCCAACTAGGATTCTCCATATATATATGTTTCTGCTGGTTTGGTACGAATAAAGTGAACTCTGATCATTTGTTTTATTCCCGTTCCTCGCATGTTTGACACATACTCTGCGATTAAAACAAGTCATGATGGCCTGATTTATCCTGCACCCTACATGTTCAACACGTTTCCTTCATGCATAAGTGTTGTCAGTTCTGTTCTGCCACCTGTCCTTATTTTGACGCGTATTTTCAACCGCCAGTGAGACCAATCTTGGCCGCTGATTTCAAGTTTGTTTTGGGATGGTAAAAAATATCTTTTAGGCTTCGATCATGTGTATCTCATATGAGTATCTTTCAATGCTCCTTCATTGAGATGTTATCATGTATATGGTGGAGATTATGTATTCACAATTTCATAAAGTCTTTCAGAATTTCTTGGGGTATGCATGAGTCCTCGAGGAACAAAATTCAGGCATGAAAAATCATAAGTTTATCTGGTCGAAATGAAGGTATTTGAAAGTTATTACCGTATAATCTAGGCAACTTGGAAGGAGAAGAACTCCTGAGTTTTTGGAACCAAAGAGAAAACATTTAACGACGTAATACAGAGGTTAGCATTAGTCATTCCCTGGGCTTGTAATACTGGTTTATTTGGGCTTATGCCAATGGATAATTGTATAATTCGGAGGCAACATTAGTGTAAGAGTATATGTGAAGTGATAGTTGTAATAAATTTTTAATTTTGATAAATTCACCCTTTTTCGCCATAAGTATATATATAGCAAATAAACAAATAATTAGCAGCATGTTTTAAAAATAAAATAAAATAATAAAACTTGTCTATGGGAATACAAGAATTCTATTAGGTATATATCTAATAGATCTAAAATAGGATCAGTAGGTAGTAAAACCAAAAACCCTATATTTTTGTTAATGGTAAAACTGCTTTTATTTTTTATATTTAATTATTTTTATTATTTTTTTAATAATTCTTTTTTTAATTTACAACAACTAGATTCGGCTGACAAGTTATTAATCGAGCTTTGGATATTCTTCGTATATGAAGAATACCCAGAGGTTCAGCTGATAACTTGTCATCCAAACCTAGGTTTTTCGAAAACATACCTAGGTTCAGCTTATTAAAACATACCTAGGTTCAGCTTATTCGAGCACAAAATTGGACATCCAAACTTACTGTTGTTTTTCATAAAGTGAAGTTCGACTATCATTTTCCTGTTTAATTATCAGCCGAATTATTTATCAGCACCTTCAAAATGAAGTACAATGAGCAGTTCGGCTTATAATTCGTTTCAACTATCAGCCGAATTTCACTATGTAATCGTTGTACACTCTAGTTTCTTTTTTTTCGATTTAAACTTAATCAATCAATCATATAAGAAAATAAAACATGAGTTTGTGGTAAACACTTTCTATTGTATATTTCCTTGTAATAAAGAAAAATAGTTAAAAATAAAGTTTAAAAATAAAAATAATAAATTATTAAAAGAGAATAAATAAATAATAAACTAAGCAAGGATAACTAAGTAACCTGTTCAAAGACACCTTTTATAAACCCGTCCTAGATAAATGTATAATGTTGTATGCCTAATAAAATTCTTGTACGCCAAAAAACAGCCTTCAAGAAAATTAGCCGGAGCTTCACTTCGGATTCTATCCTTTGTTAACTTCGTGCAAGCCCAGACCAACAAGTATTAGGCCTACCACGCCTAACAGCGGTTGGGTCTTGATAGTCCACAATTCCATCAGCTGCCTGTGAGAATGGAATACCTAGAAATATGCGGTGTTTGATCATATGTTCTTCTTCTTTCTATGTATCAACAACATAATTCTCTCATCTTCCCTCTAGTAGATACAAGGATAAAACTTAATCCACACCAGACATGGAGAATCTTCCCACTGATATCATAGAAAACATATTTTCTCGATTACCTATCAAGGTAACCGCACAGGCCAAACGAGTATCCAAATCATGGAGAGCAATCCTCGATAATTATAAATCTGACAAGGTTGGTTTTCTTTTCGCTTTCTCTCATGTTATACCTGTTGTTCGCAATAACAACGTTAAACTTAGAGAAGAACTTTTGTATGAAGACGAGTATGATTATTATGATCATGCAAAGATGATCCATTACTACTGTTACAACACACTTACAAAGATAAAACACAGCAGATTTATTAATACGGCGAAGGATATCATGGTCGGGTCGTGCAATGGTTTGGTTTGTTTTGGCAAACATAATAATAATAATGTTCGAGATGTAGATCCTTTTCAAATCTGCAACCCCTTGACAGGAGAATATGTTTTTCTTCTGAAATACGATTATTCTGAATTGCCTCAGGATATACCAAGAATAATGGATCCAAAGTTTCCGTATGGTAGTTTAGCAACTGGGTTTGGCTACTATACTTCAACTAATCGTTACAAGGTTGTTACGATATTTAAATTTTACAACGTAAGGGCCATGTTCAAGTATATACTCTTGGTGGTGAGTGGAAATATTGGACTTATCGACCGTGTCGCATTCAATTCTTCAGGCATCTAAGCAAATGGAGCACTTTACTGGTTGCAAAATAATGATATGGTGCAAGGAAGTGAGATTGTGGCATTTGATTTGGAAGCTGAGAATTTCGACTACATACCATTGCCACATTCTAAAGATTTTGAATATCAAAATTCCGTTTCTCCACTCAAGTTGCTTGGAGGGAATAATAATTTGTATTCGGTTCATACAAGAGCTTCTTGCATTGACATATGGGTGTACAAGAGAAATTATATGAGTACTGGAACTAGTTACACCATGAAAGAGTGTAATCAAAAACAGAACTACCACGACAGAAGTTCAGTATACAGCTGGAAAAGGCATATTGTGTTAAGCCATTTGCAATCACAAGGAGCAATGAAGTTTTACTGTGGGACACATACCACGCGCACTTTGGCACGAGACTCTGTTGCTATGACCCTAAAACTTCAACCTTAAACAAATTTTGGGATGGTAATAAGGGTATGAAATGTGTTCACGGCGAGGAAATTCCTCCCACGCGGAGCATTGTTTCTTTGAAAGATTTGGGAGAAAGTAATGTTACTTCTTTGAAAGGTTTTGGCCAGGCAATGAAGGCTAGAAGTGAAAGGACCAGAAAAATCCCTGGAAATATCGATTGGATCAAGAGATGCTAAAAGAAAGAAGACTTGTTAATCATCTGAAACAAGTAAGACCGTCATCTGTGAATTGCTTTCATGTTTTGTTGCTTTATTTAGATGCATGCTCTCAGTTAAGCTCTTTACTTTATCTTATCTTAGCACAGTTTAACATGTCTACGAACAGGTCTGATTCCAAAGATTTTGTCAGTTAATCATACCCCACATAACAGTTATGATTTTTAGAAGATTACTAAACACATTTGCAGATTATCTTCTGTGATTAGTACTTACTTTTTCTTTTGTATCACACATAGTATTTGATTGGTCTAATGCCATATTAACCGAAATCCAACACCAATAAGTATAGGTCTGACTAGTTCAATTCCAGGTGGGTGTTTGTGAAAAGAAGCAAACATTTTTACTAGTGCCATTGCTTACTACCTGTCACTCTGAAAATTTGGTTGAATTATAGGGTTGTGCTGCTAGAAACATGTATGCTTGCACAAAATGCCAAGGAAGTCTGTATTTGCAAGTGATACCAGGTCTGCTAAGCAGATCTGAAAGACAGGTTATTTAACAAAATATTCTCATTGCATAAATTTGAATTTAGGTTCCAGATTTTACAAGATATATGAACCGTACACAGATACCTTACCCAAATTTACAATCTAAATGGTTGTACAAAGTATATACTGTATTATGAAATAGAGGGGGGGAAAACGAACTCCGTAGTCTATTGAAGGTAGTGAGATCATTATAGTTCACTTTCACGTATATTCTCACTTTCCTGGAGCAAAGTTGGTGGCGTATGACCAAGCATTGTTGTTCATAGGGTCAGAAAGGTGGTCCACTAGGTTCTCTAGAGGACCTTTTCCAGTTACAATAGCCTGAACAAAGAAACCGAACATGGAGAACATAGCAAGTCTCCCATTCTTTAGCTCTTTTACCTTCAGCTCAGAAAATGCCTCTGGGTCTTTTGCAAGTCCTAATGGATCGAAGCTACCACCAGGGTAAAGTGGGTCGACGATCTCACCTAGGGGACCGCCGGCTACTCTATAACCTTCAACAACACCCATAAGGATAACTTGGGTTGCCCAAATAGCTAAGATGCTCTGTGCATGAACCAAGCTGGGATTCCCCAAGTAGTCAAGTCCACCTTCACTGAAAATTTGAGAACCAACTTTGAACCAAACCGCTTCTCCGAATTGAACTCCGTTTCTGGAGAGAAGATCAGGGAAAAGACAGCCCAAAGCACCAAGCATGGCCCACCTCTAATGAATCACCTCAAGTTCCTGGTTCTTGGCAAAGGTCTCTGGGTCTGCAGATAATCCAGCAGTATCCCAACCATAATCACCAGGGAATTCACCGGTGAGGTATGATGGAGACTCACCAGAGAAGGGTCCAAGGTACTTGACACGGTCTGGACCGTACCATGGACTTCCTGAAGAAGCAGCAGGCTTTGCTGATGTCCTCCTCATCATGATCCTCCCATTGCTACTGGATGCAGCATTGGTTGGGAACTTAGATTGTGAGTTCAAAGTTATAGTTGTGCAAGTAAATGATGGGGATGAGAGAGCCATGGATGCCATTTGCTTTTTTTTAGAGAGAAAAAAGAATGGGGAAACTTTTGAAGAAGGTATTAAGTGTGCTATTTTTGATGTGTTAGATTGATTGAGTGTATGTCCCTTATATAAGCCATTGTGGTGCCGGATATATCTATCTATGTAGATCTTCTGCTATGTTCTTATTGGTCCTCATACTGGCACCACAGATCAAGAAATCCTTCTTCCTTTCTCAGCCAAGGAAATTAGTCTCTCATGGATTTTATTACCAATTATTGAACCGATAGGCAGATAGGGACAACTTGGTCCAGATATCTCAAATAGTATATTTGCAGTAAGATGTGTATATAAGTGAATTTATAACATTTCTAGCCAAATGAATGTGACAAGGGATGGCGGTGTGTTTCACCTTCTCTGTAAGGCCTACACTCACTCACAGCCAAATGAACTGCTTTCTGTCTGTGAATGATAAATTGGACAATTAGAACATCAATGTATTAGAAATAGGGAGGACTAGAAGTTTTTGAAATCGGCGACATTTCAAACATGAATAACCAAACTGCTTAAAGTTGAGATTTAAAAACAAGTAAGTGAAATCAATTAGAGTTGGGATAATTGGAAAAATGCCCCAAAAATACATGTCCCGTCGGGAAAAAGCCCCGCAAAGTTCAAATTCTAGGAAAATGCCCCACTGTCACATTTTCCATCCAAATGGTGTTAAATAGTCAAACTAGACACACATGTGTGAGTTTTGACAAAATTACCCTTTATTCCAGATTTCGACATGTGGCAACCTCCATGAATTAACGATGTGGATTAAAGTTATGTAAATATACCCAAAACTTTTATAGAAATACCTAACATGTCCCCTAAATTCACAAGATTTTGACATGTGGCAGTTTGACTGAATAAGATGTTAACACGTGGCAGTTTGACTGAATTAGGATATTAACACGTGGCAATTTGACTTTTTGGACTTTGCCACGTGGCAGTTTGATGAAAACATTTTACATCTCAACAGTTGGACACGTGGCAGTTGGACACGTGGTAGTTTCACACTACACAAAGTCACGAATTTGACACAAAAATAACCTGTACACAAAATCACCTGTACACTAAAACATAAGATAAAATTGAAAAAACACAAACACACACATAAGATGCTAAATTACTAATCCAACATATAGGATTCTCAAAATAAAATAAAATCCACTACTAGTTGTCTCTATATAAAGACACATTTAACATCATTACCAATGTCTAAAAGACCATTAAATGTTTTAAAATCAAAAAAGCACAATCCAAGAAGAGAATAAACAAATCAAACATAATATGGAACCTTGGCCTTTCTTTGCCTTTTGGAAGAGGTCTCTGAAGTGTTGAATGATTGTTTAAAATTAACTTCCACATGTGAACCTGAACCTGAATCTGCAGTAAAGTTTTGCTTCACTTTGATATTTCTAGAGGCCTTTGCTTTCTTGTTAGTCCCGGCAACCGCTGAAGAAGAAGTAGTGGTTGCAGTCCTTTTTGAGAAGGAAGTTGTACCTGCAGTTGAAGTAGTTGTTGCATATTTCTTCCTAATCCTCTTTGAAACTACATCTTTTTCAACAAATGACTCACCATCCACCTGACATTCAGTGGTTGCTTCTTTCTTCTTAGGGTTAGATCCAACATCTCCACATTGACAAGTAGTTTTGTTGTGATTAAATCCACCACATCTGCTACAATGTCTAGCCTTCTTTTGTTTGTCACTCTCTGTCCAAGACCTCTTTCTATTCACACAAGGTCTTCCTGGTTCTCTCATCAGATCTGGGTGGATGATATCAACTTGTGGCTGTTGAAGAAAAACAAAGCTAGAGGATAAGAAAGATAAATGAATGATAAAAGATTTGTATTCTTTATATAAATGTAAAGACAAAACCTAAGGTTAAAATAGTAATATTTCTTAGATACTTTATTAAAATATTATTAAAATGAAAGTTTTAAATTAAAGGCATACCTTGGGGAAGTCATCTGTACTGTCACCTAATGGAGTTATTGTGAATCCATATGTGTTCTTATAATACTCCACAGTGTAGTATTTACTACAATACCTGTAAACGTTAAACAGACGAATTATTTCAGAAAATCAAAAACATTTATATCAACTAAACAATTCAACAACATAAAAATACTTACAAGGCCCAGTTTGGTCTCAATTTGACCAATGCACATACTGCATGCTGACATGGGAATTCCCTCAGTTGCTACTGAACACAAGTGCATGTTTTGGATACAATATCAGCCGTAAATACTTTCTTTGTTGATATATTAGTAACATCATACATTTTCAGCTTTTGTGCAGGTTTGGAGTGATACTTCCCTATGCATTCTTTCATTTTACTAATTAGAATCAGCGCTGCAGGAACCAGTTCTTCATCCTTCCATGTTGCAGCAAATGCAGCTCTTTTGGCATACAGGCCCATGACCAACTGACAGTACATTGTGACCATCTTAGTCACAGGTTTGTCTCTAATGTTGCAACACATTGCGTTGAAGTATTCAGAAAAATTGTTGTTGATATGCTCACATGCAGAATCATGTGGGAACCAAGATCTTGCCCAGGATTGGGGGTCTATTTTTTCTAGATAGTTGTATGCAGCAATATCCGCCTCTTTTAAAGCATTCATATGCACCTAAACATTAAGTAACAGAGATTAGTATAAAAAAAACATCATTTCAAAACATCTGTACAAATAAAAAAGCATTTTATCAAAACACATCATTTCATAAATAAAACATATCATTTCACAAACAAAACATATCATTTCAAAGCATTTTTAACAAATAAAAAACATTGTAGAAATAACCTTCCAATGAGACTTTTTATAGGCCTTGGCAGCATTCCATGCTAGAATCGTTAGCTTTTGACCCTTGAATCCCTTGGTCAAAAGTTCTTGTATAAATGTCTGAAATATCAAAAAATAGCATATTAAGTCAGAAGATAAATATATGAAAAGTATTTAAGATAAAGTTGAAGCCATTACCTTACGCAGTATCTGTGATTGGCTTCTGGGAACAATTCTGCAACAGATTCTAGAAGTCCCTTTTGTCTATCAGATATAAATGTCAATCCATATCTAGTTATAACCTTGGGCTTCAAATCTTTCAGAAAATTATACCAGTTTTCCTCACTCTCATTCCTGCAAATACAAATTCCTAGTGGGAAAAGACCATTTTCACCATCCAAAGCAGTGGCTGCAAGTAGAACACCGCCAAATTTTCCAGTCAAGTGACAACCATCCAACCCTACAACTGGCCTACAACCTTCATTAAATCCTTGAGTTTGTGCATGAAAGGATATTGTAACACTGTTAAATTTATTTCCTTTCTCATCTGGATGTAAGTGAAATTGGCAATGCTACCTGGATTTGACTCTGTAACCACTTGACAAAGACTAGGAACAATTGAGTAAGAGTGTTCATAACTTCCATTTTGATCTTGAAGCAGATGCACCTTAAAACAAAGAAAGATAAAAAAAAAGTTAGAAATAATTAAAAGAAATCAAAGAAATCAAAGTTAAGTTGAACTACATACCCTTGCCTCACAAGCAACCCAATAAGGGATTTCTGTATTTAGGTCACCCCAAACTAAGAAGTCTTGTATTTGCCTGGGCTTTGGAATCCCATCACAAGGTTTCAATGTTTTCTTCAAATGATCAGCTACAAATCTAGAGTTGCACTTTGGATTTTTATTTGGGTCTCCACTACCAATACATTTGTGCACCAAGTTGCATTTCCTAATTGTGAAAGTAGCCTCACCAACTATTTTCCTTGCACAAACTTCCCACATACAACCTTCACTTTGCTTGTTCTTGCACTCAGCATACACTCTATGAGGCTCTTACTTCCTCAACTTATACACAGTATGCTCTAACACTGCATACTCCCTTAAATGCTATAAGAAAGCATTTTTATCTTCAAATGTCATTCCTTTACAAAATTCACGAGGAGAAGCTACGGGAATATCTTCATTCTCCATTGTCAAATCACCTGGGTCCTCTACATATTGGCCAAATTGTTTCTCCCATGCTACCATATCAACTGCAACTCCATCAACTGCAGGCCCACTACCAACTGCAGGCACATCATCACCTACAAGCCCAGTTTTTCTACTGGCGCAACATCACTAACAGGCCCACCAACTGCAGGCCCATCAAGGCCTGTAGACCCATCATCAATTGCATCCCCAGTTTTTTCTCGTGACCCATCATTCTCTGCAAGGCCAAAAAACAAACTATTAGCATTAAGATCTACAAAATATGCACACATAAAAATATAAAGTTAAAACTTACCATCATGCACATTTTCTCTTCGAAGATGCCCTCTTAGCCATTCACCATAACTTTTTCTGTCTCCTTCATCTTCACTGTCTACATAATGAAAATTTGGATCATCATCTGGATGACATTCATCCAAAGCTTCATTTGGAAGATTCACTTGTACCTCCTCATCAATACTAGCTTGTGTATTTGTTTGTATTAAGAAGTCTTCATCATCATCAAAGGTTGTACACTAACTTGTTCCTTTCCTTTAGTGATGCCTTCTTGATTATCAGCAATACTAGCTTGGGTACTGAAAATATCACTATCTCCATCAAAAGCAAGACTTTCCTTCCTTCCTTCCTTTTCTTATAATCTTGGACTTTTCTTAACTATCACCTTTGCTTTACAAATTGTCTTTTTCCTTGGTGTAGAAACAACACTTACACTTGAACCACTAACAGTTTGACTACAACCTAAAACAGATAATCCTAGTGAGACATACCCAACCTCATCTTCTGTAGCATTTCCCCACATATCAAAAAAATCCAATTCACTTTTAATTTCATAATCATCCCATAAAATTACTGATGGTAGTATAACACCAATTACCCTCAACCTAATCCCTACCACTTCTTTAAACTTACTAAAACAGATATATTGGTCAACAACATCATCACAATAAAGTTTTCTACCTTCATGTCTTCCATTCACAACAGTTAAACAAAAATTCCTTTTCAAAACCCTAGTAGCATAAAAACATAATAAAAATCAGACAACACTTTCAAAACAGACAACAATTTTTGTAACAGAAGTTCATTGCATTGCTTGTTTTTGTTCACAAACAGAAAACACAACAAATATTCATATTAAGTAACAACATTGTTTTTGTTTTACAAAGATACACACAACTGAAACCAATAATTACAAACAATAGAAACCATACTGTTTATCCCGATGCATTGCTTGCTCCTTTTCTTCTTCCTTCCTTCCTTAATCTTCACTTAACCCTAATTAAAAAAAATAAAAAATTCGTCAACATTAAAAAACCCCAAATTGAGATACACAAAACAGGAAAAAAAATACAAAATGTGACAGACACACAATTCATCAACATTAAAAACCCCAATTCCAAATTTTTTTTAACAATTTCATCTACATTAAAAACCCCCCAATTAAAAACCCCCAAACTGAGATAGACAAAACAGGAAAAAAATTTCCAAAGTGTGACTGACAGACAATTTCATTAACATTAAAACCCCAATTCCAATTTTTTTTTTACCAATTTCATCAACATTAAAAACCCCCAAATTAAGATAGAAAAACCAGGTAAAACAATCCAAATTGTTTCAAACAGACAATTTCATCAACATATTGAAACCCCCAATTTCAAACAGAAAATTACCAACATTCAGTTTCAACAATTAAAAAAAAAAACTAATTGATGAAAAATAATTTAACAAAAAAATCAGTGAAACCCCCCAATTTATAGTAAAAACAGAATCGGAAAACCCCAGTGAAAACCCGCAATTAAGACAGAAAAAAAAAAAACCCCAAATTTTGAAAACCCTAGAAAATCATATTTCATTAAAAATCAAATTAACTTAATAAATAAGGCAATATAATCATAGGGTTGCATGTTTCTTACTTGGATTGTAATGATTCATCAACTGTTGTGAACAATACTGGATCATAGAACACGTCTTCAGTAGCTCCTGTGAACGACGACGACTGAGACACAGCCTGGGTAAGAACGACGGCTTGAAGAAGAAGAAGAAGGGAGGCTAGGGTTTTCACTGAAGAAGAATGGAGGCCAGGGTTTTCATCTCTGATTTGAGAAGGGAGGCGTCTGTAGAGCGGCTGTAGAAAAGGGAGAAGAAGAGTAGAAAAGGGTTTTCACTTAACCCTAGTCATGACTCGTGTTCTTCTATTGAACAACATAAACACGTGTACAAACATCACACGTGTTGTAATATTATTTCACACGT
The DNA here is from genome assembly GCA_023531435.1 of Papaver californicum. Taxonomy (NCBI): domain Eukaryota; kingdom Viridiplantae; phylum Streptophyta; class Magnoliopsida; order Ranunculales; family Papaveraceae; genus Papaver; species Papaver californicum. The sequence goes on along the minus strand of JAJJMC010000728.1, from coordinate 1,783,245 downwards.
GTAAGGGTTGGAAAGGGCATTTTGGTAATTTTGTTTGTAACCGATATCTCGTTTAATGAGAATTTGACCAGTCAATCTCGTGATATTGACTTTTTAGATGGAAAATGTGACGGTGAGGTATTTTCCCAAAATTTGAACTTTGCGGGACATTTTCCCGACGGAGCATGCATTTTTGGGGCATTTTCCCAATTATCCCATTAGAGTTTGACTCTCTTTTCTTGTAATTTATAAAACAAGAGAAGTCTAGAGAGAAGTATAAGAGCATAACACTTCACACTTAACATATTGTCTCTCTCAGTGGGAGGCCAAAGTCTGCCCTCTTTTTCAAGTAGATCAGACTTCCCCACGGTAGATGCGGATTTTGCAGAAACTTGCAACCTACTAAATTCCCAGCTGCTTCCTAAGCCTTGCAGCAATTGCGAAAATCTGTGTTCATTTGCTGATACAGGCCCAGATAATAAAGTAAAACGACAGAAAATCCACAGTTCTAAAATCACAAAAATTTGCAGCCTATGAATTTTCCCACCTTTGAACTTCTCCTGGATTCGAAATGGAGCCTATGTGTACATTGTAAGGATAAAAAGGATTCACACCATTTTCATCTGTCAGCACCACACAACCAAAGTCAGCTTTTACTAATATTAGCTATACGGTAATGCTAGTGTAACTACGTTTCCTAGTAACAGTTGTCTCTCAAGTCTCAACTACTGAAAGTTAAAAGCATTCTAGTTCCGACGAATATATCAGCCGGAATCACAAATATTAGCTCTACATTTTCATGTCACTGTATATAAGTTCTAATGTTTAAGAATGTTCAGTAAGCTCGCAAAATTTGTAACTATTCAATCCTGTAGGCTTTAGTTTATATCAATTTGCATCTGTACATCCAAAAAAAATGAAAAGTATAGTAGTACAACTGAGGTTGATGCTGAAGTAATCGAGTTATAAACGAGCATTAAATAAGCATTTTCTTTGTTGGATTTGACATATCGTCATGGGAACGTACTAAAATATTATTTCAAAACAGATCTCAAGTCTCAACGGCTGATTATTTACAAGCTAAATAAATGTACTTGATAAATTTAGAAGTGGAAAAGAGTATTGAAATCCATTGCCTTTGAAGGGCAATCTCTTCGTTCACTGTCATGGATATTCTCAGTTTCCTGGAGCAAAGTTAGTAGCATACGACCAGGCATCGTTGTTCACAGGGTCAGAAAGGTGATCTGCCAGGTTCTCTAGAGGATCTTTGCCGGTAACGATAGCCTGAACGAAGAAACCGAACATGGAGAACATAGCAAGTCGCCCATTCTTGAGTTCCTTTACCTTGAGCTCAGAAAATGCCTCTGGGTCCTCTGCAAGTCCTAAGGGGTCAAAGCTACCACCAGGGTACAGTGGGTCGACGATTTCACCAAGTGGACCACCAGCAACTCTGTATCCCTCAACAACTCCCATAAGGATAACTTGAGTGGCCCAAATCGCCAAGATGCTTTGTGCATGAACTAAGCTGGGGTTTCCCAAGTAGTCAAGCCCGCCATCGCTGAAAATCTGAGAACCGGCTTTGAACCAGACCGCTTCTCCGAATTTAACTCCATTTCTAGAGAGAAGTTCAGGGAAAACATATCCCAAAGCACCGAGCATGGCCCATCTCGAATGAATGACCTCAAGCTCCCGATTCTTAGCAAAGGTCTCTGGGTCTGCGGATAGTCCAGCAGTATCCCATCCATAATCACCAGGGAATTCACCAGTTAGGTACGAAGGAGACTCATCAGAGAAGGGTCCAAGGTACTTGACGCGGTCTGGACCGTACCATGGACTTCCTGACGAAGCAGCAGGCTTCTTTGCTGATGTCTTCCTCATCATGATCCTTCCATTGCTACCGGATCTAAGATTGGTTGGGAAATATGATTGTGAGTTCAAAGTTAAGAGCTGTGCCTGCAAATGATGGGGATGAGAGAGCCATTGATGCCATTTATATGTTTTGTTAAAAGAGAAAAAAAATGCTGGTGAAGTGTTGGAAGATAGTAATGGGTATGTTACTGGATGCGTTATATTGATGGTAGTCCATGTCCCTTATATAAGCCATTGTGGGGCCAGATGTATCTATCTATGTAGATATTCTGCTATGTTTTTATTGGTCTTCAAATTGGCACCACAAATATAAGAATCCTTCTTCCTTTCTCAGCCGAGTAATATAGGATGTCATGGATTTTATTAATAGGGTGAAGATGATCCAGATATCTTAAAGTATTAGAATTGTTTGAAAATTCTAATTAAGATGGGAATACATGGTACGTGGTCCTGTCTCTGGCGCCGGCTCACTGAGAGTCGAATGAAAAAAGGTGCCCTTAATCAGGTTCTGGGTGCCATTACATTTTGCCACAAATCTCTAATGGGAACAATGAAAGTCTAATAAATGTAGAAGTGATGATTATGTGCTACTTCGTCTGATAAGTTCAAAGGCCAGATTCGCATACATCTGGTTAATAAGATGCTTTCTAATAGAATGGGACAAAATGTCAACCTTTTGCAGTATTTAGCGAGCACCTTACGGAGAACGAAGTTCACAATACATGTAGTTGCAGGAAATCCCTCAACACACTCAAATACTTATCTGAATTCATTCTCTATGGTTTTAGTTAAGATTAATGGTATGTATCCACACAATCATAAGGAAAATAAAGAACACACAGGATTTACGTGGTTCGGTGTTAAAACCTACGTCCACGGATGAGTTTTCACTACGGAAGAAGAAGATTACAAGCTCTCAGATTAGTACAGTGAATCTCTCTGCTATTCTTGCTACCTGTCACACTCAGAGAATGTTCAAACCTTTTTTACATTGTTTGCACTCATATTTATAGGAAAATTAGAATAGTGGATGACAGCTCATTTGATTTCGCAGGTAACTTCTTCGCTAAAGCTTACTTGGAAGAGAATTCATCTTCGCTGGAACTTTGCCTTGCTGAGTCGCTCACCAATATTCTTCGTCGTAATTGTTGTTGCTTCACTCTTCCTTGTCCAATAATGATTCGCCATTTGTGCCGACAGCTAAGAGACTATTGGTATGACTGTTCTGCCCGCGTATTAAATGCTCAACTACCCATTCAAATTTGGTTGTTGATCTTTAGTTGGTGTTTTCTACGTGTTACGATTTCAAGAGGTAGAAAGAGATCCCTAGGTCGGTTAAGACTTACTTCAATGTTTATCTTGTATTCATCTCACCTACATTCATGCTTTGAGATGCGGCCACGTGGCAAAGTGATTTTATGCCCCCTCATTTTGTCTCTTCTCTTGCCATCCGAACAAGGGTAGGATGGGAAGAGAATCCAAAAAGTTTTTTAATCATCGCCACGTCTTCGAAATTCACATGAAACTGCTTCCACATCTTCATTATGACCGACAGGTCCTCAAATTCACTTTCTTTTTGACACCTCCTTAACCGGTAACCTAGGATATAAATAACTTCCCTTGGACGCTTCTCCTTAACTTCTTTATTCTATGATTTTTTTTTTCTTCTTTATTAACTTCTTCTGCAACTCTACCTCTTACTCTTTGAAACCTTTGCTGAGATTCCTTCATTAACTTCTCTTCTCCAACATTCCATGTGTGTGTCTTTCACTTCTTCTACGAACAACAACATGTCTCCAAAACGAAGCGTTTCTCCCAGTCAAGCTCAAAAAGTAAGTTTCTTGATGTTGATCATCTTGATGATCATGGTCTGATCAAACTCTTTCTTCGGATTAACTTTCATCGTTACGATTTTTAACTGTATCTTTATGACTTTTGATCTTTCAGGCTATCCCCATTAAAGTAAACAACCATAAAGGAGATCTCTGACTTCGTTGCCCACCTTCAACAACTAGGAATTAAGCTTCTTATTCCCCCAGGATCCAACAAACTTACAAGTTTGAATCTGGAGTTGATTGAAAAGAGGCGTGGAACGTAAATAGGGTCATTGTCACTCTGGGACAATTAAGGGTTGGCCTCCCAATTCCTCTATACAATCCGAAGTGCCCTATTTTCTGCGAAATACTATCTTGTTTGAAGGATCAACGTGGTGTTTTCCAGTTCTGTATAAATGCGATTTGCTTGCTGAATGAGTTTGTATGTCGTTCGCAAGGCTTATCCACCCTTCCTGACGAATCTCTTCCCTTCAAGGCCTCCGACTATACCTCCACTAGCTTTTCAGCGAGTTATACTCTAAAACTGCTTGATTGTAAGGAGAGATGGGGTGTTCGCTTTAACTGGGCTGTCGGTATCCTGAAGATAAAAACTTCTTGTTCGCGATCTTGACCCAAAGGGGTACAGAGGCAATCAGCTCCTTTTCTTCTCCAATGACGAGAATTGGATGAAGTTCCTAGGAATCCTCGAAGGTCCCTAGCTTTAGGGATGTAACGACAATGGTACCCCTCGTCAGGGTCCCTTAGGAGATCCTCAGAGCTTTGCTGAATTCCACCCATGGGCCTTTAACTGGCCTGGGAGTACACCCGAGGTAGTTTCTCTTTCCTTCTTTGCTAATTTATTTTTTCTTTCGTAGATTCTAACGTTTATAAACTTCGCATGTCATTCTCGCCTGTTCTGAAGCGAAGGCTCGTTCTTGCAAGTGTGCGCCTTCGGAGACTATGAAGGTAAAGAACTCAATTCTCCTCGTTCTTTCTCCCCTTGTTGCCTCTGTTCTTTATCTAACGTTGGCGAACTTTTGGTACGAAGGTGGACGCGAGTAGAGACACCTAGTCTTTTCTGAAGAAGAAACCCCGACGAGCAACAAAGGGTTCCTACTCTAAGTTTTGGACAGCAGGTACCAGTCATCTGCACAAACAAAATCTGCTGCTAAACTAAATGCCTCTTCTGCGAAAGAAGATGGTAAGGTGGCCACTGAAGAGACTCATGTGCGGAATACCACCTGAATCTCCCAAACAGACTCCTCTTGAAGAAACGGTGATGAAAATTACTGAGGAGCCCAAGATCCTTGAGATCTTGGAAAATACAGAAGAGGAGGAGAATAAGAAAATTGAAGCACCCAAGGAGCCCTTATTTGGTGAGAACCATGTTCGTCACATGAACTCGTGGGCTCGTATGTTTAAGGATGTCAAGGAAGGTGAACCAGTAAAGATTCCTGATCCAGTTTGTGACACTAAGGTGCAACTGTGTTCGGATTCTTTTGTTTCCTTGGATGTTGATGCGAAGGTGGAGACCTCCTCGGTGTTGAGTGACCCCGAACATGCTGGGTTGATGACGCTTATGAGTAGAATTTCTTCTCTTTTTACTTATAAGCTTTCATTGACTCCTGCTTACCACTTGCCTTTTTTATAGGAATACAATATTCGCCTGGCACAATTGGAGAAATTTCGCCGAATCAAGAAAGATCGGATGAGGATGGACGAATAGAATATCCTGCTGAAGAAAGAAAATTCCTCGTTGGAGGCAAAACTGAAAGAGGAGATTGGAACGAAAAATTTCTTGAGACCCCGAATAGAAGAACTTCTTGGTAAAATTCGTACCCCTTTCTCCAATGTCTTTTTTTCTATTTGTTCGTCAGTTAATACTTAGGTTTATTCCACCCTAAAGAACGCTACTGAACTCGTCAAAAAACTATCGATCACTGGGAATTGGAATGCGAGATCTTTACCGTGAAACACAAAGAATATAACCAACGCATTGACCATTTGACTAAAGAGTTGATGACGAAGACTGAAGATTGTAACGGAAGCATAAATCGTTTGACTCGCAAGTTGCAGAATACTGATGAGCTGAATCTTACTATTCAAGCTCAAAAGATGGATCTTACTTATCGTCAAGTTGAGTTCCAAAGAGAATTAACCTTTCATAAGGACGAGAGCCAACGACGCCAAAGTCACGAGGATCTGAGCTCACACTTCGCACACTACGAGCGAACCTTGAATCTACGAAGGATGACCTTCGTCAAGCATGATTAGAGACCTTCGAAATCATTAAGTCTAATCAATTGTTGTTTTGGGATAATAACAATTGTGAGATGATTGAAGGGGAAGAACAAGATTTGTGCTCATGACAAGGCAGTTATTCAGAAGTCGTCTATCAAACCCCTGGAGCCTATTTACGAAGCTCAACCTAAGACTTTGGAATTATACGGTGAAGGTCGTTGTAATATATCGTCTTCGCGTGTTGTTTATGAGCCATACAAGGTATTCAACTAACTCTCTCTCTATGTTGTTTTTACAGGATCAAAGAAGAAAGCTAAGGAAGATCTAGAGCGCACTCGTCATGAACCAGCGAATGCTAAAGCTTATGGGGAGAATAAGGCTAAAGAACTTAAGAAGCTTGATGAAGAGTTCATTGAATTTCGGGCTAACACCATAGCATCTGAAAAACAAATGAAGAAGGACTATCAACAGTCTATAAACACCATGTGTCAGGACTTCGCCAACAAAATCATTGAGCAATATAAACTTCCGCAATTTAACCTGAGTTTTCCCGAAGTTCCCGAAGATAAGGAAGAAGAAAATAATGGTGGCGAAAAGAAAGACGAGGCAGCTAACAAAGAGGGTGGTAGTGAACATCAAAAAGAGCCTCCTCTGAAGGATGATGCCAACTCTCCCACTATGTTGGCGAGACTACAACCTAGGCTGCTAATGATGAAGCTTAAACCTACTTCATGAAGATCAATATGCTTATGTCTGGTTATTTTTGTGTCTTTTGTTGCTTCTCTATTTTTCTTTTGCTCAGCTGCAGATACTTTTTTGTAAATGATGATGCCCTTGAGCTGTTAATATATTACCCTTATTACCTGTTTAAATAGCAAAAATGGATTAGTTTAAAACTTTTACCTATTTCCCTGAATTTTTTCTTTGTGATACTCATTGATTTTTTCTTTTCTCGTAATTTTCAATATTGTCTTAGTTCAATTTTGTCTTCTTCTTCAATCCTTGCTTTATTTCTTTATACGAAGCAGTGTATTTTTAATGGTCATTTACTTCATCGGCGAAGTAAGCGAGCCTAAATACTCCCATGAGCAATATTCTCTCAAACCTCATCTTATCTGGCTACTTCAGCTCCCTATCAGAGTGTTGATAGACACATTTTTGTGTCTGAATTGTCCGTAATTATCTATTTTGTTAGTGCTCATTTTGGTACTTATGGTGTGATTTTATGTGTTTGTAGGTACTTTTGGAAAATAAACATTTGTGGAAAAATTGGCTTAAAAAGTGATAAAAGCACCCCAGAGGAAATTACTAAAGGCATCCGGAAAAATGATAAAGGCAATGCGTTTTGGATAGGGGCACCTCTCCTCTTTGGTTCAAATCCGGAAAAGGCGGGAAACCAATTCTATTACATGTGAAGAGAGCCTGAGTTGCTTGGAAGTCGATTTTTAAGGGATTTGAAGGTCTTTTTGAGTTACCAAATTGGAGAAACAAGCAAAGAGGAGGCCGAAAAACAAGTCAACATGAGCTATTTCAGGCCGAAAAACAAGTTCAAAATCCCATTTACATTCGGAAAAGGGTTTACTCCCTGTTTCGGATTATCTCGAATTAGAGTTGGTTTCAGATTGATTTTTGAGTCCTTAACGATTAAGGATAAGTTTTTAGGGTTTGTGGAACCTATAAATAGCAAAGAGGAGGGAAAAAAATCAGCAGGGGAGGCTCGGGAAGAAAACATGTGGAAAAAAAAAGTGTTGTTGCTGCTAGTGATGAACAAGGATACGACGATGATTTCTTCAACTAAACAACACGGTTTATCTTCAGCTTTGCAACGTTTATCTTCATCTTTGCAACGTTTATCTTCAGCTGCAACGGTTTTTTCAACTCATCAGCAATGTTTATCTTCGCTTCAGTTAATCTGTAACGCCCAGAAAACTTTGCAGATTTCCTGTTTTATTATTTTTAGCTTCTTTTCTTCTTCTCAAGCACTTTTGAGCCATATACCAAAATTTTGAGAGTGTTTTCAGCATGATGAGCTAAACTCCACCACTGGGACAATGGAGGAAGCCATATTTCGTGAGTGAATGGTAACTATTTTTGATTCTTAATGACTTTTGATTGATTTTAATTGATTTATGATTTTTCTTAATTAGTTGTGATTTTGTTTGATGGTGTATGCTGGGAATTAATAGCTTTTGATGTGCCATGCTTGTGATTTACAATTAATGTTTTAAAAATCTACTTTTGGCAAAGAAACATAGTCGATAAAAAAAGCTATAATTGTTAAAGAATCATTGTAGAAATCATTCAAAAGTAATTTTGGTGGAATCCCGATTTCTAGTTTCTCCAAATACTGTTAAAATCTTTTACTTATTTTCTAGTTTAAATCAAAATTAGGTCTAAAACGAATCTTCACAAGTCTCAGCGAAAGAACTATTTTTACCACTTTTCTAAAACGATCAAGGGTGTCATCCCTTTATGTTCCCTTAGCGTATGAGGCCACACTATAAGAGGGGTTTCTTGGGGACCAGGCATAAACTATTAAGGACTTGGTGATATGGAAATAGCCGTTCACGCTTCAAAAGAGCCGGGTACCCATGCCTAAACCGGTGCACCACGGTGCCTCTTGCATAGTCTATATCTCCTGCCGGATGTCTTTCGCCAGATCATGATGCGGCGATAAAAGGTGAACCACAAACCGACGATATCCATCGAATGTAGGTCTTAATTGCCTCTTGACTTTAGGAGGATAGGGTCTATAGGCCTCCTAATGAGGTCTTAACTGCCCCTGTAAGCCTTATATATAATTTTTCTTTGCCTCTTGGACAAATTTTAGGTCTTATGTATTGAATGCCCTCGCCTCGTAGACGGTTCTCTGATCACATTACATGGGGTTCTAGCTTGTTGCAGGGTTTAAGTTAGAATCATACCTTCCCCAAAATCCCTCGCTTGCCTCATTGGCTTTATTGGTGACATTTTTTAATGTAGTTGGGATTCCATTGATGATCCAACTTCTTCCCTTCAAGATCTTCCAACTCACATGCTCCTCTTTCCATAATTCGATGTTCCAAGTCTATTCTTCCTCATGTTGTTTTCAATTTTCCTATGAGTCCTTTTGGGTACGGTGATATTTTTCGTAGAAACATCTCGTCAAGCTTGAATTCTTGCATCTTAATTTCCTTGTGTTTCTCCTCCGAATCGTCTTCCTTTGACAATATGAATTCTGAAGTTAAATTCTTGAGTTCAGCTTCTCTTTCTTTGTGATTGGTCTTCCAGATTCCCTGCTTAAATTCCTTTGCTACTGAGACAACACTTGACATATCTCATGTTTCCATGTGAATACATTTATGTACTCCTGCAATGGTTTTTTCAATTTTTCTCCTTATTGCTTACTCATTTTCGTTCTAACCTTGATCACCTTTGATTCTTCTTCATCTCCCCTTTTTATACCCCTAGTAAAGATGTCGACACTGAATGGTGGTCGCTTCGCCTCGGCTAATTCTTCTGTCAGTTGTTGCCCCTTTCCATTGTTCTGATAGCTTCACATCATGGCTCACATGCTCTTTACCTTTTTCAAAACTTCCTGATTTGCATCCTTCTCCTTCGTCTTCTTTAAATGATGGTCTATCTCCTTTTGACGTTTTCTCGTTTCATGCTCTGCTGGACTTTCTCCATGATCCCCTCATTGCTTCTTATGTCGTTGCTCTTTTCTTCTGTACGTATTTGACAACGACGGATCTGATTCCTCTGGTTTTTTATCTAGTAGTTTTTGATTCTCCTCTACGAGCTCCAAGTTTTGCTGCTTTAGTAGTTCTCGTTCCTAGGATAATTTCTTATTCGCCTCTCTTATTCTGGTAAGCTTTGCCTTCAACTCTTCCACTTTCATATTTTCCTCACCATCATATTTGTCGTTATCATTTGATTCACGGTCCACTATTTCTACGTGTCCACATACGGTCTTCTTCGGGTTGGGGTCCTCCTATTTTCCTCGTTGCAAAGTATTCCTTCTCCACCTGTCTCGCCGACGGGATCTACTACGTGACTACCTATATTTCTGGAGCTTCTTCTTGGTGGCACTGTCTTTGACGGCATCATTTCTCTTCTAGGACGTGGAAAAGAGGATAAATGACTTTGTTGTACTCTTCAATGAGCTTTTCAAAAGTTAACCCTACCATTCATGATATTGAATGTAGATCTAACGACTATGATAAAAATTAACTTTCTAAGCCTTAGATATGACACTTGATCTGAAAAAAGAAAACGTTAAATTTTAACTTATCCCAATGACTGCTTCACCAGATCCAAAAAAAGAACCGAATGAAAGGACCTGACTATTAACAACTTTACCGTTAAAAGTACCTTTTGGATGACAACAAAATTTTGATGCAGACTTAACATAAAAAGAAAATCGTACCTGAAAAAATTCTTTTCGAAAATATTGATGACCGTAAATTTTCTAAAACTTTAAAGAATCACAAATTTAAAATAAAACATTAAAGGTTTAGAACTTTAAACAAAAATCCTTTTGAATGTGATATTTTATTTTCTTATGAACACGCAAATTAGATTAAAAGCCGACCCAAAATATTTTACAAAAATGAACGCGTAAATCAAACTTTTAACTCTATATTTTAGAAATCCTAGTTTTATTTTTATAATTTTTTTCCTTAGATTACTGCTTTTCTAGAGACTTGCACTTGGAAACTCAGATCTAAGATCTCTTTTACCAAACAGATAAGATCTAACTCATGCTTTTTCATATAATGCCTCAAATATTATAGATCTAAATTTTTCTCTTAAGAACCAAGTAAGGTAAAGTAAATCTTTAATGCTTTTCTCTACTAATCCTTGTTTCTAGCGCCAAAATGTAGTTGCAGGAAATCCCACAACACAAACAAATACTTACCTGAATCCACTCTCTATGGTTTTAGTTAATATTAATGGTTTGTATCCACACAATCATAAGAAAAATAAAGAACACAAAGGATTTATGTGGTTCGGTTTTGAAACCTACGTCCACGGATGGGTTTTCACTATGGAAGAAGAAAATTACAAGCTCTCAAATTAGTACAGTGAATCTCTCTGCTATTCTTGCTACCTTCCACACTCAGAGAATGTTCAACCCTTTTTTACATTTTTTGCACTCATATTTATAGGCAAATTACAATAGTGGATGACAGCTCATTTGACTTCGCATGTAACTTCTTCTCTAAAGCTTTCTTGGAAGAGAATTCATCTTCGCTGAAACTTTGCCTCGCTGAGTTTCTCGCCAATACTCTTCGTCGTAATTGTCGATGATTCATTGTTCCTTGTCCAATAATGATTCACCACTTGTCCTGACAGCTAACAGACTGTTGATATGACTGCTCTGCCCACGTATTAAATGCTAAACTACCCATTCAAATCTGGTCGTTGATCTTTAGTTGGTGCTTTCTACGTGTTACGATTTCAAGAGGTATACAGAGATCCCTAGGCTGGTTGAGACTTACTTCAATGTTTATCTTGTATTCATCTCACCCGCATTCATACTTTGAGATGTGGCCATGTGGCGAAGTGATTTTATGCCCCCACAATATAAGATATTCTAATGAAAGATCATAATATCAAGAGGGTGTTTGAATACCACAAGCTAAATTGCTTTTGTTTCTCTAGAAACATAAGTTAATCCCATAAGTCAGAAGTAAATGCAATTTGATTCATAAAAATTCGATTTTCTTGCTTCTAGAAATCATTTTAAAATTGAATTTATGAATTAACTTCTGATTTTTGAACTTAATTGAGTCGAAAAATAACATTTTAAAGTGTATCTGAACTTCTTGTTCGTTTATTTTTATCGATTTGAATCTTTTTCCAGAGTAAAAAAAATAAATCTTTTAAGCAGCTAGCTATTTTAGTTCTTAACATTTATGAGTGTTCGAATTCCACTTCACTTGAGAAGCCTTTGACTTGAGTTTAAAAAGGGTATTCCTTTATATATCCCGGGAAGTACTAACGGTACCCTGATTAATTATTTATGTTAGTATAATCTGGTTAACAAAAAAATCATGAAATTTTTTGCAAATTTCGATACTGATACCCTTCCCTTTATATAGCCAACTGCAACAAGAGCCTCATGATTCTTCGCACCGCAAGCTACTATTTCTTTGCTCTAGAAAGAGGCGCCCAACTCCTTGTTAAATGCGCAAATACGAAAGCAACCTATGATGCAGATTGTTCAAGCTGATTAAAGACGTTAAAACACCTGTTAGGTTTAATATGAATCGAGACATGTAAGATAGATCATTAGAAAAAGTTAAGATAAATGTGCGTACACACAGAATCACAGGCATATTCACACAAAAAATATCAAAATCCAAAATCATCAAAACCCAAATCAATCCCTAACCCTAAAATCACCAATAAATAACAACAATAAAACCCATAGAATCTCAGATCAGAACTAACGATTACATGATTGAAAAACGGTTACATGATTGAATCATCTACAGGTTTTTAATGATTCCATGATTGAATCATAGAAAAACCTTAAGAACCCAGTTCCAGACATTACAAACATTACATGATTGAATCATCTAGAGCTTTTAACGATTCCATAGAAAAACCATAAAAACACAACTCCAGACATTACAATAAAAAAGTTTAGTGTTCACAAAAAAAGAAAAGAAATTAAAAGAGATTAAAGGTTAAAACAATTTTTTTTAGTTAGAGTTTCTTATGTTCGGATCTTATGGAGACTCGGGCGAGGATATGAGTTGTTTCTCTTTCTCTGTTCGGAGATAAATATTTTATAAATCCGATGGGTATGTAGATAATTTATGGGGTAGATAGATAAAGGGGTACCGTTAGTATTTCTGGGGTATACACGTTCCATCGTGTATTTTTTTTTGTTTTGTTTTTTTTTAAATGATACTTTTTCGAGCACATGAAGAATTTTTCATTCATTAAGGCAAACTAGGACAGTCCATTACAATTTTTCAGAGAAAACTGCGTTTGGTATTTCTTGACTTACAGTTTAGAAATAGAAAAAATAGGATTTAACAAGCAGGTCATATGGAATGAATGAATTTGTGCATCTAGTTCTCGTTAGACTTAGTCTTATGGGGTAGTACGATTCAAGATTCAAGGTTAATAGTGTTGCCTAAAGTCTAACTTCTATATTACCTCCAAGGGGTTGCTTGGACGCAATCTGAAATCAGCTCTGTAGCGCCAAATGGTTTGGCGCCGCAAATTTTACTTTTGCGCCATATGATATGGCGCTGAAGAGAATATTCGGGAAATGATTCCCCACCTAGCACCATATGGTAGGGCGCAACTCATACAACGTCTAATAGTTTGGCGCCAGGTAAAAATGGTAGTATGACCTTTTTAATGTTATACTCCTTTACACTTCTGCGACATAATTCAACTCTAAAAATGTTAACGTCCAATAATTCAAATTTTGTTACATCGATACTCCCTGGCCACGATGTAATATAAAAAAAAGTTTGTTTTCTAAATTTTAGATTAATAGTTTACTTAATACTATAAATAAAAAATGTTTCTCAATTAATAACTTAAATTACATCCGCTCATTCGAGTATTGTGTTGATAACATTTTTTTAAGGAAAAATTATGAATGAGTATTCCTTTTATACATGGGTTTCTCTAACAAACATATTTTATCCAAGTGGTTGTAGAGGCCGTGACCGGAAATTGATTTGGTTTTTTTAGCTTCAAACTTATTTTTTCACAAGTGGTTGGATAGGTTAAACTTGAAGGTTGTTGTTGTTTGTTATTGTTCACTAGTATCTCTGAAAGTTCGTTATTTTTTTGCAATAGCAACATACAATAACTCTGTTACAACTATTCTGATGGGATTTTAATATACCCTATATAAATAACCACAATCGCACGGTGTCTACAATGCAGACAACGGCAAGTACGGGTCGAACCCACAGGGAGCGGGGACAATACTGCAATCAATATCTCAATTAACTAATGATAAACAATATTTTGGGATTTTTAGAATTATGAATAAAATACTAAAACAAACTAAATTAATAGAATAAATCGAATGGGAGAAACAGTAACCAGGGTTTTCAGTATCCACCACTATTTTTATTTAATTAATGAAGTGAAACATAACTCATGAATATTCATCTATTGTTCGTTCTATCGACATCACCTATTATATGTAGTAGAGTCGCAAATATCACTGGGACGCCCTAAGCATGGCGCATCAAAAGCCCTAAGTCTCATGCATACACCATCTAATTCTGTTAGCGGGAAAATAATACGAAACTAATTATAGGTTCACAAATAATATATGGCTCTTCTAAGCATACCCCATCTAAAGATTTAACCAAAGCATGGAATATCAAATAAGTAGACAAGCATATTTGCTACCCTGTTAATTCTGCGCATAGATTATTGTATTGTACAGAACCGTTGAAGCAACAATTAATTTAGATTTATATCAATAAACAAAATCATGGAATTAATCTTATTCAAATCATAATAGTCTGTATCAAATAAATCGATTTAATTGATCTTAAACTTTAAGTGGTTTCAACATTAAACCCTAGCTACAAATCAATTAGAACATGGAGTTGGGTTTCTCAAAACCCATAAAAATAATCAAGAAAGTAAAGAGTAAAATAGAGAGGGAAAGATTAAACCACAGTAAAGCAATGGTGTTGTCTTCTTATTCTCATGTGTACACAGCAGCCACCAACCCACGCATCTCTCTCCTACGCTTCTGATCAATTTCTGTCAGTCTTCCCTTTCTCTAGCTATTCGCCTCCCTCCGTACCTTCCCTACTAAAACCTGAAGAAAAAAACACTGCGTTCAGGAGAAAAATCTCCCCAAAAGAGAACTCCAAAAAAAAAACCTAGAAAAAGTAGTCGTCATTTCCTTTTATACCTTGTGTCTCTTCCTCTTTGTTTCTTATACGGTCCCACCAACAAGAAGCTCGTCCATCCCCTCACGCTTATGACTCCCACGTGATATACTTCTTTTTCATTGAGAAGAGTCCGCCTCCCTATGCTTATCTTTTGTTCATTAGCCAACAGCTAACTGACCTTATCACACTTCTCCATCATCTCTTCTATCTCACGTCATTTTCTCCATGCTCTTTGTACTCCATGTACTCCATATACCCTTATGTCGTGTCTCTTTCTAGCCACATACTACAAGACCTAGCAGCCTTGTTCCCTTTTAACCGTACCCCCTATCAAAACCTCAAAAGAAAGCTTAACTAAAAGTAAACCTAAGAGAAGTCTAGCTCCTCCTAGGTCTAGCCTCCACCTTCACGTGTTCTTTACTAGGTTTAGATAATAGGTCTTTCTTCTCCTAGCTCTTCTTCTTGTTCACGTGATCCCTCTTCAAAAGCTAAAACAAAAAGCCTGCTTCTTCACATCACATTGTTTCACTTATCCAGAGCCCCCACCTGACTGTATCTAAAAGCCACTGTCCTTTCTGTGTCATCTGTATGTCACCAATCACCTACTCTTGGCTCATCATTAGCCTCTCCACACAACACCGAACCAAACATAAGTTTATCCAAATAGCCTATACGTTTCAACATAGCCAATTACAGTCCGTCCACATTTCAATTGAGTTTATACGTCATCCAGTTCACATTTCTTTTCCGTGACCAGCGTTGTGTTTCATCGTAAATGCCAATTAGCACCTATTTTAACCGTGTTTAACTTATAATTTCGGATTTTATACGAACCACCTATTAACAATAACATGGTTAATTTAGTACAATAATAGTAACTAGAAAATGTAAATAAGGTGATAGAATTGTATAAATTAAGAGCCTATCACATTCTCACTGAAACCTTGATACATTATTTCTACGATTCTGATACATCCTTGGACCCTGCATTTTGACCCAGGACCAGTGATCTTTTTCTCCAAGGCGAAACATGGCGTAGTGGTTACTGGAAAAGATGAAACTGCAAGGTTAGTTTCCTCGATTAGTAAATCTAGCCATTCAAATGCTCCACAAGCTGGTTTTTGGCATTTCATTAAATCAAAACAACCTAAACAAGTTCATGACCTAAAAATATTTCATATCACTTTTGTGCCCAAATCAAACCCTAGAAACATTATTAATCCGAAATTTGAATCAACACTACCACAATACACATTAACCAACTGCACAAGATCATACTCAACAAAAAATTCATCCAAAACCAAAATCAAAATAAAAAAACATCAAAAATAAAATCAATTTTTTCTCAACATACCTTGATTTCGTTTGTGGACGAATATCTTTGAAAATAGCCTCAACAAAACCGTAATCGCAAGAAGTATAAACCCTCTTAAGATTTCTAAAACAAAATCACCTTAGTCACTATCTCTCAATCCATGTGAAGTCATTTCCTTTATAAGAAGAATGAGGAAGAAAGAAGAATGGAGAAGAATCCGATCTCCTGTGTGTTTTAGGATTTTTTTTGTGGCACCAAACCATTGTGCGCTTTGACCAGGTTGACTTGGTCAAGCTCCAAATGGTTTCGCGCAAACAATATATTCTCTTCGGCGCCATATAATTGGACGCCATGCGGTAAACAAAAGGCGCTATGTTGATTTCATCTTAAATCACGATAAGAGAAAGATCTTGAATCAAGGTGACGTGTAAGGTTGTGAAAGTTGAATTGTGAATCATCATAAGACTAAGTCTTACAAAATTCACAATACGAGAACAAAACCACCCTACATATCATGACTACCACTCGTTTAGGGGTTGTTTGATAACCATGAAAATAATAAATTACAATCCCATGATGGCATGAAGTAATCTTTTACTGAATCTATTTAAAATTTACAATTGTTCGTTAACAATTTTACTAAATCAGAGGTTTTTTTGTCATTGAATTTTTCTTAAAAAAAAAATCTTATCAATTAGCATCATCTTCTGCACTGTTGTTAGAATATAGTCGAGGTTATCGTGCAGAGAAGACCGAGGCAACCGTGCAGTCAACTTAGTTCAACACTTACTAGAAAATAGGATCTAGCAAGATATGTATTACTAGTCAAGATAATTAGTTTGTTGTTATCTTGTAGTTGATTATTATCTCTATAAATAGGAATCATTTATGTTAATGTAATTATCCCAAAATCACTTATTTGAAGATTAGTAATCTAATTCACCCTACGGGGTTTTTCCGTAGACGTAGGTCATTAGTGCCGAACCATGTTAATTGCTTCGTCTTCTTTACTTGTGTTTGATTCTTTTTTGTTTAATTGATGATCTGTCTCGATGATACCCATAATTTATTATGATATCAGAGCGGGGAGATCCGCTCAAATCGCTTCTGTTACATCATTAAAAAGGATTCATTTTCGTATCAGTCATTTTTTTCAGTTCCCATTACTTACATTAGTACATCTAAACAAGTTTTATCAATGTTTTTTTATCTCTGATTTTGACATCATCAAAGATGTTAACGTTTTATTCCATTCTTTCACGTTTTTTAGTTCAACCAATATTTTCGTTTCTACTTTAGTGGCGTGTTGCCCAAAAAATCTCCTACTAGGTGGTAGTAGTATTAAGATGGATTTCGTTTTGCATCAAAGAATGTTGTTTTTCTTTGGATTATGCATCAAAGACCTAAAATAATTATTTCACTTATATTTATCAACAAATTATCATCTACTTTCAAATTATCTTGTTGCTCATGTTTAAATATAACTCATTTAGGTTTTGCTTCTTTAAGACTTCCTATTTGGATTTATCAACCGCATATTGTGCTCATTTATGGTTTCATCCGATATTTCGAACCTATGTCCAGTAGTTCCCTTTCGATAAACCATTTGTCAAAAGAATCTCATTTAAATTTTTTTTCTTTTAGATACGTTTATCTCTCCCTTAACTAAACACCACTCTCCATAAAACTTTTCTTGTCATTGGTACTGGACCTAGTACCGGGCACATACATCAGTTTTGGTTCCAATAAACCTTTTGCATCTTCAACTAACATATGGTTTCCTTAGATTCATTCAGGGCCGGTCCTACATTTTTGGCGGCCTCATGCAAAAAAATAATTGTGGCCCCTTATTAACAAAATAATAACTATACATAATAAAAATTACATTAAAATTGTTAACTAGCATAACACTCAATTATAATCGGCCGAAAGTCTATTTTCTTTGTACATTCTTAGTATCAAACTCATTAATAACATATGTAAAATATAAGTTTTCAGCAATATCTTGTTCAATAGACAACATAGCTAACTCATTTAGTCTTTCTTGTAACATAGTGGATCGGAGGTAATTTTTGATCAACTTTAACTTAGAAAACACTCTTTCTGCAGACACAACGGTAACCGTTATAGTTAATAAGATCCTGTAATCCACCCACGCATTTGGATAAAAAGAAGGGCCATCCATGAGCTTTAGAAAATTCAGCACATCTATGGGTTTTTTCATAGAAGTTGGAAAAAATACATGTTAGCATTTTCAATTCCAAAAACAAATCCATTTCATCGATACCTTTCGATGAGCCATGTTGCAAATAACCTTCAAGCTTCGTACATGATTCTTTTAAGCATTCATCATCGATAGAGTATATCTTATATGTATCAAATAAAAATCCAAAGTTCTCTTCATAGATTTCAAATTGCTTAAACCTAGCACTTATTGAAGAAACAACTTGATCCAATATGTATATGAAATAGTTAACTCTAAAAGATTCATTAGGTGGTAGACATACCTTATTAGTTGCACTTTCGCTAAATGGATATTTTTTATAGATAAAACGTTTCTCTTAAAAAACGGGTTGAATCCCATTTTAGCAGCAATAAGTTCAGTTTTAGTCATCGCTTCTTGAAAACCATTTTCTCGGTATGTATCAAGAAAGAAAACGAGTCATATTAACTGTTTAATAGAACAATCAATATCAATATCTTTCGTTTGATAAAATATTATGCCAAATAACCATATTAAGCAAGAATTCAAAATTTTCCATGTCTTGTTTTATTATGTTCCCAGCAGCATGCCTCACCTTTTCATCTTCACAGTACTCTGTCAAATAAACCAAAGCATCTCGTATTTCTGGGGCTTGAAACCGTATTGCTTTAACCCTTTATACTCGACTCTCCCATCTTGCATCTGACAATTTTTTCAGCGTGATGTTCTCTGAAATGCTAACCTTATCTTGGAAAACCTTCCACCTCTTTGGAGAAGATGAAAACATCACATAAATACTTTGAATTGCACAAAAAGAAGTACCATACATCGCGTTTGACTTGACCATATTACTAATAGTAAGGCTGAGACTATGACGACCACATGGAGAATAAAATGTTCTAGGATTTATTTGAATAATCCTATTTTGTACGCCTTTATGTATTCCTTTCATATAAGAACCATTGGCATATCCTTGGCCCCTTATGTTGTCAATATCAAGCTGAAGATCACTCAAAGTATCCGAAAGCACTTCAAAAAGACCTTCACCAGTTGTTTCGTCCACCTTTAAGAATCCCATGAAGAACTATTCCACTTTTACTGGAGTCGTTGAAGTATCCACACACCAAATCACAAGAGTCATTTGTTCTTCATGACTAACATCAGGAGTACAATCCAGTACAACCGAATAGTACTTTGCTTCCCGTATCTTCTTAATAATCATGTTTTCGTCTCAGCGGCTAACATCAATATCAACTCATTTTGAATCTTGTGACTAAGGTAATGATAACGGATTTCTTTATTTTGTATACGGTGAAGGTGCATTTTCATCACTTCATCAAATTTTGCTGCCCATTCAATAAAGCCCAGAAAATTCACATTGCTTTCTTGACCAATCTTTTCATTATCTCCACGAAATGTTAAATTTCTTTTAGCAAGTTATCTTACAAGGCTAACTATCTGTTGCAATAATTTTTTCCAGTGCTCTCCTTCTTTGTTAATATGCTCTTGAATACTTTTTTCAATTGTTTGAGTTGTTTCAGCCTCGTCCCCAATTCAGAACAACTACGCAAACAAGTCAAGTGCTCGATTTGGGTTTCATGATATCGAATATTCCCACTTAAATTTCCCTAATCTTAAAAACCATCATTAGCTAACCGATTTGTTACTCCGCAAACATTAAACAACTTATAATAAAAACAATAAACTTTATATTTTATCATTGAGTACACTAGCTAAGTCTGATCGTACTTCTCCCCGTTGATAGCAATTTGAGTATAATAGTTGTTAGCGAAACTCCTCCTATTTTTACCTCTTGGATACCCATGATTTAAAATTCTCACAGGACCAATTTGCACCAACTTATCTCTCAAAAATTGACTTATAATGTTCCAATTTCCAGAATCAAAAATATCTAAATGTTTATACTCATTATTAACTCCATCATTTTCAACTATATTAGGCTCGGTGTCACCTAAATCATAATCAGCTCTTGTGGTATCATTCTCATTTGCAATCGTGTTGTTGTTGCTGCTGCTAGCAGTAGAATTCTTATTCTCGACCGCTTTCTCAATACTTGTTGTTGGCGGGGGTTTAAAATATTTAAATCGAGCCTTTTCTTCGTTTTTTGCCTTTTATTACGAGGTTCATGCTTCCTAGTTGGGACTGGAGGCATAAATTGTTAGTTGTAGAAAAAAAAACAAGGGAGAATCAATAGTTGTAGTAGTTGTACACCACAAAGATCGCTGAGAAAAGACACTCAGGATAACTTTTAAGTTATAGCCTATAGCCAACTAAAAAAGAACAACTGAACAAGACACAACTTGAAGTTGTCCATGTACAGTAAAATTTTTATATTCACAGCTTCTACCATTATAATATACAAGTACCAGCAGATGCAAGTATAGACACAAAGAGTCCGAGTTGGGAGTGTTAATACAACAATGTTTAAAAAGTACCATACTCGTTACGGAAGACAACAAATTTGTTAGGCTACTCATATCATCAAAATTAATAAAACAAAGTGGCATGACAGAACAAGTAAATTCTCTGAGAAATAATATTTTTACTGAGGAATAAAATCATACATTATAGTTTTGCACTGAGATCGTCAGCATTGTGATTGTTCTCGAAATCTAATGTCTCTATCGAAATCTTGTAAATATTACTTTGTTGTTCAATACTAACTGGATAGGAATGTTGCAGGGAGAAGGGCCAGAAAGTGATACATAGAAATGGACAGAGCTTTTTAAAGTTGCAACTCAATAACAAGTCAGGTACATTTTCGTGTTGATCTGGAAAGTTATGTTCTCAGCTTTGGGTGATGCAAATAAGAATAAAACAAACTTAAAATCCATTTGGCTTGTAAATGAAATTCATACGAAGTAATAAGTTGCAAAAGCTTATCTTTTTCATCAAATATGCAAATTGAGTTGGTACTTATCATATATGCAAGCAGAATCATATGTGTTATAAAATAAAATTATTTATCCCATGGGTATCCTGAAACAGTTGTGTGCAACATCTATTTTATTTTATTTTTCTTATTGACTTGTTACAGCTGAACACCTCAGGAAACCAACTGGGTCTTATGGAAAGTTTTGTGCAGCACAGAATACTGAGATAAAGACATGACATCGAACCTTAGAAACCTCTTGCAAAACATAAACTACATGTGTTAGGTCTTGGTGCTAATGAAGTTAGCATGCTGCTGCTGAAATTGGTTAATGTCCCAAGGAATTGATTGGTTCGACCTAGCTCTATCATAGTGTTTTTATTTTTACTAGAAACCCTAACAAAGGAAAACAAAGTAATCCCAACAAGCAACAAAGTAACAAAGACCACTACAATCACTGATCAGACTATAATCAAATCATTCAATTGTCTTAAAAATAAAATAAAGATCATAATATCATACGTACTTGATGAGTTCTCCAAAGAATCCAAACCCTAGATCTAGAAGAACTTCCTTTTCATTTTCTGTAGGGAGAATATTTGCTTGTTGCATGGGTCATTTCAAGTTTAAGTCACATGGTTCATAATGATTGACAATTCAGGATACAATTCAGGATACAAATACTCAAGTTACACACTTCAATTCGCTATGTGTCCAACTTGAGGGGTTGTTAGAATATAGTCGAGGTTATCGGGCAGAGAAGACAGAGGCAACCGTGCAGTCAAGTTAGTTCAACATTTACTAGAAAATATGATCTAGCAAGATATGTATTACTAGTCAAGATAGTTAGTTTGTTGTTATCTTGTATTTGATTTATCCTATTATCTATATAAATAGGAATCATTTATGTTAATATAATTATCCCAGAATCATCTAACTGGAGATCAGAAATTTAATTCACCCTACGGTGTTTTTCCGTGGACGTAAGTTATTAGTGCCGAACCACATTAATTAATTCGTCTTCTTTATTTGTGTTTGATTTATTTTTATTTTATCGATGATCCGTCTTGATGATGCGCATAATTTATTAAATGTAAATAATTCATAATAAAAAAAAAGTTTTCACCATTTGAACAATGATTATAACCATACATAATATCGAACATAAAATTTTACCAAACATATCCTTTATAATGAACATGTTTGTCATAGATATTAGCAATTTGTGTGCCACTAAATGAATTTGGTGTGAGAACTAAAAAGTAAGTCTTGCGTGTTGTTGACTTTACCTATTATAAATTGATTTTTTATGTAGCATATTACTTACTGTTAATGGATTGTAAAAAATTACAAATTATCGAAAAAAATATTAGAAATCGAAATGATGCAGGAAACTAAAAGTAAACATAAGATAAAAAAATCTGAAATGGAATGTTCAGGAATGTGGGAACTCCAAGAATGACTTAGATACTGCTTCTGAGGAGTTTATAAACTTTCTATTATTTTGGCTTTTTACTTGTTCTAAGTTTTGAATAGTCATAGAATTATGTAGTAGGAAAATAATATGGGGACATTTTTACTGGTGGTGTAATCTTTCCAAATATTACATGTATTTTGTCTATTTAAATGAAGTATTTTACCATGAAATCAGGTTTGTAATGGGATCTCCATCTAACAATAGCAAGAGCAATTCCAGCACCTTATTGAATATAAAACTCTCATACTAAGAGTGTTTGACCTTATGTAATATAAGATTCATCCATACTCCAGTCTTAATATAAAACAGCACATACTTCGGTCTTAATATTTTCTCCATTCTGAAATAAATTATTTAACCCTTTGATACCTAGCAAATATTTAATATATTATTTTGATATTTAATATTTAAAATATTAAGGGTTGATATTTTGATCCGTCATTGATCGTTAAATCAAACCGTTAATTAAATAAAGTTAATATTTCTATAATAGAACATGGGTTATTATATTATTATCCCTAATATCGGTTACAATGACCCAAAATATCCAAACGCCTGGTTAGATTACACGTAGTACCTACTATCCCATGTTCCCACTTCGTCTTCTCTGTTGGAAAACTAAACTGGTCTCCATTTTCATTTCATCTTCATCTTGTCTCTCTCTGCAACTCTAAGAACAGAGATAATAAAAAGAATTTCATTTTCCCATTTTCCCTTTCTAACACAGACAGAGATAATAGCTAGGGTTGGATTTCTTTGATTTCAATTTCATTTTTCCCCTTTTCCCCTTTCTAACGCAGACAGAGATAATAGCTAGGGTTGGATTTCTCTTTGATTGGGTTTCTAGAAAAATAGAAGAAATCTTGACGTGGGTTTTGGATTATGTTCTATGATTTGTATATTCAACTCCGATTTGCACTTGATTTGATTTAAACTTTCCAGATCCAACATATGAATCAAGTTCGGTGTACAAGAAATCTCATCAAATATCCATGAAGAACTTGAAACGACTGTGGAAAAACTGATGATAAGTCATCGTCTGGATGTTTATTGATTTGTCCTTGCAATGAATTATTGAGAATCTGAGAGATCTGGAAGCGGAAGTAGTAGATGGAACTTGAGTTATTTGTGTTTGTACTGCTTTACAGGTTCATGATATTCAAAAGAGAACTTGGGTAATTTGTGTTTTTTTTTTGAAGCATGATTTGTGTTTGTATTAATGGCGGAAGTAGCATATGGATAAAAATTATCATTTCATGATTTATAATTGGTTGTGATTTGTTTAAGGTTTTGATTAAATTTATTGAATCTTCTGAAAGTTTAATCGAGGAGGAAATTGGGTTTTGAAAATTTTGGATTGTTGATTTGATGAATTTGTATATAAGATTGATTGAATTCTAGTCGTTTTTGTTTGATTGTTTGAATAGAGATAGTGATAAAAGGTTGTAGATTTTTTTGATTTGATTGGGGGTTTTAAATTATGGATGATTATGTGAAATTGGGGGTGGGTTTCAAATGATGGAAGAAGAAGAATTATTTGTGTTTGTATTAATGGCGGAAGTAACAGATGGAACAGAAGAAAATTGTAGCTGGGGTGTAAAAGAGGTGTTTTTTTAATGAACTTGAGTCGTTGGATCAATCAAATTCTGACTACCTAATTAAATCATGTGATAACAAAGAATTAACGCCGTTAAATAAAAAAATTATTAATAATTTTAATTATTTAGATAACATGATATTTAGTCAACGGTTTGATTTGACGGTCGATAACGGGTCCAGATATCAAATCTTTGTTGTAAATTAATTTTTTGGTGGACTCCATCCCTCTTACACCACCACCTTATCATCTCCCCTTTCACTTCTTCACATCTTTCACTTCTTGGTAACCCCATATTTAATGTAATAACTTAGGCTTAATACCTTAATTATGAGAATGCATTCCATTACTTCCTAATGTTAATGCTATCTTTATCATCCTCTTTTGTATTAGCCTATAAATTGAGGCTCATTCCTTTGTAATGGATACTAATATCTAGTAATGAGAAATTCTCTCTTCTTCTCTCTATATTTCTTTTGTGCAATAGTTCATCTTTTGATTTAGTTTATAACACGTTATCAGCACGCTAGCTCTCCTTAGCGGTAAGAAATTAAGATATTATTTTTATCTTGCAAAATAATTTTTTTTTTATTATTCTAAGCAAATAATCTGATTTATTTGTTTAACTATTCTAAGCATATTCATGAACACGTTGCTACATTTTTTTTTATTATTATTATTATTAAAAAAGACTGTTCCACCTGAAGTTGGAACTCAGTGTGACACAATATGGACAAAAGAAGTTCACTCGGTTAATCGGTCGGTCCCTGAAGTGACCCGTAACAAAGTGACATCATGTCTCTATC
>JAJJMC010000728.1:1727092-1753175 GCA_023531435.1 Papaver californicum | reverse complement strand
AAAATGAAAAAAGAAGTACCGACAACTAGAAATTGCATCCATTGAAAGAACTCTAATTAAATTCAACATCCTTTACAATAATAATAATAATAAACCCTAACCCCCAAATTCATAAAGAGTTCTTCCTTGTCTTTTGAGAGCATAAACAACATCCATAGCAGTGACAGTCTTTTCTTCGGGCATGCTCAGTGTAAGTAACAGCATCACGAATGACATTCTCAAGAAAGATCTTAAGAACACCGCGAGTCTCTTCATAGATCAAACCAACCACCTCTCCTTGCTAATCTTCTGATAGCTGGTTTAGTAATACCTTGAATATTATCTCTCAATACTTTTCTATGTCTCTTTGCTCCTCCCTTTCCCAAACCCTTCCCTCCTTTCCCTCTTCCTGACATTTTCAATCTCTACTCTGTAAATTTTTTTGTTAGTTTTGAAAGAAATGTTTGATTATGATTTTCGAGTTGGGGAAGAGATTGGGATTATATTGATTCTTTGGTTTGATTATGTCCGTTAGATGGGACATTCATCCGTATGAAAACTCTCCTTTGTGTGTTAAAGCGTTAGATTAAAATATCTCGAATGGAATAAGTGGTTGTTTTCCAATTGAAGATGTGGACCGTCAGATCCTAGGTCGATCCGTAACGTGGAATTTTTATGGATTTCCTAATCTGCTGACTTTTGATTGGTTTGGTTACGGATCAACAACTGCCCAGGCTTTTAGGGTCCGTTTTTGGAGGGTGTAGTGCAGTCAAAGGAAGTAATCAAGGGCTGCATTTAAATGTTGGGTGTTTAGCGCAAACCCAACTATATAACATAGCAATTACATGTAATTCCTACTATCTTTAAAGGGTTATATTGAATATTCACCTTTTGAGGTGTGCATTGAATACGCCTTCTACTACATCCTCCAATTACACCGTTTACAAATATTAACCGCTTATTTTATTTACAGAATCAGATATGTTCTAATTTATTCTTTTTAAAACATTATTTTTCTATTAAATGTTTTAAAGAATTAAAATATATATATATATTTAATTTATTTTGCTTTCTTTTATTATTACTTCTTTTAAAAAGCTTATTTTTATTATTTTCAACTTATTGTTATTATTATTTTTTTATAATAACGAGGATTTTATTGGATGAAAAAGTAATTACACTGAACCAGAAGGAAACCTAGCCACAAGTTGGGCTCCCACTCCTTTTTTGGATAGCTAACCCTAATCTGAAGAAAATAGAGTTACCAATTTTGTGGTTGTAATCAAAGCTAGCTATACAGTTCTGCAACCTCTTTACAAAAATTATAGTGTCCTCTCCTAGTTCGCCTAGGGTCGTGAAAGCCAACACTCCGAGTCCGTATCCGTGGGCTTCGCACTTATCCATGTATTTGGTGTGTTTCCGGGTGATGGCGTTTGAGATGGCTTGACCAGGTGAAAAAGCGACTCTCCCCCCACATGTGAAAGGGGACACTCCAGTGACGTCAAAGCAAACATCTCGTCCATTCTCCCAATTATATACAAGGATATTTGTTGGCCGTAGAGAACGCTCATCGTCGGCCAAGAAGCCCAGAGGCGCCTCTTTCCTCGCAGACACACCTGCCCTGAAACACATGTCGGCGACCACGTCTCGAACCATGTCATGCCTGAACTTAAGCCCCACCTCACTGGCGCAGTGAAGAGCATGATCACCAAATTTGACTAAGTTGTGCCTAAATTTGAGGCCCACGTCGCTGGCACAATGCAGAGCATGATCCCCGAAGAAATCCATTCCTCTCCCACAACTAGTACATCAGCCATCCTCTTCAAACAGAGTGATACCAAGCCTATAACTAAGAACAGCCCTAAATTGGCGAGGCCCAACAGATTGGTTAAGCCCATCTATAGGGACAGCTTTGAGATAGTCTTGGGCATGGCTCATTTTGTTACACTGCCATAGAGTGTTGTCCCGCTCAGTCAATTGGAAACTGTTTGGTATGTTCTTCTTGATTACATCAAAGTATAATATTGTCAGATAATGCATTGGGCGTATGGCAGTGGCTTGGATGTTAAAACAAGAAGTGGACAAATCACATACCTGAAGGAATCTGGATAAGGCCTGCTGGAAACTGTAATGTTGGTCAGCTGAAGGGTGAGCTTTGAGGATAATGTTCTGTAGCTATTGAGTCTGTAAGCAAAAGGCTAGGTAGCAGTAATGGCTGGTGTCTCCCATAGTGTAGACCCTTAGGCCTCTATCCTTCATATGCAGTGTTGCAATACGCTGTTGAAGTGGACCAAATCCTGCTCCATCCCCTGTTACAATGTGCCTAAGGAACTGTAGCAGGTGATGGTCATAATGTGTTGCTGGGAGTTGAATGGCCACTGGATTGGTAGTCCTCGGAGTGAAGTAAAGTCTGGAAACACCAACACAGTTCCTCAGAAGAAGAAGCTCACTTTGTGGGTCCTGGAGGGTCTTCAGAGTCTCCATAAGTTGGATGGTCTTCTCCACTCTGCTCTGTACTAAGGCACTACAGAACCCTGGATCCAAGCTGACAGACCCTCCAATGAGCTTCATACCCACAGCAGGTCTGTTAATACCAGCTGGGAAGATACCTACAACAAAGCTCCTTAGGTCTGTAGAAGGCCAGAAGAGGTCAGTCTTGTTGATGTTGAGAACTAACCATCTCTTGCTACCTTCCTTATAGATGATGGTTAATGCTTTGGCTACCTCCAATGTGTCCCCTGCCATTGTATCATCATCTAGATACCAAACATGCATGTCCAATGTGCACTCTGCAGCAATTTTGGTGATGAGTGTGTGCAAAGTTAAGGCAAAGATTAAGGGACCAAGAGGGTCCCCTTGCTGGACACCTTGTGCAGATATAAGGGTATGATCATTGTAATAAAGCCTGGCTGGCTTGGCATAGCATAACTCCACCCACCTGGAGATGATTGGGCATTTGCATCTGACTTCTTGGAGCATAACAGACCTATCAACCATGTTAAAAGCATTACATAAGTATATTAAAAGCATGCTCATAGTCTGCAAGTTACCTTGCACTTCCAGAAGTATGTTGGCAGCATGTAGAATAGCCTCACCACCACAATGAACCCTCACACCAAATTGGTATTCCCCTAGATAAGAAGACAGTTTCTTACTAGTTGTGTCAGCTGCCAGTTTGGAGCATAACCTTCTACATATGGTACCAACTGTTATAGGACTAACCCTTACTGGTTTGAGCAGCGGTGTCAAGGGGGCACTAGCCACATATTCCCCCAACACAGGAGGGCAGGCCTTTGCAAGCCACAGGTTGACCACACATGTTATAGAGACAAGGAGCTCCTCTGCAACAGCTGCAGCTGGCCCACTAAAAGCATCAATGAGGTGTTGGGATCTAAGGCCATCTCTACCACAAGAGGTTCCCTTAGGAAAGCTTTTATTTGCCCCCAAAAATGCATCTTTGTCCACACATAAAACATCAGCCATGATGGGTTCAGCAGGGATGGATGTTGGTGGAGCAGTTGGGTGTTTTTGGCTCAGCTCCATGAGGGTTGTTGTGGAGTTGGAAGCAATCCCATTAGAAGACAAAACTTTAATGGCAGCAGTATACTGACCATAGCTCAATTTCTTCTTACATGCCATGAGATTAGAGCCACTGCTTCTCTTTTTATTGGACTTACTTCTTTGGAATTTGGTTAGTTCCGAGAAGGTGTGCACCATGTTAAGGCACCCAAACTCATTACACTGCTGCAGGGCATGGTTGATGCTAGCATCTTGTAACCTTTTCCTTGTCCCTGATCTCTCTTCCATAGAGCATCTAGGATTGTAGGTTCAAGGTACAAACATGCAAAAACATGAGATGTATCCACACAGCTGGATCAGAGGGATTGGCAATAACCTTATCCAAGGTGGCCTTGAGAGTCCTTGAGAAGTTGAGCCTGCATTGTGGGGGAATGCTAGCCACAGTAGGTAAGTTCTTCTGGAGGACCAATTTAAGCAAGTCCAAGGGAGTACCATCAGTTACTTCAGGGTCACCAGATGCTTCTGGCTCAGAACAAGATGGCTGGGGTCTGTCTATCCCATGAACTAAAAACTCTGCAGCTAAGCCATTGTAAGGCTTGGGTATGAAGTCCTCATGTTTACGGCAGGGTCTTCTCCAAGAGTAAATGTGCATGCACTGAGTGCACAACCACATTTGTAAATGAACACAGAGGGCTCAGCTCCAACCCTTTCTCTGCAAATGTTTATGGCTTCTTCATTTGTAAGATGCTTGTCCTGGAGATGTCAGTAGAAGCATGTTCTACTCAAGCCTCTACCACCAACTCCATTAGTGCACCCATCATAGTTATTATAGGGGCACTGGAACAAACCATCACTGGAAGAGCCACCATCATCAAAGTCTGTTTCCCCTTGATCCCTAATTGAAGACCTTGTTTTTGGCATAGCAAATGGAGGATACTTAATGTTGACTAGGAGGTGATTTTGAAGGTGGGGGTACTGCAAAAGTGTCTCAGACAAGACCAATTTATACAAACTAAAATTACAACCTAGTAGTTTACCCAATGAAACCCTAGAAGTTAAAATCATTAATGTTTCTATATGTACAAGTTTTAGTCATAATCGATGTGTCTTAGCAGGGGAAGAAGGAGGTGAGAATGGGTTCTTCGTACCTGGGAAGGGAGAAACGTTGTCCTGAATCCCGGCAGATGAACACAGTTTCTCTCCCATTAGCGTCTTCTCGTCGAGCTCCAAGCAGAGATTCTCTCTCCGACAACATTATCGTCTTCGGTGTAAAATGCTTTTCTCCCTTTAATGAAAGTCCCTTCTGATGTGATTTAGAAAGTGGTAAATAGAGATTCGATTCTCGAACTTGTGAAGGTAATGATTTTAGAAAATATTAGACTTAACCTAAACTAATAAAAATCAGGAAAATAAACTAGAGATGATTTTTAGAAAATATGGAGAAAACTAGGAATCAAGATTCAGTTATTTCTAACAATCTATGTGATTAATCATGTAATTCTTTTTAACAATTTAGTTCAAGTTTGCCAAAAATATGTTTCCTAAAAGAATAATTGTAAATCCTAAGCATGAGACATCAAGAGTAATTAACTAAGCATGACCCATCAAAAGAGAACACAACTATTTAATAAAAACATTTTTTTCTAATTTAAATCCATGCAAATAATAATAAAAGAATTATAAATAATTATTAGAAAATAATTAAATCACATAAAATTGAGAAAAATACCTTATCCATCATCCCAGTAAATAAACTTACCCCATGGTGAAGAAAACTTGCTCAAAAGTTGATTTCATTGCTCAAAATATTGATTACAAGGTTAAAGAATAGTGCAACAGCTGAACAGATACGTATATAAGTGTCACAGAACATGGTTCAGCTGTTACAAAGAGCTTTAAGCAACAGAACCTTCAAAACTTAACGCAACAGGAGCAGAGCTGCAACAGTGGAACAGCAACACTTATAAATGTTACTGAGTCGTCTTCTTCGGTGATGGTGGATGAAGAACACGCCGGCCGGAGCACCAGCAGGTCACCGGCGGCACCGGAACTTCACCGGATTTTCTCTGAATTGCTCCCTAGGCTTCTGTCTCTGTTTTTCTTCGATTCTTTTGGTATTTATAGACTTCACAAACCCTAGAGAGAGTTCTAAACCTAATAGAACTCTCTCGAATCACTCCAATTCTTCAATCCCAATCCAAACAGGAACCGAGTCCTGATTCCGGCCAGAAATGGGTTTCTCGAGCTGATTTCACGGGATTTCTTGATGTCTTTCGATTTCTTCCAACTCTAATT
This sequence comes from Papaver californicum, assembly GCA_023531435.1. Lineage (NCBI taxonomy): Eukaryota > Viridiplantae > Streptophyta > Magnoliopsida > Ranunculales > Papaveraceae > Papaver > Papaver californicum. Next base: position 1,747,382 of record JAJJMC010000728.1, on the reverse strand, counting down.
GCAATGGGTCATCTTCAATTGCCGAAAACAACCCAAAAATCGCAACCAAATCCATTCCTGTTTGAAACAGGACTTTCCCGATGAGTTGGATCGGCCGATCCTGGGTTAACTCGCTGGCTTGCTGGGTTGACCCGATCCAGCTCATCCCGATCCAAGGGTGCCCCAATCCAAAGTGTGGGTGCCTTGATCCATTTTCCCGGGTGCTTTGAACACTTTTTGAGCCAATTTTTCCACAAATCTTTATTCTTCTAATGTACCTACAAAAGCATAAAAACACGTAATAGACACACAATCGACTACTAACTCATTAGAAATTAAGGTGTAATTTAGACACTAAAATGTGTCTATCACCTTCTATAATAATAATAATAATTATTATTATTATTATAGAAGGGACTTTCATTAAAGGGAGAAAAGCATTTTACACCGAGTTGGTAGGAAGCCTAGCAACAAGCTGAGAACCTACCCCTTTTTGAATAGAGATACTTAATCTAAAGAAAAGAGAATTTCTAATTTTGTAATTATAATCAAAACTAGCTATACAATTCTGCAACCTCTTTACAAAAGCTATCGTGTCCTCTCCTAGTTCGCCTAGGGTAGTGAAAGCTAGCACACTGAGGCCATATCCGTGAACAATACATTTGTCTAGGTATTTGTTTCGTTTACGGGTAATGGCATTCAAAATGGCTTGGCCCGGTAAGAAAACGACTATTTTTATTATTATTATCATTATTACTACTACTACTTATATATAACTTTTAGTCTTTTTAGTTTTTATTATTGTATAATCAGATATATTTTTAATTTTAATTTTTTTTTATTATTGTTGTTTTTAATATTTTTTTATTTTTATTGTTTTTTAATTTATTATTTATTACTTTAATTTATTTTTGTTTTTATTTTTACTATTATTTTTAAAAAAAAAACTTTTTCTTATTATATTTTTTTCCTTTTTAAGAGTTTTAAAATGTTTTATATACTATTATTATTATTATTTTATTATTATTATATTATTTTTTATTATAAAACGAAAATTTTATTAGATAGGAAAAGCCGATTACACATTAGTGGTAGGAAGCCTCGCCACAAGCTGGGTTCCTACACCCTTTTGTATGGAAATGCCTAGTCTAAAGAAAAGGGAGTTGCCTATTTTGTAATTGTAGTCTAGGCTTGCAATGCGGTTCTGCAGCCTTGACACAAAAGTTATAAGGTCCTCTCCTAATTCCCCTAAAGTGGTGAACGCTAGCACACTGAACCCATATCCATGGTCTTCGTGTTGGGTTAGGTATTTGCTAGTCTTGCGAGTCGTAGCGTTCGAGATTGCCTGACCGGGCGTGAAGGCGGCTCTCCTGGTACCAGTGAACGGGGACACTCATGTGACGTCAAGGCACACGTCTCCTGGTACCATTCTCCCAATTTTACACTAGGATATCTACCGGCCTCAAGGAGTTCTCATTGTCCGAGAGGAAGCCCGGGTTGGCTTCTTTATGAACGGAGACTCCTGCTTTGTAGCACATGTCTGATAGCACATCCCTGACTAATCGTGTCTAAACTTGAGGCCCACCTCACTGTCACAATGAAGTGCATGATCGCCAAAGATGTCCATACCACGCCCACAACAAGAACATAGGCTCACCTTCTCAAACTGTGACAAACCAAGCATGTAACTAAGGACAACCCGGAATTGCCGAGGCCCAATAGCTTGGTGAAGCCCAGCTGTGAGGATAGCCTTAAGAAAGTCTTAGGCATGGCTCAACTTGTTGCATTTCCAAAGGATGGTGTCTCGCTCGGACAGGTTGAAGCTAGTGGGTATATCCTTCTTGACCACTTCAAAGTATTGGGTTGCTATAAAGTGCATATGGCGCGGGGCAGTGACTTGGATGTTGACACAAGATAGAGGGAGCCCACAGACTTGTGTGAACCTGGCTTGGGCCTGTTGGAAGCTAAGGTGTTGATCAACATCACTGTGGGTATTAAGGATGGTGTTCTGCAGCTGTTGTGTTTGTATGCAGGAGGCTAGGAAGTTGTAGTGGCAGGCATCCCCCATGGTGTAAACCCCTAGGCCACCATCCTTCATTGGCAAGGTAGTTAGACGTATCTGAGTAGGACCAAATCCTGCCCCATCACCAGTCACTATGTGTCTGAGAAACTGCATGAGGTGCTGGTCAAAATGAGCAGCTGGGGCCTGGAGGGCTTGAGGATTTGTGGTTCTCAGTGTGAAGAAAAGTATGGGGACCCCGACACAATTTCTCAACAACAAGATTTCACTCTGTGGGTCCTGCAAGGACTTCAAAGACTGCATAAGATGACATGTCTTATCCACTCTTCCCTGCACAATGTCTCTGCAGAAGCTTGAGTTTAAGCTGACTGGCCCTTCTAGTAGCTTAACCCCCTGAGCTGGTCTACTAATGCCTGCAGGGAAGATACTCTCCTCCAAAGTTCTAGGATCAACCACAGGCCAAAAGAGCTCTGTCTTACTGATGTTGAGAAAGATCCCTCTATTGTTGCCTTCTCTCTGGATGATTTGCAAGGCTTTGGATACCTCCAAAGAATCACCTGCAATTGTACCACATATAGGTACCATGCATTCATCATAAGGGAGCACTCAGATGCTATTTGAGAAATGAGAGGATGCAGGGTTAGTGCAAAAAGCAAGGGAAGGGGTCCCCTTGTTGCACTCCCTGAGGAGAAAGAAGAATGTGATCCTGGTAGTATAATTTTGCTGGATTTGCATAGCAAAATTCTACCCATCTGGAAATACTTGGGCATTTGCTCCTCACCTCATGAAGCATCATTGTTCTGTCCAACATGTTGAAAGCATTGTTGAAGTCTATCAGCAGCATACTCATGGTCTGACAGCTCCCCTGCATCTCCAGAAGCTTGTTAGCTGAGTGAAGGATGTATTCTCCCCCACACTGGACACCCACCCCAAACTGGTGATCACCTAGGTAAGGAGACAATTCCTTACTAACTGTTGTTGCTGCCAGTTTGGAGCACAACCACCTCCAGATAGTCCCTACCTCTATTGGCCTTATACCACCTCCTGGCTTGAGAAGAGGGGTCAAATGAGCACTAGCCATATATGCACCCAACATGGTGGGGGGCGGTCGGCCCCCCCATTTTCCAGCAACCCACAGGTTAACCACCCTTGCTAAGGGGATGAGAAGCTCCTCTGCAACAGCGGATGCAGGTCCACTTAAGGCATCTAATAAGTGTTGTGCCCTGAGGCCATCCCTGCCACAAGAGGTACCCTTAGGGAAACCTTTAATAGCACTTAAGACAGCTTCCTTGTCCACACATAGAGCATCTTCCTGGATGTGGCCTTTTGGGATGCCTGATGATGGGACAATGGGGTGCTTGTTCCTCAGTTCATTGAGAGTTGCTCGAGAGCTTGGTGCAAGACCATTAGAAGATAAGACTTTAATTGTTATCGTGTATTGACCATAACTCAATTTCCTCTTACAAGCAGTGATGTTTGAGCCACCCTGGTTCATTTTAGGTAGGTAATCGTGAGAAAGGCATTTGAGTTGGTAGGTAGTCTAGCCACCAGCTGAGCCCCTATACCTTTTTGAATAGAAATGCCTAGTCTAAAGAAAAGAGAATTGCCAATTTTTTAGTTGTAATCTGACTAGCCATGCAATTCTGCAGCCTTGTCATAAAGACCATTGTGTCCTCTCCCAGCTCGCCTAGGGTCATAAAAGCAAACACACCTAAGCCGTATTCATGGTCACTGTATTTGACCAAATATTTTTTTCGCTTACGGGAGACAACATTGGAGATAGCATTCCCTGGTGTAAAAGCAACTCTCTCGCTGCCGACAAAAGGGGAAACCCCTGTAACATCAAAACACACATCTCGGCCTTCCTCCCAGTTATAAACAAGTATATCAGAGGGCCTCAGTGAGTTTGTGTTGTCGGCTAAAAAGCCCAGCTTGACTTCCTTACGGGCAGGGACACCGACTTTAAAACACATGTCAGCAACTACATCCCTTACAAGATCATGCCTGATTTGAGGCCCACCTCGCTAGCACAATGTAAGGTATGATCACCATAAGCGTCCATTGCCCTACCATCAAAGGAACAAGGGCTATCCCCAACAAAAATTGGTATGCCCAACCTGTAGCTGAGTATGGCTCTAAACTGGCGAGGCCCAACTGCTTGGTGTAGCCCAGTGATGGGAATGGCCTTGAGATAGTCTTGGGCATGGGTCATTCCGTACACTGTCATAATATGCAGTCTCTTATTATTATTATTATTATTATTATTATTATTATTATTATTTATTTATTTATTTTAGTATAAAAGACTTTTATTAAAGGGAGAAAAGCATTTTTTACATAGCGTTGGTAGAGCCTAGCCACAAGCTGAGCCCCTACCCCTTTCTGAATGGAAATGCCTAAACTAAAGAAAAGGGAATCCCCAACCTATGGAAAGAGTTGATTAGATGGAAAGAGTGATTTACAGAGAGATGGTAGGAAGCCTAGCCACAAGCTGGACACTCACCCCCTTTTGAATGGAGATGCCTAATCTGAAGAACAGAAAATTGCCGATTTTATAATTGTAATTGAAACTAGCTATGTAATTCTATAACCTCTTTACAAAAGCTATTGTGTCCTCTCCAAGTTCCCCTAGGGTATTGAAGGCTAGCACACCGAGGCCATACCCGTGAACGACACATTTGTCTAGGTATTTGTTTCGTTTACGAGTAATGGCGCTCGAAATAGCTTGACCAGACGTGTAAGTTGCTCTCCCGCCACCAGTGAAAGGGGATATCCCAGTAACATCGAGACAGACGTCATGACCGTTCTCCAATTATGTACAAAGATGTCCGCTAGCTCTAAGGAATTCTCGTCGTCCTATAAAAAGCCCAATTTGGCTTCTTTACGAGCGGACGCACCGTCTCTATAGCACATGTCCACAAGCACGTCTCGGACCAAGTCGGTATTATTATTATTATTATTATTATTATTATTATTATTATTATTATTATTATTATTTTCTTATATAATTTTTGGTATTTTAGTTGTTTTTATTATTACACAATCAGATATATTATTAATTTTAATTATTTTTGTTTATAATTTTATTTGTATTTTTCTTATATTTTTTTTAATTTAATTTTAATTTTAATTTGTTTTTTATTTTTTTATTATTTTGTGAAAAACTTCTGTTTCTTATTCTATTTTTTTTCCCATTTTTATTTATTTTTAATTAATTTATATTCTTATATTTTATTTATTTATAAATTTTATTTTTCTTGTAGTTTGATTTTGAAGTTAGAATCTCATCTTTGTATTACCTCCATATTGTTTTCATGCCAAACACTAAACATTGAACTATATGTAGTTCGAATGCATGACATTATAACTATATGTAATTGGCAATGTCTTGCATTGCTATTACTGGCGTGCCAAATGGACCCTTAAACTTTTTTTGTAATTTTTGTTTTCCGGGGTTGTGGCATGTGAGCGGAAAAGAAACAAAGAGATTGTCGATAAAAGCAAGTGATAGCATGCCTTTATCCTATTTGAGGAGCATTTATTTTACTTTTATTCTTTTATTTTATTTTTTTAGAAGGAACAATGATTTTTATCAATCAAATGTCAACAAACAGAAATTCAAATATCATCAACAAAAAATAGTAAAAACTATATTTACTGAGAACCCCTAGAACACAAGATCTAAAATAGGACACACATTTGGAGATACTCTTATATGAAATGATTAGGATTAACATATATTAGGTATAATGATAAGGGATGTCAAAAAAAAAAAGAAGAAATTATTATTTTAAATTCGGCATGGACTTCATGGGTAGAGACCATGCCAACTCTCTTTACTTTGCCAAATGCATTTCGACTCAAATCATCTAGCGTCCTCCTTTTTCAATCGTTTTGACTAAATTGGAGTTAATTCTCTGCTTTTAAAAATGGATAAAAAAAATAAATAAAAAATTTAATCCAAAGGAGATGCAACAACTAGTTTGAAGACAAAAAAAAAAGGTTATGTTTATTTATGTTCTTTTTGACTCCTATGTTTCTTTATCCAGTTTTGTTCTCTCTATGCTTTCGTCGGTCTTCAACTTCTCCTAGTTGAAACCTCTTCCAGCTAAAGAATACAATTACTACTAAAAGGTTAATTAGAAGTTTGATTGAATTTAATTAGAAGTTTTTTCTCTTGATGGTTTGGTTTATTTTTCCAAAATTGTTTGTTGAATCTTCAATTCAAGCTATCTGGAAGCATGGTCTTGTCAAATGGTGCAAATTGATCAATGTTTTTGAGTTTAATTTCTAGGAATCTGGAATATTGGGGTTTTAATTAAAAATTAAGTTCTTCTTCAATTTGATAATAGAGGTAATTAGATTATCATTCCAATTGGTTGATTATCAACTTTAATAATACAAACTTCGGAATTTCTCTTATTCATGTTGTACTTGTTGATAATGTAAAGTTACGACCCAGGTTCCATCACAATTCTTTTCGCTTTCTTGTTACTGGTCGGAACTTGATCAAGTCAGAAGAGGAAAAAAAAGGCTTTTTATGCGAACGAGAATTTATTGATAACCTATAAGTTGAAGAGGATTGATGATTTGCAGGAAAAGATTCTAGGAGGTTTTTAACTAGGAGATTCTTTTCTTAAAAACCATGTTGACTCTCTCTTTACTATCACATATTTTCCTTTTGTCAAAAACTATGTTTGAAATTGTTATTATTGAAAAGGTGTGTCAACCATAACAGTTGGTATAGACGAAAATTTACTTATATGACTGTTTTCTTTTCTATATTTTTTTCTTTGTTAAAATCTTTAACAGTCGATATGGTTTTCAATTAGCGATCATGTTCATAGTCGGCATGGATATTGGATTCTCTTATCCCTATGTGAATAAATAAATATCTAAATACTTATATTTTAGAAACCTTTAATTAGAAAACACCCCTATAAATTTTGGGATACCTATTAAAACAAAACAGGAACATTAATATTTTATGAGATAGTTTTTGGAATTATTTCCAATCATTGGATTACTTTTTCAAATTTTGGTGCTCACGTAACACCGTAATCACAATTAGAACTGGTGATCATGAATCTTGTATTGAGTTGCATATATCTACATCATGCATGAGCAAATCATCCTCAACGATATACATGAATATATTATCATAAGTTAGGAAAATGCCACTAAGGCTATTCTATTCTTCAAAATGACAATAATAAGTCATTAGAATATAATGAAAAATATATAGAAGAACCTTAAAATCTAGAAGTGTAAAACGCATCGGCATAGCACATCCCACGAAGTCACGTGCTTAGCGTGCTGCATGTCGTGTTGTTCCAAAGATTTAGGCGTGATATGATGTGTCATGCTAGACGACGTGTTGTGCTGTGTTGTACCCGAAAAATAATCGTGTTATGCTGTGCCAGCCCGCTTATTTTATGTTTTCCAAATGAAAATATTTTTTAGATATTATATATATTATTGTAGAAGTAAGTCAACATAACAAACATAAATATCAAATATGACTAGAATAAAGATTTCTTAGTGAAATATACATAAAATGTGATGTATTGTACCATTTTGTGTATTGTTTTATGCATGTAATGACGTGCTTTCTTAACATGTCGTAATATACCACGTGTTGTGTTTATCCGTACCGCGTGTTGTGTCGTGTCAATATGCCTAATTATTTGACACAACATTATATTAAGCTAATGTGTTGTGTCGTGCCAGATCATGTGCTATCTTGTGATGTGTTTAAATTTTAACGTGATATACCGTGTCGTAAACGTGCTGCCATAGTTCAATTTACACCTCCACTTAAAATCCATGTAAAACAAAGATAAGTTTCATTATAGGCATAAAAATCTAATTTAAATGTTACCTAAATTTATCCTAATTGATATTAGGATAAATCTAGGCAACACACAATGATCTAATTAAAAAGTTATATAAAATTAAAATTGTTGGAGAAGTATAAGAGGTGGTTACATAGAGCCTTTGATTGAAAGTAAAGTTCTTGGTTAGTTATTTCATTGTCTAGTATTGACCAGCATTAATGTTCCGAACATAACATCCTCTAATGCTTGTTTGTGTTGCGCATGCCATGTCATGTCTAATATGGTGATAGTCTTGCGCAATGGTTGGTTCGAGCAGTAGGTTCTTACATTTGGTCAAAAGAGTTCTCAGGTTTTCAATGAAACTAGATATATTGTTCTTAGGGCGTCCACAGTGGGTCGATCATACTAAAAGACCAAAGACTAAAAATTTTAGTCTTTGGTCAGGCCCAAGAACATCCGCATATAGTCGGACGGTGTTCTAGTGATGCGCCTGGTATTGGGCAGTGTCCCAGCGATGCGCTTGGAAAGACGGGTGGAATCCTAGGATAACGCTTGTGCGAGACGGAATCCTAGTGTAACGCTCGATGTAGGACGGAGTCCTAACGTAACTCCTGGGAGTGGACGGTATCCTAGGACCACGCCCAAGAGACGGGCGGTGTCCCAGAATCACGCCTGATGGGGCGGTGTTCTAGCAAAACGCCTGGTGGAGTAGCACATGTGCGAACATAACGTGTGAGTTGAATGGGACGGGCGGTGTCCTAGCGCCCCGCCTGGGATTCCAAGCGAGTTGCTAGTAGCCCGCCCCATTCTGTCTTCCTTCTTCTACAGCCGTAACCCATTTTTTTCCTGAACCCTTTTGTTTTCAAATGCAAACCCTCTTCCGCTTCTCCTCTTGAACCCTAATCTTCCCAAACGAGAACCCAAAGTCCTGCCTACGTTTTTGAGACTCCGCTCAAGGTATTTTCAAACATCCACGCGCAATCAAGATAATTTCTAATTTCTTTTGTTTTTTGTAAATTATATTTATTTTGTAAATTAAATTTAGAGTATGTTTTATTATTATGTTTTGTTAGTTAAATTGGTTATATATGTTGAATGATTAAACATGTGATTATGAAATTGAGATATTTAGGTTTTAGAAATTGTAATTATGGAATTGGGATAATTTTTAGGGTTTATGAATGTTGTAAATTGGGTATAAAAAATTGATGATAATTTGTTGAATTGAAGATATAATTGATTAAGTTGTTGTTTAATTTGAGTTGGGTTGTGGTTAGTTTTATGATGAATTGACTAGATTGTCTTGAAAATTTGGGAATTAGGAATGTTTATGTTTTAAAACCTATGTGTATGGAATTATATAATTGGGGAATTTTGATGACTTTTGGTACAATTGAGGCTTTGATATTGGAGTATTTTGTGAATGATGAATTTTGTTCAAGAATGTTTGATTTTTGTATGTTGGTACATATGATTATCTAATTAGATAATTACTTTTGTAATTATGAAATTATTATGTTTTTCCTTGATTTATTGATTAATGTAGATTTTTATCTTGTGCATTGTGAGGATTACTCTTGATTTTCAATGTTGTATGAACTGTTTGGCCAGATGTCGAGCAGTTTGACGTCCAGATTCGTTGGTCGAAAGAAGAGGGCCAAGAAGATTAAAATTTTCCAGGATTCAGATGAAGACCGGATTACTGAAGAAAGGGTAGATGTACCCGGGTTGGATAACTATACAGTTGTGGAAGATACTGAGGGTCACGCCTCCACCAATATAACGTATTCAAACGACGCCCATTTCAAGTTTACACATCGTGGTTCCCTCAAATCGGTCCTTCATACCTACCAAGGTATTGTTAAACATAGCCCTAGGGTCAAACATATTATTGAAAAGGGAGGATGGGACCGATTACTTACCATAGGTGTAGTAGATTCATCACATGCACTTATTGACTATATTGTTGAGCGCTTTTGGGATATGACAAACACTTTTCACTTCTCGTTTGGTGAGCTTGGGTTCACACCCCTTGATTGGGTAATGTTGACAGGAATTAGTATTGGTATTGGTAGACGTGTTCCGTATGACTCAGGGAAGTTCCAATTTGAATATGTCTGGGAGCATATTTTTCCTGAACTTAAAGATAATGCGGTTTGTAAAAGAGAAGGTATTCCCTACCAGTGGGTTTCAGATGCAATTACGGTTAAATTTTTGAGCACATATTTTGATCTACAAACGTTGATTGCGACTAACGATGGTAGTACACTTGCTGATAGAGTGGCCAGAGCCTTCTATATGTATGTTTTGGGTCAGTTCTTCTTTTCAAATGCAAAAACCTATATTGATGCTGGATGGTTAGCTGTTTTTGAGGATCTAAATGCAGTTAATGAATATGATTGGGGTTCTCCTGCATTTTCTAAATTGTATTCCGGTCTAGCCGCATCTGGCAGGGGACAAAAGTCATTGGCCGGACCCTTCCAAATTTTGGAGGTAAATTTGTTAGTGTTATTTATAATTCTATTAAATTATTTTTTTTTGTTGCTCAGTTATTTATTCCATTGGTTGTCATGACATTCTAGTTTTGGGGGTACGAATATCTGGGCATTTGTCGGCCAAAGAACCCTTCGCCTGAAAGTGAACATGAGTGGCCTAGATGTCGTCGGTGGACGGGAAGCCGGAGGAAGAGTATTGACATTGTTCGTTCAAGGACTTCTCTGAATCAGTTGTCTGTAGACGATGTGACCTGGCAACCGTAGGAAGCTGTGAACATGGTCCTGGATTCTGAAATTGGACGGAAAGCTGTAGAGCTCTTGGATAAAGAATAACATGTATCTCGGAGATCGGTATTGGAGGCAGAACCATCAAACATGGGGCGTTCCTAGCAACCCGCCTAGTTGTATTTCCAACTGCAGAGACGACGTGGTTGAGGAGATGAGCGAAAACTGTCTGGTCCCTGCAAGTGAATTAGTACATGTCGTTAACTATGATCTGTATATGGAGTATTGGCGACATGTGACTAACCTGCAGAAATATGCCACGAATGTCGATTGGGAGGTTGAAACATACGGTTATGCTGGCGACCGTATTAAACACAACATCCAACGTCCTCGTGAACATGTACCCATTCCTCCCCCACAACAGCTACCATACGTAAGTATACAACAAAACACTGTAAATTTGATTTTAGTATATAGTGATGGTTCAGAATTTTATTTTATTTTTTTCATAACAGGTCGCGGCTTATGATTTAGTTCAAGATTATGCTGATTTTACCCACGTGTTTCGTGATTTTACGTTAAATGAAACTAAGGTGAGGATGGACTTTATCATTGCCAAAGATGCAGAAATACAGGGTCTACGAAATGAAAACAACATGTTGAACTCACAGCTTGCCCATTTTTGTCAACAACAACCACCCATTGGGTTTGGCACGTATACTCAGGATATGCCACCACTGATGTGGAACACCATGGGTCAGGGATCGTCATCAACAATGCAATCAAATAACTATCATTCCAGATCAGCTTTGCCTCCGTTTATGCCCCTGCGCTCGGCGTCTGAGAATCAAGATACGGAAGAGTAGTAATTCATTAGCATTGAATTGTTAGTTGAACGAAAACTTTTTCTTTTCTCATATTTGAATTGTCTTTTCAAATTATTTTTCTTGCATTATCGTTGTCTTTTACCTGCTTTTTGTTGGAATCTCCTTATATTTATAATCTTTTATTTTATCCTTTAGATCTGTTTTGTATTGTCAATTCAAAACTCTGTATTTTTTTCCTTTGTCGTTTTGGTCATTTGGTATGTCTTGTCAACCGACAATTCATATCTCTGATGCGTCTGTCCACCCCACTTGGCTCAACTCTTTTTTTGCATTAAAAAACCAACCGTGTATTGTCAATTCAAAACTCTGTATTTTTTTTCCTTTGTCGTTTTGGTCATTTGGTGTTGTCTTGTCAACCGACAATTCATATCTTTGATGCGTCTGTCCACCCCACTTGGCTCAACTCTGTTTTTGCATTAAAATACCAACCGTGTATTGTCAATTCAAAATCTCAAAATTTTATTTCATTTGCCTATAAATTGAACACTCGATTCTCCAATTATACAAACCAAAAATACAACCATCAAAAAGAAAATGGCATATTATCAAAATAACAATCAGTATTATGGTTCTTGTTCTTGTATTCCTCCTCCTACTACTACTTCTTCTTCTTCTTCTTCATTAGGTGATGATGATAACAATACTAATTACTCATCAGACGAAGGTTCACTTGCATTGAGCCAAAATAACCAAGCAGTCACTGCGGGATTAATTGTTTCAAGTATGAACTGGCCACATACCCGTATCCAAATACCAAGAGAACGTGATACCGGTGCAAAACTTCTATGGAGATATTACTTTTGCAGAACCTGACGTTTCCTCCTAATGTATTTCGTAGAAGATTTAGAATGTGGCGAGAATTATTCAACCGTATATTGGGAGATGCCGTAGTCGTAAATAATTATTTTGTTCAAAAAAGAGATGATTGTGGTGTTCTTGGATTAACTCCTTAGCAAAGAGTTACTGCAGCAATACGAATGTTAGCTTACGGATGTGCGACAGATGCAATAGATGAGTATTTACTGATCGAAGAAACCACAATTTTGGAAGCAAATCGTAGGTTTTGTAAGACGATAGTCCATCTGTACGAGAAAGAATATTTGCACACACCAACTAAGCGTGATGTTAAACTGCTTCTTGCTGAGAACAAGGAAAGGGGATTTCCGGGGATGCTTGGTAGTGTTGATTGCATGCACTGGAAATGGGATAAATGCCCATCGGCTGAATCCGGTGCTTACACTGCGTACAAAGGTAGTGAAAGTATTATCCTGGAGGCAGTGATGTCATATGATCTATGGTTTTGGCATGCATTTTTTGGTATGCCTGGTTCTAACAATGATATAAATGTGATGAACCGTTCATATATTTTCAAAAAGCTAATCAATGGGAAAGCATCGGCTGTGAACTTTGTTGTCAACGGACATCAGTACGATATGGGGTATTATCTTGGTGATGGAATATACCCGGAGATAGCTACTATTGTGATTTCGATTAAACATCTAGATTCTCATAAGAACCAGAAATTTTCTGCTATGCAGGAGGGTTGCCGAAAAGATGTAGAACGAGGCTTCGAGGTACTGCAAAATCAATTTGCAATCATCAAGCAACCAACACGAATGTGGAATCCAGACGTATTAGCATATATAATGAAAATTGTCATCATTCTACATAATATGATAGTGGAGGATGAGCGTTTACCCGGTGATTGGCCGCTTGAGTATGATCAACACAGCCGCGGTGCACCGATAAATATTTCTAGACACGACACTGCTGAACTTTCGAGAATGAGAATGGACCAACGCCGACGTGCAGTTTTCGACAAAGATACTCATATTCGTTTGTGAAATGACTTGATCGAACACGTATGGTCAGATTTTGGTGAGGATTAAAAATTTGTAAGTCCTATGGATAGGTTTTGTGGGTAAATCTCTTATAACCCCCCCCCCCCTGAGAAAAAACTCGGCCGCTAGGGGCACCTAAGGGTTTAAAGGCTTGCTGCACATGCTAAGTGTAGCCGCGATGCCTGCGAAAGTGAGTTTAGCTCTACTTATTTATTTATTGTAAAAAAATTTTATCATAAATTACAAAGTCATTTGCTAGCCAAAGAGTTGTCTCATTTGAAAATGGAGTAATGAGTATGAGTTATTTAGAGAGATTTGATGACCAATTCTGTATTTAGAGAGAATTCATGTTAAGTAGTAATATTTTAAAAATACTAGCCGTTAAGTCTCTCTCTTTATCCTATAAATACATCTGTTTTCTCTACCAAATACCACACACACCTAGTTTCATACAATCTACAAATTTCATTTAATCATCTCCTCTTTGTAATTCACTTCATAACTCTACCTACAAAAATGCCAACATTTGATTCAGTTGAAGATTTGGCTATAACCAAAACCTGGCATAACGAAACCCTACGTGAAGATGTCATAGATGGAAAGGTTGAACCTGAAACCTTTTGGGGTAGGATCTACATCCAATATGCTCGAGAACATGGAAATCCAAAGCAAAGATCTCTGGAAGAAATTCATGATAGATACCAACTTATCCGAAAAGGGATAGCTGATTATATAGCTATACAACAACGGATCTTTAACCCCACCCATTTAGGCTTGTCGATCCAACAATTTGTAAGTATCTTTAACATAAGCTAAGTTGTTTGGTCTTCCAATAACAACATAGTTAACTTGATGAATTATGTTTTTTTTCCCTATGTTTCTGTAGGAGGATCTCGCAAAAATGCACTACTATCAGGAAAAAGGAGAAGAGTTCACATTTGTTGAAAGCTACGAGTTCATTAAGTCCAAAGTGTAATCGGAAGTAACTGCTAACTTTATCAACCGATTTTGAAATTTTTTTCTAACTTTTGTCAGAGTTTGGTTGTATCGGTAAATTTTTTTAATTTATCTTCGTATTCTGGAAAACTTTCAAATATTCTCTCAGAGTTTGGTTGTAACCGGAAGTAACTTTATTTTCTAACATCATTTCATTGAATCGAAAAGGCATACATTAAAGGAGATGAAATATAATAAATCAATAGATTACACTTAAACACTCAAGCAAACCTATTATCAAACCTTCAACGGGTCGTATGACGCCCGGGACGACGTTCTTCACATCTTCGGAGAATAATCAACACAAAAGGATTGTATTCTTCTATCTCCCTTAGGATCTCGAAATGAGGTTGGTACCTGAAATTTGAACGTTTCCATCTTCTCCATTCCTCCAGATATATGGCAACAACTTCATCATCAGTTTCATTCCTAATTCTTCTTTCATTCACCTTAGCGGTTAAAAAAGAAAATTCTAGTACTGCCCTTTTGATTTCCATATATCGACAAAAAAGGCTGCTCTGTTCCGGTTATTGGGGTTACCGGTTTCATTACAAAAGTTAGCATGAATATCTTCTAACTATTGCATGCTCATTGAACCATTCATCCGACGTTCATGACCCCTTGCTGGATAATGTAATACTATGTTTCGACATAGGGATAAATCTTCCTCTATGGTAAAATTCTTTGCATTAAGCCTAAAATTTTCTTAAGACATAATTATGAAAACGATAGATTATAAATTTTCTATGAAATGTAAAAGATATGGATTTGAAATGAAAATGATAGATATAAATTTATTTATTTATAGGTGTATCAGAATACAAAAAATAGCCGTTGACAACGGTAACAAAACGGTAACAAATCAGCCTGGCGGACTCCTAGGGGCACGCCTAGAAGCGAGCGGCGTCCTAGCGCCTTGCCTATATCTGAGCGGAGTGCTACCACCACGTTTAATTGTAGGCGCCATCCTAGAATACCGCTCCAACTGAGCGGTATTCCAGCGTTACGCCTGTTTGTGGGCGTAAACCTAGAACACCGTTTCATCAGGCGTACTCCCAGAATAACGCTTGATCAGGAGTATTCCTAGCTTACCGCCCGTGTTTTTAAACGTTGTCCTAGAATAACGCTTGGATCTGGGCGATTCACTACGATACCGCTTGAGGCTAAGTGGAACACTACGAGCCCGCCCGACTAAATCATGTTTACTCCAGAAAAAATCCTAAATCTAGTCGGCTACAGTAGATTTTTCGGACTATCCACTAAAAGAAATCGTCCCACTGCGCCACCAAATTACGGAGTAAAGACTTCTTTTAATCTTTAGTCCCACTTTTAATCGTCCCATTGCGGACGCTCTTAGTTATCACTTACTCAATGAAGCCCATATATTTTATAAAAAATATTTATTAAAATTCTTTCTAATAAACTCATATTTTGTATTGTTAACAAGTGATGGAGGAAGATTAATAGAAAATAAATATATTATTTTATTATTATTTATTTTTATTAATGTTATTTTTAGTAGAAAAATAATTAATTTTTGGATTTATTATTTAGGGTCTATGCTAATTCATCTAGTACATGGTATAATATAGTGATTCATTGTTTCTTTCAAAATTTCAAACCCGATAAGAAATATATTCTAGGTGATGGTGATCGATCAAATTTCTTTTATTTAATGTAATTCTTCCTTCCGTATGGATAAGTTGGGTTTTCTACTTTATCTAGAATTATGGCAGGTGTAGATATCTATCTAGAATGATATATATAGGTGCAGGAATATGCAGGAATTTATCGAACATATTTTTTTAAACCTTATTAAAATCCGCAACGGATATAGACGTTGGTAAATACTACATTGCTTTACTAAAACATGAACAACGGTAATATCGTTCCACAATAAAATAACCGCCGTAAAAATTTATTATGGGACCCACATTAGCATCGCTAAAATCTTATATATTTGTTGCTTTAATAAAAATAAGCAACGTGTAAATCCTATTTAAGCAACTTTTGTATCTGTTGCTTTAATAAACTTGTGCAACGCTTACGTCGTTGCATAATTCATCGCAAACCTATAAAGCCTTGTTCCCAACGGATATAAACGTTGCTTAAATTCACCGCAACGCTTACATTGTTGATATCATTATAAAAAGGCCAAAAATGGCGTAGTAATACTCGTCCTGCCCTATTTCTTGTGGGCAACTGGGTAAGTATGGGTATTATTTTTTATAATGAAACGAGTACCAGTTTGTGCAAACACTTTAGCGAGTGTGCATGTGATATTTCAATTTTCAACCAGAGACAATCTTTTTAGTATGGATAGTTGTAAGACCCTCAATTAACTAGTTAACCAATTAAATGAAACACATCAAGTTAGCAAGTTTAAATCAAGGTTGAAAAACGGGCAACAGGTCGGGTTATGGGATAGGCCGCGACAGTTATAACGCGTTTTGACGGGTGTGAGCACGTTTCGGATTAAAAACGCGTTATTTAGGGGAAAATGCATTTTTTGACGTTTTTTTTAAATAACGGGTGTGATAATGGTTATTTAGGAAAAATAAATAAATAATTATATGAAATTCCTATCTAACGGTTATCACAAGCTTGAAAACGGTTATAACTTGTCTAAATAACAATGTTACTACGTTTTTTTTATATTATTTGTTTATTTATTTATTTTGATTTTTTTAATTGTAGTTTTTAGACTTTCATTTTAGAAATAAAAATTGGGTAAAAAATATTTTTATATTTTTTTTCTAAAAAACGGGTATAACGGGTGTGAAAACGAGAAAAACATCCTAAAAACCTTATTTAAAATGTTATTTAGAATAAAAAAATAAAAAAATAATAGAAAAATTGTTATCACATGCGTGAAAACGGTTATAACGGGCCTAAAAAATGTTATTTTTTTTCTATTTACTGGTGTTATTTAGACACAGATATCGGTGAACCTCACGGACACGCTATATAGGCATGACCGTTTTAATGGTCGTGTCTTAAACCTTGGTTTATATGTGTATTAATGGATTGAAAAATCAATAATTCTCTATAGACATCAATAAAAACTCCATAAAACTGATTGTTTACATAGGAATGATCGGTCCCATGGTTGTTTAGCCAGGAACCACCGCTCCCATGTAGGGTTCAACATTTTCCTATTAGGGGGATCAATTTTGGTGGAGGTTTGGTGATGTCCATCTAGAATTACTCTTCGAAAAATTACTATTGAAAATTGAAATTTTATGTAGGCTCGGTTCTGGAGCGTGGTAATTCGGGCTCCGACCCAGTGTGGATTTTTTTCTTTTTTTTCCGGTATGGTTAATGTTTTGAGGATATTGTTGGGCCAAAAACATTTGGGTATTAGTTTTGATTTTTTTTCGGTCGTTTTTGAATTAAGAAAAGAAAACTAAACCTAACTTTCTTTGCGACAAACAGTTACACCTATAACTAATTCCATGGAGAATTGACGGCCAGAGAAAAGAATAAAAGAAAATAGTCGCCCTACTCAAAGGATAGTGATCAGTGCGATTTCATAATTTCAATCGTCGTCTGAGTTTGAATAGCTTTGATTATATTCACTTACTAATTCTTATTCAGTCATTTGATTGTATATTATTGATTTGTATATACTTTTCAGTTTCCTAATCACTTATTTTTTTGTTTTGTTTTTTTAGAGTTTAAAACCTTTAACCTTGAATTTTTACACATATATAAATCGATCAGATCTTCATGATTTATAAATTTACTAACAAGAATACAAGTCGATCTCAATTAGAACAACAATATCTGCGCTTCAGACGTAATCAGTTTTTCAAGCTTTTTATATTTGGAAGATAATTTTTTTTTCAAATCGATGGCCTTAATTTTATATTGGGATAAAGAAACAAATTTAATAATTAGGATTGACTTATTTTATTCCGGTATTGTAAATATATTTTGTAAAAAAAACGTGTAATTTTTTTATATATCAAACTAACCAATTCATTCATATCAAAAGACTAATCACATGATGGCTTTCAAGAACAAGTACGTCAAATAACAAGAAACTTAATAATCGATTACAAAGAAAGATACAATAAGCAAGTAAATCGAGAAGAGTAAGATCGAGATACATGCTCTTGTGAAGTAAGAGTAATCTACCTAATAACTTATCATCTTGTGGAGAGTAATGAAGAGAAACCCTTATCAATCTCCACTGTACTTGACAAAGGAACCGTACGTGACACTCTCACGTCATACGGCTCCGTCCCGGAATCAGGACCTACTTGACTTTGACCAAGGGGTCCTCGAACCAACCTGTCCTTGCATGAAAAGAACCCAAATCAGCGAACCACGAACAAAACTCCACCGATAGAAAGAATCCCACAAAAAAGAAAGGCTAGAATCCTACAAAAAAGGGAAGACGAGAATTGCTAAAAGCGAAAAACTAAACCTAATCAAGAACAAAAACACACCAAAATAAAATAAATAACAACCAAGATTTAATGAAAACGACTATAATCACTAAAGCCTAATTAAAAATAAAAAAACTAAAATTCTTGCTCAGATCTATCTAGCTCCAAAATGGACTAGGTATGAGCAAAAGGTTGAAGAAGGCTAAAGTTTTTATTTTTTTCTTCTGGAAAAAAGAGAAAAGAGGGGATGAAAACGTGTAATTATATATACGGAGAAAAAATTACATTAGAAAAATGATGTAAACTCTTTTAACCCATTCCTAGTCGCATCTGATGATGAAGCGATAGAGAAAAAAGTAGAATCATCTAAATGTCAGGAGATGGCCCTGATCCCGTGGGAGCGCCAAGCCCTCAATGGAAAAACCAGAATGACAGTGTGGGGCCGGTAACACAATTCAGCGCCTGTGAACTGTTAATTATTTTCCACGTGTTCAAGGGGGCTTTTCTTATCACTTGCTTAATGCCTCATGTGTGTTAGATTTCAATCGGTTGAGTAGCACTTTGGACTGATCTTGGATCAAAGCTAGCATTTGCATGTAAAGCTGCAGTTTTGATATGCTGGCACTTTCTTTCGCCTTGTATTATCCTGAATGAACAAGCCATACCGTTTTTATGTTTATATATACGAGGGTTGATTCTAGATGCATTGTATTATTGGGAAGAAGCAAAGCTTAATTATACTCCAATTATATTATGTATAGAGGAAAATGTGAAAGTCTCTTCTTGGCTTTCAGTCAGTTTTCTTCTTCTTCTTTTTTGAAGCAGTTAAATCAATGTAATGTAATGATATCACACGTTAGTAATTATTATTTTGACAAGACCTCAAATAATGGGAATTAATTAATAAGATAAGTTGACTTTTTTGTTGAAGCCATTATCAATTACTACTATAATTAAGGTTCTGCATCTGCACCACCAAAAGTCTAAAAACAAGAAGAAGAAAAAAATAAGAAAAATAGAAAAAATATGTCTTGAGAAGCAATTCCCCGGGAAGTCTGCCATAGACATAAACCTAGGAAAAAGCTAGCTCCTCGACCTCAATTGAAAGATGATAAAGTGAGCAAGACCCTATCAAGAAACGATCTAAAACCTTCTGTCATTATTCTGTTTTATCTGCAGCACCCCATTCTTCAGAATTCCCACAACGAAATACTGTCGTTGCTCTCTTGTATCTGGTAATCACACGGCAAGTTGAAGGGAGGGTTAAAACCGAAATGATCAGTAGTGATTTCACTTAGGTTCGAGTAGATCAATGCCTGCTCGAACTCAATTTCGTGCACTGGAAACATGTTCTGATTCATGGCTAGGTTCATGTTTGGACTCATGGCAGTGTTAACTGCATTGCTAGTTTCTCCAAAGAAGTGACCAGCCCCCATATCAACAACCCATTGGTCATCGAATCTTTCATCAGGTTGCACTACGTTCTGTATAGGAGTTTGATTATCTATTATCCCATCACATTGATTAGGATTCCCCACCTGCGGAACATTTGTACCAAGGCATGAAAACATTGTTAGAATTAAAAGTGATTTATTACCAAAAATTGTTTTGTTACC
>JAJJMC010000728.1:1695925-1722092 GCA_023531435.1 Papaver californicum | reverse complement strand
GTGTTTGGTTTGTTTCTTTGTTACAGGAATAATTTTTCTCCAACAAACATGTCATTAAGCTCGTTACGTGCGTTCTGAGCATTCTCATCTTCTGTAACCACAGGACCATACATGCTCAATATTGGTGGGGTTGAAGTTGGACTTGGGCTAGATATTTGACTTTGATTCGCAGAAGATGGGATAGAAGCTTGACTCAATTGAGGGGATGGCATAGAGAGAACTGGTGGTGGTGGGTTCTCTTCATCAATCTGAAAATTTGATGAGATTCCTAGGCCTTGAGAAGAATAGCTTCCATATGCGCAAACGGCCTGGTGATTGTTTCTCGCAGTCCTATCAAGAAATCCATTACGGTAATTGCTGGAAGGGCATAGATTATGCTCACAGTTATAAAAATTATTGTCCACCACGGTTTCCAGATCATCCGAGGGCTTCCTCTTCCTGAGAAAATCTAAGTTACTGATTTCTCCATTCGTTGGCTGAACCACGATTCTTTCATTTGCTCCGACGAATCCCCCTACTCCCCCAAGATTACACAGATTCATATCGCTGGGCTTCGACTGTTGCACTTCCTTGTTTGACTCACGTTCAACCCCTTGCACATCATAGTCATTGCTGTCACTGATGGTGATGAAGGATCCACTGCCACCAGAAGAAGACATAGGAGAGAAAACCCCAGCAGGATGGCTCTTCCTGCATAAGATCTCTTCCTGGTCAAGTATAGCCCGCCAAGTTCCATTCTCTTTTGCCGTCAGCTTGTCCTGCAAGGCCTTAGAGTGACTTACAAGCCTTCGCATCTTGGCAATATCAGGTGACATATGTTTGATTACTGCCGTCAGTACCATAACCTTCCATACCTTCTTCAGATCATGAGGCTTTCTGTACGGTGGAGGACCTTGCGCTCTGGGTAAGTCCAATTGGGACCACCATTCCTCGTTTCCAGAGGGCCACCATGGTGGTGTTACACCCTTTTCCAATGGGAACTGCCTCTGAGATGGGTTACAGTGCTGAATGAGAGTAGACAGGAGAGTTCCAAGTGTGGGATCCTGAAGCTCTTGCAAAGTGCGAGCAGTAGAAGCCCCAGTGTAGAGGCCTCTGTTCAAACTAGGAATTGCATGATCTGCCTGGTAATAATTCTCGATCGCAATTGGAGCATTTTGGTCGAATCTCACTCTCTCTTTCCACCACGCACGAAGAGTATCAGATGCCCCAGTCACTGCCTTGCCATTCTCAAGGATGATCCCATAGACGAAACCTCGCGCGTTGCACACCTCCATCATCTTCAACATGTTTTTAAGAATTCCATTCTGTGCCCTTGACATCTTCTTTATTTGATCCTGCTGTTTTGGTGGAAGTTCTTCAATTCTAGAAACTTTAATCTTTGCATGGTTTTGCTCTTTCAGGAGCTTTAGATGCAATCTATAGTTCTCAATCCTTTTCTCAAGTTCCGCAGCATCTAATTCTTCTTCAATACATGAAACTTCCTCCATAGTTGCCACTGGTTCAGTTTCAGGAGCAACAACATCTGGTTCCACTTGTGGAACAGATGATGGAAAGTCGAGAGTTTCATTGGCACCACTCATGTATTCAGAAATCTCCACCATTTTGAAATCAGAAAATTAATTACAAATTCCCTTCACAGGTTATCTTTCTTTAAAGAACACTTTTTCGATCTCTTAAGTCCCAAAGCTAGTAAACAAACCCTTAAGAGGAGATCAAATCATGAATTTCCCTGAAAAAGAAAAAGAGCAATTCTTTCATCAAATCAGAACTGATCACTCCGTAAGAGACTGTTCATGCAATCATCATCAGTTTACCCAATCACTAAAAACATGCACAAACATTATTACTAGCAGGAGAGGTTTATCAAAAATACCAAATATTAAGATATACAGAGCAATTAAATGGAAACAATAAATCAAAATCAGATGATAAAATGAAAATTAAATGGGGTTTTCAACCATTTATTGATCCATATATCTAATCATTTATGTTACCAAAAAAATTAGTAAAAAAGTTCCCGAAAAAGACGCTAAATTATAGAAATTTTTTAACTTTCTTAACTTTCAAAACTAGATATTTTTCAGAGCTTGTGTAGCAGCAGCCGCTGCAAAATTAACCTAGAACTAGAAATGAAGCTTAACTGCTTTGATTGTGACTCCTAAGAGATAAAAAAAACATAATCTAAAAACAGAACTACAACATCTCCAAAAATGCAGTGTGAGCAAACAGTAAAATGTATTAACATCCCCATCATGATCACACACAGATATTAATCAAAGATTTAAATCTGAAACTTCAAATTGAACAGCAGAAGAAAAAAAGAAGAAAAGCAATCAAACGGGTATCACATCTATTTCCCAATTTCACATCTATTTCAAATAATACTTGGAGGGAAAGGGTTTTGTCTCTTTTACGGGAAAATTCACTTTAACTCTGCAACAACTAGACTACAAAACATGCCAAGAATTACTACACTAACATAGGACATCACGAAAAACAACCGACGTCAGAAACGAGGAAAATCCAAATAGGATTCCTTAAGAAAAAAAAAGAGAATGAAGAAGACAAAATAGAAATGAAATAAGAGATTTTACATTTTCTTATGGACACTTGAGAGTAAAGAGTTTCTCGCGTCTTTTTGCTGTTGGAACATTCTAACTTTTCACTCTCATTTTATAATCTGCCATTAGGAGGAAAATTGGAAAATAATTTAGTTTTTATTGACATACCCGAAACGTACATAAATTATCGTTTAATGAGTGGTTAATATTTAATATTTATATTATGGTAATTATTTTTTACTTTAATTTTTATTTAATTTCTTAATTATTAGATATAAATGAATGGATATTTGATAACAAATTTTTTATTTTTTTAAAATATATTTTGATCGTCACCGCCTATACACATGAATCTGTGTAGAAAAAGGTGTTTTTTTATTTGTATTAATTTTGGTTTTAAAGTAAGTTTATGTTATGCAGGGTTACCATTTCTTTTTATAAACTATAGGTTAGACTTTAGAGTTATTTAGTTTAGGTAGAATAGAAGAAACTTTTTTCTCTTTTTATGGAGAAATGTTAGTTTTCCCGAATGTTTTCTCAAATAGGGAATCCAATGGTCCTCATCCAAACTCTCTATCATTGGATGGTAAAAGATAAAGGTGGGTCATCTTTTTGTCTCAGTTGAGAGAAAATTTGGAAACGAATCTTCGGGGAAACTAGCATTCCACTTTTTATGTGATATGTTACTGAAAAGAAAAAAATTAGAAAGTTACGGATGTGTATTTATATCATATAATAGATTGATTAAGACATTTTATCGTATTATGATTAGTATGACAAATCAAATTCTTCACTTTGTTATTGTATTTACGATCTCAACTTTCACATTATTATAGATTATTAAATATTAGTTGTTGAAGCTTTTTTGGATAATAATAGATTTTAAACGTTTTGAAATGTTTGTAGTAAAAAAAACTTAACTTATGATGACACAAGATTTAGCATCTAGCTGGTTTTTGTAGAAATACGTAATATTTTTTAATCACAGAGTATTTAAATGGACTTTCTGGATATTATATAATATTTTAACTTTACACAAGTTTAGAATAGTGGATTGAATTTCTAACAACGAAAATAAAGTTTTTTTTTACTAGAATCTTAGAAAAAAAATCATTTAAGAAAAAACTAAATATTCAGTGAACTTTGGAAAACAATCGGTTGTACTTACCTGGTTTTTTGGTATTTGGAATTTGCATTTAACATCTAATTATTATTCAAAATATATACACGCTATTACTATTTCTCAAAGCCTAAAACGACTGTTGCCCTAATAATGAAGATGATTTTTTTTAAATCTGACTTAGAATAAAAACTTAAAAAACAATGTGGAAAAACACCATTGTGACTACGTGGTCCATTAATCTTGGGAGAACGTTTAAGGATGTATTATTTGAAACATAAAAAATTACTCAATGATATTTAAAGAATGAAAATTATTATCATGGTATGAATCAATAAACAAACTGGTACGTTTTTTATTGATTAAATAGCCGTATAATCTAATTTATGATTTCACTTATAATACGAATTTTTTTAAATTGACATCAAATTTGAAAATAAATTCGACATTTGTGATTCATGATTAGCATCCATCTGTTATGAAATACATAATATTTTTCAAGTATCTAGCAGTTTAACAGGGGCTTTCCTAATATTGTATAGATGCTCTGACTTTTATGCAAAATCTAAAAATGACAATTTTAAACTCTAATAATTAAAGTAAACCTTTTTTTAATCTTGTCTTATGAAAAAAAACTTTTAAAACCCTGAATATCTTGAATACTATGGTCTCAACAATCGGTTGTGACTACCTATATTAGTTTAAGAAAAAAAATAATTATTTTAAAACCCTAAACATCCAGAATACTTTATAAAATAACCAATTGTAACACTTGATCTATTATTGGGATTTTAAATTTTTTAAATATTATTATTGTTAGATATACATAACATTTTTTTAATCACTGAGTAATTTAACGAAGATTTTTAGACATTGTTTAGATGTTTTGACTTTGTAAAAAACGGTAAACTC
Source organism: Papaver californicum (assembly GCA_023531435.1). Taxonomy (NCBI): domain Eukaryota; kingdom Viridiplantae; phylum Streptophyta; class Magnoliopsida; order Ranunculales; family Papaveraceae; genus Papaver; species Papaver californicum. The sequence goes on along the minus strand of JAJJMC010000728.1, from coordinate 1,717,499 downwards.
TAATAATAAATAACAATCATTTATATTTAAAAGCTAAGATATTTGGATATGGTACCTGGTCCATTGACCTTGGAATAAAGCTTAAATACATGTCATTTGAAGCATCAGAAATTAATTAATGGCATAAAATAATTTATTTAACAAATCAAAAATGTAATCAGGACATCGATGAATAAACAAGCTGGTTTGTCATCTAAAATTTAGATAAATAAATAATTCACTCTATCAACTTCGTTAACATATGAATTTCTTTATATTGACATTGCATTAAAAAAAATCTCAGCTTGTGATTTAGGATTAATATATATTCATACTCCCTTAAAATTTCTATCCTCTATATTATCTTTATCGGTTCTAATATTATATCCTATTTTTGTTTGTAGTTAAGGCTGCATAGGAACTGATCCCGAAAAATCCCGCCCGAACCCGTTAAAATCAAAACCCGCCCGTTACGGGTTGGTATACGGTTTTGAAAACTCAAAACCCGGTCACCACGGGTCGATTTACGGGTTTAGTGTAGAACCCGTCCGACCCCGCCCGTTTAAACCCTTTAATTTTGACCTGTGATGAGATTAATCTTGACCATCCATAAAAACTAATGAAATGACCTAATCTCTAACAGGCAACAGCCAGCCCTACTTCGTTCTTCACTTCTTCTCAACTCTTTTCCATCCGCGGCTCCGCCTTCCTCTCATCCTCTGGTTCCATGCCATCGGCCATCTCATCATCCAGGTAATGAATCAATCTTTTACTTCACTAACAGGTAATGAATCAATCTCTAACAGGTAAGACTTCTAGCTTCTCACAACTCCTTCCCTGCAATAATCCACCAATTCAAGACGAACCCATATTAATCAAACCACTCAACATTCATCAATCCACCAATTTCAGTTCACGGTAACATCATTATCAGGCCAACAGTCTTCTCTTCCCACTCGAATCCACAACTCAACAGCATTCACCTTCTCAACTCAACTCTGAAAACCCATACTAACAGCGTCAACACCCACATCTTCGTGACCTTCATCTCTGTATTCTTCTCAACTAAAACCCATCATTAGCTTCATCTTCTCTTTTTACAATCCAAACCCATTGCTCCAACAGACTACCCATTCAATTTACACTGGAACCTATTGCCCTTCTCTGCCATTCCTTCGTTTATCAACAGCATCAAATCTCCATCAAGAACTACAGCAGTAAACATATTTCATTTGCAGATGTGAATCATCGGTCTCATTTGTTTTCTTGATATAAGGATAACATGTTTTACCAACTGGTACTTCAATGTTTAAGTAAAAAAGTAAGACAAGTAAAGGTCATCCTTACCAGTCCTTGGAACTAGATGGGTCTGTAGCATGATCAGCACCATATGACTTTTGGCACATGTTGATGTTCATGCAGTATGGGATTCCTGCAGATAAAACCATTTAATAAGGTACATTAAGTCTAATATAACACAGTTACAAGAACTATGTTGATATTATATTGTAGAAAATATTTAAAGGATACATTCAATCCCCTCACTGACCAGGAAAATCCTGATAGGGAAGGGTTTTCACATGTTATATTAGTTGTTTGTTAAGAAGTGTGGAATATGCTATCAGTGGAAATGTTGATTTTTCTTGTCCGCAATATCGTATGTTGATATGCTTGCTTTAGGTGTTTATGAGACATGTTGTTTTTTATGTCCCACATCGCTTAAAACTGAAAATTATACTTTGTATTTAGACCTTGAAGTGAAATGATGATTGATTTGTTTTTTACATTAATTCTTGAAGTGTTATTGTATTTTGACGTTGTTTGGTGTTTTTTGTTGTTTCTTAGGAGGCTTAATGGGTGATTCATCAACTCAATCTCTATATGTAACCAGCAAAATGTCAAGTACACCTGCATCTATACCTGAAATTCAAAATGAATCTACTAGTGGGGCACCTGAAAATCAAATTACATGTCAAACTAGTTCCGAAGATGTAGCCCCAATTGCAAATGCAAAAAACAAGAAGTCAAGATCCTTTTCTGGTGTATGGGTGAAGGACTTTACAAGGCTTGATCCTAATACTGCACAATGTAATCATTGTAAAAAAATAAGTTCTCTGCACCGGCTAAGAATGGGACTTCTAGCTTGAGGGGTCATGCAGAAAGATGTTCTAAGGATCCTGATAGGAAGAAGGAACAGAAAAGTCTCATGGTACCGACCGGGGGGGCAGGTGAAAATTCTAAACTAGTTGCTTCCTCTTATAGTTATGATAGATGCAAAAGAAGATTAGTAGAATTTATAATTAAGGAAGAGTTGTCATTTAGATTGGTTGAATCAGAAGGTTTAAGGGCCTTGCTTCAAGAGCTTGAGCCAAGATTCAAATGCCCTGGTCGTATGACAATTTACAGAGACCTTTTAACCATCTATAAAGAAGAGAAAGAAATGTTGAAGAATTATTTCAAGGCAAGCAAGCAGAGAGTTTCACTCACAACTGACACATGGACATCACCGAACAATTTTAACTACATTTGTGTTACAGTTCATTATGTGGATCAAAATTGGAAGTTGAAAAAGAGAATTATTATGTTTTGCTTAGTTAAGGGTCATTCTGGTAAAGCAATTGGTCGGATGTTAGAGAAATGTTCGATTAGTTGGGAACTTGAGGATGTTTTTGCTGTGACACTTGACAATGTTAATGTTAATACCGTTGCAATTGATCACTTGAGGACAACTGTGGTTGGTTGGACAGGTGCAGTCGAAAGAGCACCGTACTTGCATGTAAGATTATTAATTTCTATAGATGATTTAATTTGTAATTCATCAACTGCAATTTGAAATTGCCAATTTCTAATATTATTTAGATTTTCATTCTTAACAGGTAAGATGTGCTGCCCATGTTCTTGCTCTTGTTGTAAAAGATGCAATACTTACATACAACAAGTCGATTAAGAGGATCAGGTCAGTGATTAAGTATGTTTGTAGCTCTCCTTCTAGGTTGGCCAAATTTAGATACTATGCTTCTTTAGAAAAGGTTGAATGCAAGAAAGGCTTGGTCTTAGATGTGAAAACTAGGTGGAATAACACATACCTTATGTTAGATGCTGCAGAGAAGTATGAAAGGGCTTTTAATAGGTTAGCAAAGGATGATAAAGAATTTCGAAAGAGATACATTTTTCCGGAAGATAAATTTGATGCTTTGCCTGATATTCGTAGTTTTGGATCTTTTGAAATAAATGCAAATGACATTGAAGTTTTATCTTCTAGTTCTGAATCTTGTTCTGAATCTGATAATGAAATTAAGAATACTAATGCAAGAGGCAAGAAGCAGAATAAGAAAAAAAAGAAGCCTAAGCAGCATGCTCCATACTCTGAAGATTGGTCGTATGCCAGAGGTCTTGTAAAGTGTTTGAAGGTATTTTTTGATTCCACTGTAAAATTTAGTGCTTCATCACAAGTTACAACACATAATTTCTTATGGAAATTGACAATCATCCATGAACAATTAGTTGCTTTTAGAGATTATCGAACACAAGATTCTTACATTACACGCATGGCTTCTCTCATGTTTAGAAAGTACAATAAGTATTGGGATAGGTATGAAGATATGAATTCTGCCATATTTTTTGCCCGGGTGCTTGATCCAAGATCGAAAGAAAGTGGATTAGAGTTTGTGTTTGAAAGCTTGTATGAGAAAAATTATGACAAGATTAATAGTACTATGATAACTGTGAAACAAGAACTTGTGAGACTCTTTGAAGAATATAAGTGATAAACGCTTAATTTATATATTTTTACCGTCTAATTTATATTTGTTAGTACTTATGATTATATTAATTAACTATTTTATTATGTTATAGGTGGTTCGTGTAAAATTCAGAGTTATAACTAAATTGGCATAAAAACCGGAGTTTTTGTTAATCTGTGGTACGTTACAGTGAGCATCACCGTTGAAAGATGAACACACGCTTGGTTCAGTAAAAGGTTGGACGTGAAGTAGAGAGACAGTCAGGTGGGGAGACTTAATTTGTACTAAAAGAACAGGCTATGTAGTTGCCTGTATGAAATGATTAAGTCTGACAGGCTAGGGTCCAAAGTGTAAGACGTTGGTTGTTATTGGTGAGAAAAGTCACGTGAAGAGATGATGGTCAGGTGTAGGCTAGAGTAGTGTAAAAGAGTATGGAAGATTGAAAGGGACGTGAACAACAAAGTGATTTAAAGTCTTCTATTTTGTTTTTCACGGCCAGCTGGAGAAGCTAAGCTAGGCTATGCCAAAAAGGACGGCTTGATTGGAGGACATCATGAATTAAAGAAGAAATAACGTGAAGTGAAAAGGACTAGGTTTTATAGGCTGGGATAGAAAAGACAAGATGGAAGGAAGGACGTGAGAAGACTAGGGCTAGGGTTAGGCTGTTGACTGATTGGAAATTAAAAAGAGTATAAAAGGTCGGCTAGGTTTTCACTTTTGCGTGCGGTTTTGGGATGTACATGAGTTTTTCAGTTCGCAGGGGGAGGCTCTTTTGTTTCGTACGGAGGCTGTACCTAGAATTGGAGAGAAGACAACTATAGACAGAAGAAGAGGAAGAAGATTTGTGCCAGGTGACGACGGTGACGATTTAATTCCTCTTTTCCTTTTCTAATTATTTTTATGGGTTTTAAGAAACCCATCTTTATGTTCTAATTAATTTGTAGCTAGGGTTTAATATTGAAACCAATTACAGTTTTAGATCAATTAAATGATTTATTTGATACATATAATTATGATTTGAATAGATTAATTTCATGATTTTTATTTATTGAATTTCATTAAACAATTGTGACGTCTTTTGATGGTATATGCTTGGCCTAGGTTTTTGATGTTCCATGCTTCTGGTATACAATTGTTATTTTGAAAATCTACTTATTGCAAATATATTTGTCTACTTATTTGATATTTCATGCTTGGGTTAAATCCTTTGATGGGGTATGCTTAGAATAGCCAGGTATTATTTGTAGACCTAAAACTAGTTTCGTACAATTTTCTTGCTAACGCAATTTTATGGTGTATGCTTGAGACTAGGGATTTTTGATGCACCATGTTTAGGGAGTCCCAGTGATATTTGCGACTCTAAATATTCATGAGTTATGTTTCACTTCAGTAATTAAATAGAAATAGTGGTGGATACCAAAAACCATGGTTACCGACTCTCTCTGCTTGATTATTTATCAGTTTAGTTGTTTTATTATTTTATTCATAAATCTAAAAATCCCAAAAATATCATTCTTGATTAGTTGATTAGAGATATTGATTACAGTATTGTCCCGCTCCCTGTGGGTTCGACCCGTACTTGCCGTTGTCTACTAGTTAGACGCCGTGCGATTGCGGTTATTTATATAGGGTAATATAAAATCACATCAATAAGTCTGTTTATTCAACTATTGAGGATGGGTCAACTATTGGGTGTACTGGTAGTATAGATGACACTACAGTTGGTGTAGATGATTCAATTGAGGCTATACTTGAGTCAAGGGCGAAAAGACATAGGAAAAACCCATCTGTTGAGGTGAACTCAGAGCTAGTAGGTATTGATGGATAATTGTGTATCAAGTGATCCCAATTTTGACATATTGGCTTGGTGGAAAGCCAATAGTACAACGTATACGATTCTCTCACACATGGCAAAGGATATACTAGCTATACCCGTGTCTTCAGTTGCGTCTGAATCAGCTTTTAGTACAGGAAAGCGTGTGCTTAGTCCATGGAGAAGCTTTTTATATCCTAGGACAGTTGAGGCATTGCTTTGTACGCAAAGCTGGTTGGAAAAGCCCATTGCTCTTGATTTTCTATGTGACTATGTACCGGATGATAGCTTCAGCATTGAGGAAGGTATGGAAAAAATTATGTTCTGCTTTTTTTTTCTTCAATCGTTTGCATATTTGTTGACATACCTTTTATTTCTGTTTCTTGCAGAGTTATTGGGTCCCATGACAGAGATCTTTGATCCTTGAGCTATGATTGATAAAGGGAGGGGGATTTAAGTGACTCAATCATACATATCCGGGAGTGCAGCTTTGAACTTTGATCCTATCTGTTTTGAATTCTATTTTAACTTAAGTGACTTTGTATGTGTTTTTTTAATGTTAGTTTGAACTTCATTGTATGAGAGTTACTCATGGTAATATTGTTTGTTTTTGTTGTTGTTGTCTTAATTTTATAATACTGTTTTTTTTTTCTTTTTTTTTTCATGTTTTTTTTTTTTTTTTTTAGTGGCTGTTTTGTTATTTTTTTGTTGTCTGCACGGGTTAATCCGCTCAAAAACCGAACCTGCCCGACCCGCCGCGGGTTGAAACCGACCCGACCCGCATGTGGACGGATTGGTATACGGTTTTGATTATCAACACCCGCCTCTGGACGGGTTGGTAGTTGGTTTTACCCTAAAACCGACCCGCCCGCCCGTTGTGCAGCCCTATTTGTAGTCATACTCTCTTAATAAACTCTTAAATATATTCATGTTTCATTTTAGTTATAAATATATTTTCAACAGGATCTTATTTAAAATCATTAAAAATATCCATCTAATTAGAAAACAATATGATAAATATCTTTATATTTTTTTATCTTCATATCTTTTAGGAAACAATTATGATACTTAAATAAGAGTAGTCTAGAAAATCCTATGACCTCCTTAATATTTTGACTTTGTTAAAACAAACTAAATTTTAAAACATCGGGAGTAGTTGTTATAAAAATACACAATACTCTTTAAGCATACAAGAGTAGTTTAATATAGGCTTTCTTGATAGGGGTGACATTTGAATCCTTAATAACAAGGACGAAGCTTTTTTAAAGCCCGGATTAATAAAAGAATATCTCTGAAAAACTTTTTAAAATGCTCTCGAAAACAACCAGATGTGACTACTTGGTCTTGATATATATTAATATTTAGGGTTTAACATAATACATAATAGTTTTCACTCATAACTAATTTATGTGGTCTTTTGGATATTATATTTATGCTATGACTTTCACCCGAAATCTAAAAACGGCTATTTAAAACCCTAATAATGAAGATGAAGTTTTTTCTAATCTGGCTTATAACTATTTATTAAGAAACAACTTAAATATTTGTAATACTATCAATGCAAGAAGTTGTGATTACCCAGTCCATTAATCTCGAAAAAAGCTGCCCAACAAACTAATTCAATTTAGGGGGAGGTCTAACCTCAATCACATCGAGCTTTCTTCCCGCTAAACTTCTCTCTTTATCTGGAAATGCTTTGAAAATGCTTTACCCTTTAAGTGTAGATTAGCTTTTTATGTACCCCATATGGATACCCATTGTTGTCTTTGTAATGATAACCATGATGAGAATGTTGAGCATATCATTATGCATTGTAGTTTCTCTAGGTCTGTTTGGGCTACTGTTCCTCATGGTAATCTAGTCTTAGCAGATGCTAATACTACTATTTATATCTCTGAATGGATTAGTAAGTGGTTAACAACCAACTATAGTTATGAGCAACTTTGTTTTATTTTCACACCAACATGGAATATTTGGAAAGAAAGGTGTTTAGGGTTTTCCAATGAAAATAGTCCAACAATTTCAGTGTTTTTCAATATGCTTGTAGGGTATCTGATGAAACTGTGAATGCTATGACATCTACTAATATCTTGACGAATCAAAATCCCTCTAATAGTACTGGAAATGAGCATGTTATTCTAGTAGTTTTTCCTCAAGATTGTCTAGTAGTATTTTGTGATGCCTCTTTTGATTTTAACACCCATAAATATGTAATTGGTCTGATATTAACTGATGTTGCAGGGAACTATAGAGGATGCAAAACCATTTCAGGGGTAGCAAGAGACCCAGAGAGAAGCTGAGAGCTTGGCAGTGCTGGAAGGTGTCAAATGGCACAAGATTATGAATCATTCAAAGATTGTTGTCAAAAGGGATGCTAAAAATATGATGTCCTACTTAAATAAAAGTTCTAACAAGATTAACTGAATTAGTTCCTCTATTTAGATGATTGCCTGTTTTTTATGAACTCTTTTTTATTTCATAGGTTTATTCATGTTAGTAGAGATTTTATTGATCTGGCAGACAAAGCTGCTAAGTATAATAGGAAGAATGATGTAGCAGGTGAATGAAGAAATTTTCCTCCCCATTTCAATTTTTTTCATCGGGTCCGGATAGAAACCAAAAATCTTAAACGACCGATCCGGTAGAACAACTCAAAAGATAAAAAAATATCGTTAATTTTTTCATGCCCGTTCCAATCTTTTAAAGTCTCGGCAATTTTTTTAGATTAATATAATTCTTTTTTCTAGTAAAGAAAACAAAAAAAAACAAGTTCCGCCAAACTAGTCAGGGTAGAAATGAAGTAGCCAAATGGAACACAACTTAATCCTGCTTAATCCGAAATGTCACCACCATCCAAATTCTGTACAGTAATCAATGGCCAATATTATCGATCCGTATGTTATCGGCGCCATATGAAACACAATTTATTTAATCCTGCTTAATCCGAAATATCTCCACCATCCATAACCTTTACAATACTCAACGGTCAGCCTATCGATCCGTATGACACAATACACCAATCAAATCCGACCAATATCTCTATATAAATCCCATAACTCTCGTTCTTTCTCCACAACATCTCACCTGTACTCCATATTCCATTCTTTAATTTTCCGATCAAATGGCACCGAAAGCAGAGAAAAAGCCGGCCGAGAAGAAACCAGCAGAGAAGAAACCAGCTGAGAAAACACCAGCAGCGGAGAAAGCACCTGCAGAGAAGAAACCCAGAGCTGAGAAGAAACTCCCAGCCAAGGATGCTTCTTCAACAGATAAGAAGAAGAAGAGATCAAAGAAATCAATTGAGACTTACAAGATCTACATCTTCAAAGTTCTGAAACAAGTTCATCCCGATATTGGTATTTCAAGTAAAGCTATGGGAATCATGAACAGTTTTATTAATGATATCTTTGAGAAACTTGCTCAAGAATCATCCAGATTGGCCAGGTACAACAAGAAACCAACTATCACTTCAAGGGAGATTCAGACTGCTGTTCGTCTTGTTCTTCCCGGAGAGTTGGCTAAACATGCAGTTTCTGAGGGTACAAAAGCTGTTACCAAGTTCACAAGTTCTTAGGGTTTCGTAAGGGGATTTGGGGTTTTTATTTTGTTATGTTCTGGGTATGAAATTAGGGTTTCGTCTTTGTAAGTATTTTTAACAGTGCTTTGTTTTGTATTTTGGGTCTTGGTAGTGATGAATGAATGGATGAAATCTTTCAATTAATGACGAATCTATGTTTAATTTGATGAATCTCGAATCTACTTTTGTTCATTCTAGAATTTTCTATATCTCAATTTTGATATTTTTAATTTTGGGGGTTCTGGGAATTGGATGATGAGGGAATTAGGGTTCGCATTTCCTCGGTCTATTGTGATCACCCATAAGGGTTGAATGGAGTTTTTCTGCCTCTTCAATTTGGTCGCCTGACCTCAAATTCTTTAAATAGCGCAGAACTCTTTAATCTGTTTAATTTTAGCAGTTGTACTTGTGTGTATGTATAAAATACCATAGGCATATCAAGTTCCGTTTAATCTTAGGGTTCAATGGAGTTTTTCCTCTTCAATTTGGTCACCTGACCTCAAATTATGTATAACATCTTGATCATCTATATTTTTTGCCTAGGTTGAAAGTAGGAAGTAGGCCACCGTGGGTATTTCTTGGGTCTGCAGTCCGGAATGGTTATTAGTACAAGTCTCTTGCTATTCACACACCGAGTCGCTTCTTATGTTTGGAGCTTCACATTGTCTGCAACTTCGATAGACTTGCAATATCATCTGAGAAATCACCAACTGGGGTCTGAGCTTGCCTGTGGGTGGAATAGGTGAAACATTAACTAGATTGGTGGCAGGAAGTGGCATGGCTGCCGTTCCATGGAAAAAGCTTTAATTTGGTAACGCATTTGACTTGAAATGCCAGGGGAGCAAATACAAATTGCTTGATCAATGCAAGGCTACTTGGTCTAACTGCGGCAGTATATGCGAGATTTACTCAGCAGTTGGTCACTAAACCATTCCGGTCAGTAGTTTTGTTTAGGGAGCAATTAGTGCAATTAGTAAGTTGCTCATGTAAATCTTATTTAAGAATTTTGATTGTATGAATCAATTTATGGAGTGTAATCTTGGAGGTTTTTCAAAGTGTTACTCGGAGAAAACTCGTTCTGTCACGCAGGCACATGATAAAACCCGTTTTTTATCTACAAAAATAATCAAGGCCTTGAAAGCAGGTAGTGTAATCGCCGAATAAGAAGTAGTACTCAGTCTGCTTATTCGCAAAAAATTCAGGTAACAGCTTTATACAGAATGTTGTACCCCTATAAATGAACTTTTTATTTGTACACAGCTTATCTGGGTTTTTCTTATCCTCATGCTGATACACGCACTAAACAAAGGAGATGAGTTACTTGTATCCTGTATACAACTTCAATTTCTACAATTCTATCTGCCTGAATTTTTACATTGTACACTGATTAAGAATAATAATCATCTACTCACTCTAACGGAAATGGTGTGCACATTTACATAAATCTTTACCTTTTTCCACTCTTGTTTTCTCCAGGTCTAATCAATGTCTGCGTGTACATAATCAACAAACACAAAATTCTTCTCGAGCTCATGAAACACATAAGCTAAACCAGCACTTAGAAATGCAAGTACGCCCAGGATAATGCGAAGGTGCATCTCGGATGGGATCCCTGATGTTGAGCAGAATATTATAGCGGCGCCGATGAAAACTTTCTGCAAGGTCTGGAATGCAGCATAAGCTCCTCTACACGACGAGCATATAAGTGTGTGCTGCTCAAACCTGTCCAACATCTGCAGAGAAAAAAAACGTTACATTTGTGAGCCAAGAACCTAGAATATCAACTAATGAAGTTTTCTTATTCTAATTTTGCTGTCATCCTTACCTGGCGTTTGGACAAGGTCGTAGAAGGTGGAGGTTGAAGGTTGTTTGTGCTGCCAAACCAGTCAGGTTGATTGTTGCCATGTCGTCTCAGCCAATTTCTAAAAGCTAAGACAAATCTGTCAGCCTGTGTTGGTGTAAATGTGATCTTTGTGTATTCGGCATTAACATCAGAAGAAGACAGAAAGACTTTTTCTTGACCCTGAAGAACAATCATGTCTCCATCGTAAACTTTATTTGAAGTCCAATGCTCAAACCACCTTGGGGTAACCTGTGATAGCATAATCACAAATATGAGACTGAGAATAGGCAAAACCATGTTTTGTTTAAGTAATCATGCTCTTGTCAACTAAGTCCAAACATCTAGCAACACGAATAAATATGCACTCTTTGCAGATAATTTTTTCCTCAAACAGCAAGTAGTCTCAGTAAATTTAATTGTTTACTGCTTCTCCAATTTTGCATGTATTTGTACAGAATTTTCAAGGATAGTCAAATCTAAGACGCACCCTCAATTTTCTGAGGCCTGAATTGGGAAAGTGTTCCTACAGGAAACCAAAAAGGGGAACAGTGTCCAAAAGGAGAACTATGTACATCAACGTCCCTCTTAGCCAGATCCAGATTTTTAGGTAATATTGAGCTCCTTTAGCCTGTAACTTAATTAAGCTCAAAAAAGAAAGACCGATATGGGTGTAATCTACTCTTTTCAAGAAGGTTTCAGCAAGCTTAAGCTTGGTAGAAGACTCATAATATGAATCCAAAGAATGACTTGCACAATCCAAGCAGCTCGTAAACAGTTATCCCAAGAACATGGAGGAAGTTTGAAGCATCTGATGCTTCTTATATTTTGGTAGGCGTCTCAGTTTCAATATTTAGCTTTCTCTACTAGTAAGCTGCAAATTTAAATTTAATCTAAATGAAAAAATCTTGAACACTCCAGAAATCAGATACACGAAGGCACTACATAGTGGTTTCATTACATGGATCAATGGATCTTATAAATAATGAGATTGCAAATGTATGAGTCATTCATTAGTCTAGTTTTAGTTTTGACTTTTTCTCCAACTATTCTGTTATGTCAATGTGACGACGTCATTATCATTATAGCATACCTATATGCCTTTTCATTGGCGAGACTACTATGACGATGACTAGATCTGTGAGGGATATGGAGCTGAGCAAGGCTGGAGCCTCTCTGCTCCTATTCAAGTCTGTGCTATACGTAGAAAAAGAAGCGGCTAGTGAAGCTGATTCATTTTGAAAACAGAAGAGGTTAAATGGCTTGAACCAAGGCCAAAGCAAGTGAACGAGGTTTGGGTGATCAGATGGAACAGGAGCCTATAAGGGCAAGTTGAAGGGAAGTCTTCAACTTAAGGAAACCATTATATCATGTGATATGCTGAACTAAGATGCAAAACACAGTAACAACCATTGACTACCCGAAATACCCACATCATGACTTAAAAAACTGAAGTATAGTAGACATGACTCAAACAAAATAAAGCTTACCTGCCACCACGCATTCCCTGGCATTGTCAACTGGAAAAAGTTCCGAGCACTACAAACAATTGAACGAGTCTTCCCCGGTGCCATAGGTATATTGAATGAACAAATCCATATTGCCCATTTCTGATCACCAATTATCGGGAGTTTTGTATCAATCTCTATTCTGTAAGGAATAGAAGAAAATAACCGAACAGAAAGAAAAAACAGCTCAATTAATGGTAATCATATATATCTCGCTTCAGAATTCATCAGTAAATATATGGAACTTACTTATTAACGTAATAACACGGTGCAATAAATTCCGTACTGATTCGTGGGTTCCCCTCATTGGCTCCAGCGAATCCCCATGCACCGCTAGACTCTAGTTTAAATGGCAAAGGCTTGGCTCTGTCTCTTCTCCCTGTAACCTGTTGAGAGAAGTGACTTTCCTTAATTAGCTATCCAAACTCAATGCTACCACATTCGTCAGTTCAATACTGCACTAAATAGGCTAGGGAGTTACTATAGAAACTAGAATCATACTGACTTTTTGAAGATATACATTATGAGCTACATTGATAGTAGCTACATCACTTGCACTATAAAAACTTCCCTTTCAGAGTAGCTGTTAAAGCATTCTTAGGGTTAACGCAAGTCCTAAGGACTTCATTCATCCCAAAGATTATTTACTTGGTTGGGAGTGAAAACATTTTCCTTCTTGGAGTTGAGTCGAAATTTTGTTCATTTATTGAAGATAGTGTCAATTAGTGAAATAAACATTAAAGCAACTTTGCTCATCAAAAGATGAGAAAGAACAAACTCAACATTACTTTCTTAACCAGATAACACTTCTCAATTCTATCCATTAACTAATCGGCCAACTTGAGTCTACTTTTATTTCAATATACTAACAAAAGCATACCTTGTGATGAGCAAAATCAATGTGAGAAGGATCAGAGACATTCTCCATTAACGTATCATAGCCATAGTAAAGATCTCGTTGAATCGACACAGTTGAAAACTCAGGGCTATCAAAATCATCAGGCAACCTAAACACATTCCAAAAAACAGTCTATTGGTTGATTAGTAAGCCCATCAAGCAAGTACAGCAACATCCTATATAAACTAGTCAGGCCTCAAAACCTGCACACCATTTTAACTAACAATGGCATCATCTACTGAGTTTAACAACTAGTCAGCACACTTACATTGCAGGTTTTGTTGCAGAAGCTTTATCCCAACCATTCTCATCAGGCCAAACAAATAGTAAACCCTGAGAAACCAGCGTTGGAAACTTCTTCGCACAAGCTCTTGGCGATTTTACAGCACGAGATTCTGGTCCTTGATTTGAAGCTTGTGGTATTCTAACACAAGATCCAGTCTTATCAAAAGACCATCCATGATATGAACACTGTATATTCCCATCTTCATCTATCCTTCCTTCCTACAACAGAACACACAAGATCACAAGCAAAATTACAACCAAATTGAAGAAATTATGGTTTATGGTCAAGGAAATGAGGTTTTTTTGGTTCATTACAGAGAGGGGAGCGAGGCGATGAGGACATTTATCATCAAAAGCAATCCAATCACCAGTTAATTTATCTTTCCATAATACGATTTCCCGATTAAGAAGTTGAAATGGAGTTGGACGACTGGGATCTAAGTCTTCAACTAGTGAAACTGGATACCAATGATCTCTCCATGAAAAACTAGATGAAGAAGAAGAATTACTGCTACTCTCTTCTTCTTCTTCATCATTTGAAGATGATGTTGATGGTGATGAATCTGTTGTAGCAACTCTCAACAAACCAGAAGAAGAATTCTCTCTCCTAACTCCACTTCTACTTCTTGTTTGGGGTGTGAGAAAGGGAAAGCTGAGAGCTTTAATGGAAAAGAAGAGAGGGTTTTGATTGAATTCAAAGGGTTTTGATAGTGGGATTTGAGTAGTTGATAAAATTAATGCCATTTTTTCTCTATTGGTGGAGAATTTTGTATTCCTTAATTGTACACAATATAAATATAAATATTGAATCTTTTTAGTTGGCGAAGTCAGTCAGGACAAGAGTTAGATGGAAAAGAAGAGAAGTGTAAGTTTTGATAAGAAGATTGACATGTGTTGCATTTTTGAGTTGCGTACACGCTACTAGATACCAAGTGCGACTGTTCTCGCTTGTGCCTGCCGTCCCTTTATGTGGGGTTTACTGAATGAAGAGGTCCGTCCAAATACACAGCACAGCAATGCTTGTAACTTCGACTTTCTATAGTAATTGTGCTCCTTGTGTTGTGTGTACTGGCGTCTCTTCATATGAAGAAGTCGGAGGCATAGTAATGATTTGCTATGTATGTTCTCGATGAAGGTTTATATTTAGACCTTAGCATACAACAACATGCTTTAGTCTTAGCATATCCACCCATTATCCAACTCATCTTGCAGCTTCCATCCAGATACATCATCAGAAACTAATGTACAAGTATTTTTAAAAGAAATACTTGACTTTCAAAACGACCAACAATGTGAAACCTAGTATGATATCAAACTTAATCATCATAAATTGAGTTGTTAACTATTGTTTTTTAGGGAAAACTACTCTTTACAGTTTAGATACCAAAAGCATAAATCAGAAATAAAATATTTTTATTCTATAAAAAATTAATTTTTTTATTTCTTAAAATTATTTATTCAAACTAACTTTTAATTTTTTTGTTTACAGAAATTAAAAAAACAACTTCTAAAATGACATCTAAATAGGTTATAATAATTTGAGTTGTCGATATTATAGAGAGTAGAGCTAATTCTTAACAATTTTTTGACGAATTTGAATTAGGACCAGGTCTAGCTTTAACTTAATTTAACATTTTCATGAACCAATCTCAAAATCCATATACATAGAATTAAAAAAAAAACAAGTAGGTGGTGGTAATTTACATGATCATGGAAAAATCCATAACACACAAGTAAATCATTGCCGTCCGGCAGAGAGGTGGAAAAATAGAGACTCCTTTGACATCTAGCTAAACGGCTGTCTTAAAAGACGTCACAGGTACGGTGGACATGATTTCAAAGGGTGCTTAATAGTAACCAAGATGGTTGCACGATTTTGATGGACATTTTGTTGGAAGAAAAATTATTCCTGTAACAAAGAAACAAACCAAAACACCAGAAGCTTCATAAATGTTAACGTTAGCGTAAATATCATATTTTCAGACAGTCACTCAAAACACAGATAAGAGGAGTCGCATATTCAACAGACTGCCCTTAACTCGATATTTGCCAGGTACACTTTAGAAAAGTATTGCTATACCTTTTAGAGTTGGCAAATCGAATCCAGGATAAAACCTCTTGATACCAACCCAGTTAGCAAGACTCGTTGGCCCATTGTGAACTTAACAGAAGAATAAGATAAAAATAAATCTAGTGCGCACAACAAAGCGAAAAGAGGGGAAAAGACGACAGGATAGTAGCTGCGTCTGGGATAAAGAAAAATGAAATTCTTTTTTCTGTTTTTATAGGAAAATTTATGAGAAGAGAATTAAATTGTATTTATGAAAAATCTTTTTTATTTAATTCCCATAAATTCCCATAAATAATAAAACGATTTTTAATACAAATAAATTCACATAAATAATAAAACGGTTTTTAATACAAAATAAATTCACATAAATAATAAAACGGTTTTTAATATTTATTATATGAATTTAAAATAAAAACCATTAAATCTTGATAGGTACACGCTGGCACACGCTGCACACACGTCGAGCTCACGCCGGGCACTCGTCGTGCACATGCCATCTCACGCAAAAACACACGCAAGCATACGCAAGCTCCGCAAGTTAGCGGCCCACGTCCTTTGGTGCGAAGCACCGCACATGTGTGATTTTTCCCACTAGCCCATTTCCTTAGTCCATATCCAATACACAAGTTTTTTTCCTTAGGTGCAACTTTCGTGGTAATTAGATAGACTTCATCCTTGGTTTATCCCGTGTTGGACAAACCAAAGGTTTCTCATTCACATAGAAGTGAAAAGTGGATTTTTTATTTCCACCCACAATATAGGCTAGTGACCCTTGGTCCCATCAAGATAATTTTTTGTAACAAAATAATTTTTTGTAAATAAGCAATAAATTCACTTTTAATTCTAACAATCCCCCACATGAATGAAGAAAGTGATAAATCAGAAAACCAAAAAACGAGAAATACCTCTTAAGCAATAGGTGACCATATGGAATTGAACCTTTGCTTAGTGAGAAGTACCGGAACTACTTGATGGACAGTGAACGCGATGTCTTGAACTGCCATCGTTTGGTGTAGTTCTTCAATAGCTCCTTACGCGAGATATCTCTCAAGATTACTGTTAAGTTCACGCCGTTGTGTCCGTTTTGGCCCTGGACATATCCCGTTTCTCAGAATGCTCTAGAGAATCAGCTCAGTTCTCATAGGAAGCGACCCACTTCCTCATTCAGATAGGTGAGTTCTATCAAGAGTGTTAACTGCTACACCCCACTTCAATCTTAAATTGAAACTATATAACTCATTAAGACTTTACTGTACGTCATCCTCTCATGCAGTCACACTATCACGTCACCATAGGAAAGGGACAGAGAAAATAATTCTCTGATAGTGTTTAACTTTTACCCACCACAAATTAGTTGTCTCATTCAAAACCTTGATCTTGGGATCTCCAGTCAGCAAGGTTGAGTATCCTTCATGGCAAGTTTTAATTGATGAGCTTAAGTCCCATCCCCCTTGATGCATTACTAACTATCTCCTTGGACAAGCCTTTCGTCAAAGGGTCCGCGATATTCTCCTTAGACCTCACAAAGTCAACAGAAATAACGCCATTTGAGATTAGTTGTTTTAGAGAATTGTGTATTCTCCGAATATAAATGGATTTTTCATTATAATTGCTATTTTTAGCATTAGTTATTGCAGCTTGACAATCGCAGTGTATAGATATAGCTGGCACAGGCCTATGCCAGAGAGGAATGTTTTCTAAAAAGTATCTTAGCCAAACGGCTTCCTCTCCTGCTTTATTTAACGCAATAAACTCGGTTTCCATAGTGGACCGAGCGATACAGGTATGTTTGGAACTCTTCCAAGACACTGATCCACATCTTAGAGTGAAAACATATCCACTCGTAGATTTAGACTCATTTGAGTCTGCTATCCAGTTTGCATTACAATGTCCTTTAAGGATTGCAGAGTATCTCTTATAACTCAAACAAAGTTTAAAGTATATTTTCGATATCTTAACACTCTAAAATAGTGCATCCCAATGCTCCTATCAAACTGGTTATATTTTCTAAGTACAGATTCAATGTAATGAGATTGACTAAGACTATATCTATTAGACTCTCTTCTAATTTTCATCCCTAAGATTACATCTGAGGGACCTAAGTTTTTCATGTCAAGGTCTCATTCATCATGTTCTCAGTATAATAAATTACATCTATGGTTGTATCCAGTATAATCAGATTATCAACATACAAGCATACAATCACACATGTATCATTCACAAGTTTAGTGTAAACATACTTGTCAGATTCACTTATTTTAAATCCACTAGAAATCATTACATGATCAAAATTTTCATGCTCTAAAAGATTTCTCTATTCTAAATCTTTTGCCTCTTCAAGGCTCAACTTCATCTTCTTATAGAAGTAGTGTGTGACACGTAGAAATGACATTTAGGGGATCAACACATATCATGCGAGATTCAGATTTCAAGGAAAAATAATTTTTCCAAAGAACACAACATCCCTAGATTCCTCAGCAGTATTCACATCAATTTCTGAAGTATCAGAACTCGCAACCCTAAACATTTAATCTGTATTGTGTTCAGAATATCATATGAAGACACAATTAACAGATTTGAGTTCTATCTTTGTCCTCTTAGATGGAGGGATAGAAACCTTAGCCAAGCACCCCCCACATTTTGGAGTATGCAAAATAGGGTTGTATACATTTCTATAATTCATTTGGATATCTATCTGATCCTTTAAAAGGTACTTTGTTCAGGACAAAGCCAGTTGAGAGGACGGTCTCCCCCCCACAATTCGCAGTTAGTCCTGAACTAATTCATGGCTTTCACCTCTAATTTGAACTGAGTTCAAGTCAACTAGGTCTGAGAAATTAATTCTATGGGTTTAGAATTTTTCCTGAACATTTTTCTTATAAGACATTTTAGCATATTTTAATTTTATGCATATTTAACCTCTATGTTTACTTTCCAAATTAAATTTGGTAATGCAGCCTATGCTCGCCAGATTGATCATTGAAAAATATGACCAAGTCTTCTATGTCAAACATTCAATGACATACAAATATAAAAGGAATTAATTTTATTTAATTAAATTGAGGTTACATCTATTTTATAAAAACCCTTTGTCTTATAGTTCTTTCCACTGAGTTACACTATTTTTCTCAGATTCATAAATACCCTTATCATCTAATATACTACAAGATACTAGAATTTTACAGATGTCCGGAACATGAAAAATTTCTTCAATGTGAGAGTTTTGCCAAAAATTGAGCTTCAACCCAACTTCGCTTTTTTCCGCAACCTGTGCTGCGGACGAGTTACCCATATCGAGCTTTTCTCCTTCCCCTACCTTCTGATAGGAGGTGAACACATCTTTGTTTCCGTGGATATGCTTGGTAGTACCAGAGTCTACCCACCAGTCTCTCACATTGGTTTCCAGATCTTCGGACACTGTACCAAAAAACTTTTCTTTTGATTTTTCATAATAATTTAGCATTATTTTATTTTATTTCTCTATAGTTAAAATCCTTACGATTTCTATAAAATATTTCCTAATTATTATGAATATGATTTATTTATAATCAAATAATCAACACTCTACGCATGCTCCATGTAAATTCATTTTAGCGCATGATAACTACGTTTTATTATGCGAATAAAAATTGTCTTGATTTTATGCAATAAATTTAGTGTATAAATTTTAGTGCATCTCAACGTTTCATCAAACGTGTCCTACGGTTGTTAAATTTAGTGTTTTAACCATCTTAAAAATATCAAGACAACATGCATACGATTCATATATTAAAAATATATTCTGATTATAATTTATAAATCATACCTGTATATTTTGATTTGTCCATATTCAGATTCTGTTGCTTCCTTTAGAACGACCAAGAAAACTGCCTCCGAAAATTCCGCAATTTAAAGGCCAAGAAAACTGCCTCCGAAGATTCCACAATTTAAAGGCCAAGAAAACTGCCTCCGAAAATTCCACAATTTAAAGAAAAAACTGCCTCCGAAAACCACCAGAAGCATATAACCCAGATTCATAATTTACCATGAATTGAACACCTTCCTCGGACGAAAAAGAATGAAATAAATAAGCCCCGGATGACAACCTTTCTATGACTTTAAACCCGAGCCCAACCCAAATTGAGTGTCCAAGTCCATTAGTCATCCCTTATAATTTTGTTGAGCACAATTAGTAGAGATGAAAGAAACTCTAGATAAGCATGTGAGTCACATGTATGACAAGTGAAGGAGGGGCAAAAAGGTATTTTCGCAGATTTTTTCTTTTAACCCTAGCAATTTAATTCCTTCTCTTTCCCTTTTCAATCTCTCTCGAATGTTTTTCCATGGCGTTGTTTCAAAAACCATATTCCGTGTCTTCACTTTCCTCTCCATTGTATGAACAATCTATGCAAGTGCATCATTACCATTAAATTCGTCAAGTAGTGTTCAAACCAATTCTAATTCAGTTCTTGTTGCACTTCTAGACTCACATTATACTGAACTCTCTGAATTAGTTGAGAAAGCTTTATTATTACAGATATTAGAAGAGGTTGTTGGTCAACACAACATCACCATCTTCGCACCAAGAAATGAGGCATTAGAGAGAGATCTTGATCCTGAATTCAAACGTTTCTTACTCGAACCTGGTAACATCATCTCTTCAAAAACTGTTGATGTTTCATATCATCCCTATTTTCTTCTACCAGCACACGATCATCGTTATCACGTTCAGGTGATCCAGCCTCCTTAGCTACGTCACATTTTCAAAAGCAGCACGATTCTCTTCCTTTATCATGTTCGAAATCATGGTTCCATTTTCAGAACCAGATCTAATTTCTGCTCGGAGAAGATCCCCGGCACTGAGATGTGTGAACCCAAAATGCTCAATAATATTGGTGCACTGGGTTCCCTTTCCACTGCCTGGACCTCCTAAAATAAAGGCAACCTTGACTTTCTTCTCACATCCCAAGCTTCCATTTCCATTCTCCTGGTTTGCAGCTTCAACAGTGGTACTCATGTCAGCGGGATAAGTATGAATAAATTAATTATTTTAAAAAATGAAATCTAAACAGAGATATTCCTTAAATCTCTTCAATTTGTCAGTTCTTCACGGAAGAAACCCAAATCGTGACCTGTTGATGATGGCAACTGCTCGGAGAAGAGACGTATTGTTCCATATTTCTTTTTGATAACAGAAGCATAGTTCTAAGCTAACCAGTCGGAAACAGATGAAATAAATCACTGTTTTGTGAAGCGAAACATGTAGTTATCTTTTTTCAAATTCTATTTTAATTGCTTCAGCTTTGCACGCCCAAGAATTATTTTTCGTTTTCATTGTTACAGAAAATAAAATATCGAGTTAAGATTGTTGGAAGAAAAATTATTCCTGTAACAAAGAAACAAACCAAAACACCAGAAGCTTAGCAAATGTTAACGTTAACATAAATATCACATTTTCAGACAGTCACTCAAAACACAGATAAGAGGAGTCGCATGTTCAACAGACTGCCCTTAACTCGATATTTGCTAGGTACACTTTAGAAAAGTGTTGCTATACCTTTTAGAGTTGGCAAATCGAATCCAGGATAAAACCTCTTGATACCAACCCAGTTAGCAAGACTCGTTGGCCCATTGTGAACTTAACAGAAGAATAAGATAAAAATAAATCTAGTGCGCACAACAAAGCGAAAAGAGGGGAAAAGACGACAGGATAGTAGCTGCGTCTGGGATAAAGAAAAATGAAATTCTTTTTTCTGTTTTTATAGGAAAATTTATGAGAAGAGAATTAAATTGTATTTATGAAAAATCTTTTTTATTTAATTCCCATAAATTCCCATAAATAATAAAACGGTTTTTAATACAAATAAATTCACATAAATAA
>JAJJMC010000728.1:1667137-1695915 GCA_023531435.1 Papaver californicum | reverse complement strand
TTTTTAATACAAATAAATTCACATAAATAATAAAACGGTTTTTAATATTTATTATATGAATTTAAAATAAAAACCATTAAATCTTGATAGGTACACGCTGGCACACGCTGCACACACGTCGAGCTCACGCCGGGCACTCGTCGTGCACATGCCATCTCACGCAAAAACACACGCAAGCATACGCAAGCTCCGCAAGTCAGCGGCCCGCGTCCTTCGGTGCGAAGCACCGCACATGTGTGATTTTTCCCACTAGCCCATTCCCTTAGTCCATATCCAATACACAAGTTTTTTTCCTTAGGTGCAACTTTCGTGGTAATTAGATAGACTTCATCCTTGGTTTATCCCGTGTGGGACAAACCAAAGGTTTCTCATTCACATAGAAGTGAAAAGTGGATTTTTCATTTCCACCCACAATATAGGCTAGTGACCCTTGGTCCCATCAAGATAATTTTTGTAACAAAATAATTTTTTGTAAATAAGCAATAAATTCACTTTTAATTCTAACACATTTTTTAGGTGAAGTTTACTGAAGTGGCAACATGGTGAAGGCTCTGCTCATTTTGGCTTGATATTGGCCCCAACGAAATAACTGTTCACATTTCTTCTCATTGACAAAAATTATGATCTCTAACCTTGGAGCAAGCA
Source organism: Papaver californicum (assembly GCA_023531435.1). Taxonomy (NCBI): domain Eukaryota; kingdom Viridiplantae; phylum Streptophyta; class Magnoliopsida; order Ranunculales; family Papaveraceae; genus Papaver; species Papaver californicum. Next base: position 1,695,270 of record JAJJMC010000728.1, on the reverse strand, counting down.
CTATGTTGTTTATTTTTTTAGTTGTAGGTGAAAATGTAGCTAAACCAGGATAAGATAAATGGGCAACTGCAATGACCCTTGGCTAATTGGAGTAGGAACTTGATTTCCGTCTAAATAGCACTCGCTAAAATCTAGTTTCCGCTTAAGAGGATTGACCTTGACCATACGATAACTCAGTTTCTGCCTAGAGTTTAGTAGATAACATGAGAAGCGCAATTCCTCCTCACTTCTCTTTCTCTTTTTTTTTCTTCAAAACTCAAAAGAGAGGATTTTTTTTGTCCCTTTTGATTTTGATTATGCTTGAGGGCGTTTCATGACAAGATTACTATATGTTTTGGTCTATAATCAAAGGTGGTTTCATTATAAGTTTTAAATTTCAAATTCCATCAACGAATTCATCAAAAGTTAGTAATTTTAATTCTAGGTTTTGAAATCCAAGTTTTCATGCAAATCATGAAATTTGTTGATGTTTGATTGATCAATTACATTGTAGACAACCCAGTAATGTTATTTGAAGATACTTTTGTTGAAACTCATGTTTGTTAGTTGTTATGTAAACATCAATTATGTGATTCGAAAGTATAAAATCTTGTAGTTGATGTTTATGTGTGATAATTTGTTATAAGTGATGAAAATGTCTTGAAATGTGATGATTTTACATGTGTTGTAGGATTAAAAATGTCGTATAATAGAGCATTTAAATCGATATTGAGAGAGAAAACCGGTATCATCCTTAGATATCGTAGCACGCATGGACAAACCTTGTACAATCTATATCTTCAGATATGAAATCCGTTTTCAAGATTGTAAGACAAGGATTATTTTGTATGATATTCATTCCAAGATTCAAATACAACAAGAACAAGTCGTGTAATATCTTTACTATCAAGCTGAGTACTATCTAGGTTGATTAACATACTACTTGTAACGTAGTACTCATGATATTTCTATTATACAGATATAAAATAATATAATACGAGAATTGTTTTTTACAAGACACTAGAAATTTTGTTAACGAGGAAACTTGCAATCTAGCAGCAAAACCCCGGGACCTTGTCCAACACCAAACTGTATTAAACCGCTACGAACACTAGCCTACTATCAGATTTCATATTGGAATGTAGTTGTGAGACCGAATTAACCCTCCGAGAAATTCAGCTGTAGTAGCGCTCCTAACGTCTCTTGGATCTCACAAGGCCCTACACACTAGATTTCCCTAGCTGACGACCTTTATAGGTCTATGAGTTGCCCCACGGTCCTTCGTGAAGACTAGTGATACCCTGCCTCCAACATGACTCCTATTTGATTTCCTTCAGATATGTTCCAATCAAGGTAATGCAATTTTATTTTCCTTGAGAGATCTCTAGGTAAAAAAGATATCAAGCAAACATCAACAATTAGGAAAACTTACTCTTTTTAAAAGTTATAAGGAAGCCTGCTAATTGATTATACCTCACAAGATCTAACTAAGACAAACTTAGATGTTAATTTTATGGAACTATAAGGTCAAAGATGAAGAACTCGATGAATTCCTTAATCGATAGTTCTTAAATGGCCGTATAGTAGAAGAAACACACCTTTAAAATAGACAAAAACTACGATGATTAAGATAAGATTCTGGATAACAAAGATCTATCAAGTAAAAGATAGTATGACCGGTCTTCACAAATACCAAGTGAAGTCTTCAAACTCGTAACTTAATATTGTTTCTCGAGGAAACCTAAGCCTTTGGAGGACGACTCTTGTAGCAACAAGATGCATAACGTGCAAGAATCTAGAATCTTAGTTGTACAGAGTCCTTTATTTATAATTAATGGTGAATAAAGCTAGGTTGCTTAAAGTTCAAACAAATATTACTTGCATCCAAAGCAAGTTCGTGAACTAGCTTCCATCTTTACGAATTACTTTGATCCCAAGTAATCTTTTACTGCTTGGAAATATCTTTTTACTTTGGTCCCAAATAAGTTGTTTCCACAACTATAAATTTCTAGCAATAAAGTTAACTTGCTCGCAATATACTGATTATAATAATAAATATCTTGTAAGCGTGCGAAAAGTGTACCTTGTAATACAAAGAAGGATGATGCGTACACGTATTTGTCAATAAGGACCATACACCATTACATTCTAGAGCTAACCAATATGGTTCGTGAGCCATCAAGCAATATCAGAGTTCAGTAACATCCAAAATCTATATAGTACGCGAACTCTAAAGGTTTGGAGTCAACATGAACATACCCAGAAGTACACAACTCGCGAACTGGGAAAATCAGTTCGTGAACTCATAATATTGAAGTAGTCCAGGAACATATCCAAAAGTGCATAGTCCGCGAACTAAGAAATTCAATTCGAAAACTCAATAAATTGACGAGCTCCATAGAACATGGTGAAAATTGCACAGTTCGCGAACTTTATGTACTTTGGAGTTCAGTAAAATCAAGTTTTGTGCATAGTTCATGGACCACCATTTTATGTTTACAAACTCTAATGCAACTTGATGTTTTTAAGATTTTTTATCGCAGACATAGTTTGTTAAGCAATAAGAGTTCTTCTCAACCTCAAACGTGATAAATCCTTGAACATCTAATGTTTGAGTTCGTTAGTCAAGTACATGCTTGAACTTGAAAGTTCTTCTTTGTAACTCATCATATACTAAAGCCATACGACATTGTCTCAGAAGGTAGAATGGTAGAAATAATGAGTAAATAGGATATTAATTTTCACATACCTTTGTTGATGAAGTTATTGTTGATGTCTTCATGTTCTCCAGTCTTCAATCTTCAAGGGTATTCAGTAATTTCTGATACTTAACTACCTAAATCTAATCCTAGTCCGAGACTGACTTTTGTACACAATAAATCAAGAAATAGTTTTGGTCATCTAACATTGACAACAAGCTTGACATACCAACACTTGTGGGTTCAACCAAGAAATGCTCTAACAGTTCTTAAAAAATATAAAACAAGATCTAGAGATGGCACAAGATAAATAAATAAAGTATACGTAATTGTTGCTAGTAACCTCGTAGCAAAGGAATTTGTCAATAATTATGGGTTTGGAATAATTTTTAAAATATCCTTTGCGAAACTCAACAATGCCTCATATTTTGGTGAATCTTCCAACTGATGGATTTTGAATGGTATACACGAGAGGAGGTGGTACAACATATATATTTCATTTTCCCAATTTTAAAGAAGGCTTTACTCCATAGGACTTCACGCAACTATTAGTCCTATCCACCGGTTGTGGAAATCACAAACATTTGCAACCCCACGATAAACAAGAATGCGAAAATTAGGCCCCCAGCATATAAATTGTTTGCTCCCCTTCATTAAAAGGAACCTAAGAAATAAAAAAGGAAGCACAAAGAGGAAGCATAAGAAGAAGAGTATGAATAAAATGAAAAAGAAGTGAAATACATTACAATGACAAAAGAAACCAAAGTTGTTTGCAGAAAGCTTCTTATTCATAAAAAAAAGGATAAGGACGAGTGTGAGATCAAAGCCTATCGTGATTCTAGAAAGGGCCAACAAAACAGTGAGTGTGATGAACAAATGACTCGATGGTTTTTTATTTGGATTGTGAGTAATATACTATTTACAAACTGCAACAATGTTGTTTTTTTTTCTCTTGGCTCAGGGTGTTTGATGACTAGGGAAAAGTCAACACTTTCGATTAGGATTCAAACCATCTTTGCTCGAATATATTGGAGTTTGGATAATATGGTAACAGAAGGGAAAAACATGGAATTCTTTTGGTATTTACTATTATTACGTTTTTCTTTTTGCTGTTGAAAGTATTTTTGTAATAGTATTTAATTTTCTTTTTTTACAACTTTGGTTTTGGGCGTATTCCTGGTTTATATTTCCTAAATATAAAATATCACCCAGAAAAGTACGATTTGTAGCTAAGTGTTCAGATGTATAATGATAGTCACATTGAGACAAGAAGAGTAAAAAATTATACGAGTTAAGAATTCAGTCATTACTGTTCGTAACCAGATAGATTACCTTATCATTAATAAAACATGGATTTCGTGGGTGGAAAGTAACCACATATTTAAATAAGAAGTCGTAATAGCTAAATAAATTTCAGAGGGTCGTAAAGTGTTTTATTATCCAGATCGAAGGACATAGCGTGATGTACTTGGGAGAACAACAATACTTGGGAGAACATTGTTGTATGCAAGTTACTGGACAAATAGTGATAACTCATAACCCATAGGAGAAATTGATTGACGTAAGGGAGACCTTCCAATTGACAACTGTTGCAAGAGATTATTTCGACGTTGTAGATGACCATGAGTACCCAATTTTCTCGTCGACGAAGTCTGCTGGAAAGTAAATAAAAATCATTGAACGAGTTAAGAATCAAATTGTGTATGATTCACAGGGTCCTAGTGGTGTTAGTCAAAGACCACTGTGATGGTAATTAAGTTACACACAAACTTTGCGTTCAAAACGACATCCATCTTTCCCATGTGAACAACCTCCTTATATCTCTCTCGTCGATGAGAAAGGAAAAACATACATGAGACTTATTGGGGATGAATAAATATATAGTGCAACACCATCATCCAGTACAAATATTGATATTGTTACAAGTTCGTTTCCTTATCAACAAAAAACATATCTACCATTTTATGAATCTTCGAATCTAGCACATAGTAGTTAGGCTATGATTTTGAGGCTTAAAACCATACTTGCATACCAAACAGTGAACCAGATGAGGTATTGGGATAAATTAAAACTATTAGATTTTAAGTTTAAGATTACAAAAGAAATATATAATACCTAGTTCATAACATTAGATTGAACGATAAGTTATATTAAAATAGTCATTAAGTTTCGTATCTTGGAAGAATTTCATCAAGAGGTCTTTATCATAATGTGAAAAGCATAACAATCATACAATACACAAGATTTTGTTAACGAGGAAAATTATTTGATAGAAAAATCCCGGACCTAGTCCAGTTTTGAATACTCTCAGAAATAAGTTATTATACAAATTGACTATAGAAACTTCATATAGTTGAGACCAAGTAAATTATCCTAAATTACCTAGTTTCCTTAGTGTCCCTGGACAACCAATCTGGGCAACATACGTGAATCCCACGACATAGTCCATTATCTTGAGTCATTTCACCTCTGTGAAAACTTCTGCACCTGAATCCTTTGGATCGTAACCCGAAATATTAAAAGACTAACCTTCTTCAGTAACCATCTCACTTATTGATCACCCAGAATCAATATTTAGATCAATGATACAGTAGAGTCAAAATATCTTCGGTTTAATTAATTAAACTTCATTGGTCAAAAGATCAAACCAAGACAATGATTATCGAAATAACCAATCTTAATGAACAAGCTCTATCCAATCCGCTTAATGAAAATACACGTTTTGTTCGATCTTCTATAAGTCTGATGTTTATCACGATAAACTGCTTATATAATCCTGGACAATCAAGTTCGCATAAAATCATACAAAGATCAAAACCAAAAAAAAAGTCTTCAGGTCTTCAATCTTCAAAAGTAACTGTTGCAAAAAAACTTGATTCCACTGTGGATCAACCACACAGAACGAAGTCTGTTAACATTGATTGATCAACGGTTCTACCCTACAAATCCAGAATCACTTAGATATGTAGTAGTCAAATCTTCAAACAAACTTGAGTGGCCTTATAAAATAATAGATCGATCCAGTATTTGAGACTAAATATCTTGTTTCTAAGCATGTTGCTTGCCTAATTAGCCCCGCACCTTTATCTGGAAGTTTACTGTCTTTCTTTGCTTTGAAACTTGAAAAAACGGAAACTGTATAACTTAGAACTGTACGATTTCGAACATCAGGAACTTCCAGGACTTGGAAATTCAGACTTTTAAAAGAAGCTGCTCACTTTACCACCAATCTAAACCTGGGAAAAGATCTTGCGACTCAGCTACCAGGCCTTGCAAATAAGCTGTCACCCTCGTAACTATCCCGCTTGGCTGAAAGGGTCAAAGTAGTTGCTTCGGAACTGCTCAAGTGAGCTCTAATCCACTCTTCCAAATCCATAGACTGCAAATGACTGTTGTGGTTGTTGATTAATTGTGCTTGATTGTTGTGGTTAGAGAAAGCCAGTTTCCTCCACATATCTATCCCTAGACCTCGAACAAACTCCGAGAATGTGGTTGTCATCTTCAACATAAAGAATAAGGACAACTAGGATCAACCTCTTTTTGATATGCTGATTCTTTGCCGAAGCTTTCTCCGAATCAAAACACTACCACACTACCTACGAGAAAAGATGTTATGCAAGAGCACTGCGACCTGCTTTCAAGTTCAAGAGGCTGGACGGAAGGAAAGGTATTTGTTCAGTTCTGCTTCCTACTATTAGGGAAAGGAGCTTGCTAATGCGGCTAGCCTACGAACATCTCTTTCTTCTTTTCTTGAGCTAGTCAATGAAGTGAGATCGATCGAACAAAAACGATTAAGAATAAACAAGTTTGATCTATTGAATATGACTATACTATTAGTTCAACACAAGTATCAACCAAAAATTAAATAACAATCTAGTCTTCCACCAAGGGTAAAACTAAGAGCTTTTTGATCCTAAAGAAGACTTTAACAAAAGGCAATGCTGGATGTTTCACTTAATTAGATTACTCCTACTAAGGATCGGTCCTGGGACCGGTCCTGAATCCCATTACAACTTTGAAACAAATTTCGTAAGTCTACTTCCTTAAACTGTGTTTCTAAAACTGTTTTCAAACATATCTATTAAGGTTCAGATTCACCCGGAAGTTCAACACACTAAATAATACTCTCTCTGTTCCTCATAAATTGAGCTAAATCAAGTTTGCACAATTCTTAAGGCAGGAATAAGAGGGATGTACTTTTAGGTATTTTTATATTATACCCTTAAGATAATAAAATAGTAAAATTTCGAAATAACGTATCTCTCAAACTATGTCACTAATATTTGTAAAAGTTATATCATTGGAAAATATTTTAAAACACCTACCTAATGAATATAAACATAACTATCAAATTATACATATTTCTTGTACTAATAATAATTAATCAAAAGGGTAATTTTAGAAATATTGCCTTGTTTTTGTGGGGAAATACGAATTGAAGGCTAATTTAGAAAAAGTAGGGTGAGCAGGTGATAATTTGTCAATCCTTATACATTTTTACTATGGAAGTACTTTGCTTAGATTCGAGAGATCAATCTGTATAATCCTGGCCTAAACCAAGCAATGGTCGTTCCAGTCTTGCTTCAATCAAGGATAAGGGTTGGTCTTAGGGAGGGAAGCGAGAGAAGGATTAGGTCAGAGTATTAGACTCCGTGGGTATGATTGGTGTGAATAGCTATGAAAAAATGCTCTGTCCGAGAAGGTTGAATGATCGAGTTGTTCAATTTAAACTTGTCTCAGAGTTCGACTTAGAGTTCTTGTCAATTCAGACTTGTTCATTTCTTATAAACTTGTTATCGTGTCAAAACTTATTTTGTTCAATAGATTGAGCATCTATTTATATCATAGCTATTGTAACCACTCGACCTCTTTTCTGGAAGAAACTGCCTATGGTTGAGTAGTGGAGAAAGTGGAAAAGGTGTTGACAACTGCTCTCCACTTCGATTAAGGATGAATAATCAGTTATTAAACTTACCACTCCTCTATTCAACTTCTGTTCAAACTTTCCCGAATTTCTCTTTAGTGGGTGCACTGCTGCACCACATGCCGTAGACCGCTAGACCAAAACCCTAATGAATATCTCCCCATTTGTGACATTTGATGTCTCGTATAATATTGTAGTATTAAGAACTACTGATGTTAAATCAATTGAGACCTTCTCAATGGGTCTCTTGACTAAAGATTTGTCTTGCTTGACTAGATGATGAGTCGGTCTCGCTTGACTAGACTGATGAGTCTAGCAGACTAAAATAGAATACATATGTCTTGCTTTACTAGCTGACAAGTCTAGTAGACTAGAATAGAATAAATATGTATTTATTTGTGTATGAGGAGCAGTGTGTCCATCTAGGTCATGATAAGTTTTTGGAATACCTATATAAATAAACCTCAATCGCATGGTGTCTAACTAGTAGACAATGGCAAATACGAGTTGAACCCACAAGGAGCAGTGGAAATAATGTAACCAATATTCCTAATCGACTAACCAACAATATATGAATTTCTGATTGTTAAAAGAATAATAACAAAGATAATAAAATAAATTAATAAAATAAATTCTAAGAGAAGATCGATAACCAGGGTGAATGGATTCAACTACTATTTCTAATTGAGTACCGAAAAGATATCGAATTCCAACTATGTTTCTATATCTTTGTTCTATTGCAACACCTATTATTAGTATAATTCTCGATCATAAACTTGCATCTCCGAAGTATAACCCATCAAATGATTTAAACTAAGCATGAATTATCAAATTACAATGACAAGAGAATTATCGGAAAATATAATTTCTAGATACACAATTGTTATTTCCATCGTCTAAGCATAACTCATCAAATGATTCTACCTAAGCATGAACTATCAAATACTAACGAATACAATTGTGAAACTGCACTTAGGCTTTTTTATTGGATAAAGCGGTGGAGCAACAACATATATTCTTTATAAAATCAATAAACCATAATTATGGATTTCGACAATTCAATTCATAATAGCCTAATACCAAAATAATTTTCAATTTAATTCATATTGGTCTAATGCTTCTAGTAGTTTTCACCATAAACCCTAGTTACAAAACAATTAGAACATGGCTATGGGTTTCTCAAAACCCATTAAAAAGATATAACAAAAATAGAGAGAAGCCAATCACCATCTGTCAGACTTTCTCAGGCTCTGTCCGCCTCCTGCTTTCCTCTACGTCTTTCCCTCTTCCTCCACCTCACACAGCCGCCAACCCTCTATATCCAATACAGAACTCACGCTCCCTAATAATCTCCTCCAAATCAATCCCCCCAAAATCAACTCCACCACCAGCCGTCCATTTTTCCCCAGAGACTGAACGAACAGAAAACTCCTCCTCGAAAAATCCCCCTCAAAAGTTAATAACTTACTTCACCTTTTATACTTCTCTCCCACGTGTTGTGAATGACACATACACCTTACTCTCTCTAGTGTCAAGCCTCAACCAAACCAGAGGACCCCACCTGCTCTTCAACTTTCCTACCTAGCCTTAGCCTCCTACTTCTCTTTTCAATTTCCGTGCATGAGAGAGTTGAGACTTCTCTCTCTGTTTCTATCAGACTAATCACCACCTCACTCAAGTTTTGTCTCTCCTCGGTTAACGTTCTTCTCTTTCCAATCTCATGTCTACTCCCTTCTATCTTCTTAAGTTTACTAACACCCACTCCACGTCACCACCTGCCTTCTTCTCTCTGACATGGACCAAACTAATTTGGTTAGCCAGACGTCCACCAGCTCCGAGACCAACTCTCCACCAAAGAAAAATGCATGCCTCTTTTTCAATTCTCTGTTGTGTCTGTCCCTCCATCCATCATACTTCCTATACATCCCATGTTGTAAAGCCACCCGAACCAAATGCACATGTTTTCTACTCTTGCACCAATCCATTGCAGAACAGACAACAACATGCACAATAACATATACGAAAAAGACACGCCATATGAGTTGATTTAACCATATTTTCCTTGTAACTAGTATTTTACTGGTCCACCTATAAAAACACTAAAACGACAATATTAATACAAATTCAAGTACTAGCAAATATAAATTAAGCGGTAAATATATATATATATATATATAAATTATGTTCATATCAAATACCTAAACCTATATTTTGCTAGTCCTCGAGCAAAACTAATCTAAAAATAAAATAAAATCCTAACTCACTTTTGCAGGAATCGCTACTACATTTAGCATATGTAATAGGCCTTTAAACCCATAAGTGGCCTTAGCGGACGAGTTTTGTCTCGTGAGGGTTTACAAGAGATATACCCACAAAACCTTTTACTCCGAATTGTAGCTACATCTGAACGATTGAAGATAGACACTAAACAAGCTATTTAGTTGGCTACTAAATTCTCCAGCTATAAGAATCATTACCCTATATGAGTCCAATTGTTGTACACGAGTTTGCACTCAGCATACTAAAATTCATATATAAGAAAACAAAGCTCTACTTAGATAGTTGTTCAACCACGATACTCAGAATCTATCAAAGTACAATCACATGAAAAGATTTAGAAGATGGATATAGACAAAATGAAGTTTGTGCGTGTTGACTAATGTGAACGGTGTTTCCCATATTAGTCTGAAGTTCAGAGCCAGGATGAATCCTAATGGATTGAGATAAGCTCCCACTGGTCTTACTCCTTATACTAATATCGACTTAGTTAGTATATACAAGGGTCCCATCGATCGATTTATTGAAAATAAAATAATTATTTATTATTTTCTTAAATGTACTGACAACATGATTGGATCAAATGAATCCAAGCACATGCTCCTTATCAGCATCTTACATGATAGTTCTCATGGATCCTGCGTTCCATGCTTTCTTAGGCGACAGAGACAGGGAGAACACACACATATTGCTATCAAAGTGTCAATACTTGATTTTATTTATTTATTTATTTATTATTTTTTAAATAATGATCTAAATAAAATACAATAATGGAGCTCGATCTCAAACACTCTACTCCATCTTGGCGGCGATAACAATTCTATATTGGTGCCCCACCAAATCACTTAGAGAAACACAAAAAATTGTAAAAATAAAAACAGAAGGTGATATGGTCGAGATAGACTCCAAGATATTGTGACGACTATCATGTTATTTTTAACACCCGAACTTTGTCCTTTTATGAATAGACCATTTAACTGGGCACACCAATTCTTATAAAAAAGACCTAAGTTCCATCTACCTAGAATGGTTAGTGTCATCCTGAATTGTTCACAAGTTTCTAAATTTTGGAGTTTCTTATTGGCACCAATTTTCGGAAAATCTACCCCCAAACCTAAATCTAACATTATCTTCAATGTTTCAAATTGTGCAACCTAGCATGGTATGCAATATAAACATAAATAAGAGAGACAAATGTAAATCAAAGAGAAGGGATTGGAAGATTTCACCTAATTGATGCAAGAAAAACAATATTCTCTGTAACACACATCAAAAGATAGTAATAACAAAGAACACTGAAATAAAAATAAACAAAAAACCTAAAAAGAAAATAAAAACAAGAAACTAAGAATCTACCTACTAGATATGTACATAAAGGATCTCCAAAAATTGACAACCTGAAAATTTGGGGATTAACCCAAAATACAATATTTACAACCAATGACAGCCTCACACTCTCGCAGTAGCAATATAAAGATGATGAGACTATCAAACGAAAAGAACTACCCCAAACCTGGTTTTTGCAAATGGTATACCATTTTGAACAAAAACAACTGAGTCAAAGGGTTTGCTAAGGAAAGGAAGTGAAACTACAAGAGAAACATGCACAAATTCATATATGTCACGAGATGCACAATAATCTAGTAATACTGGATAAACATGAATTATTAATCCAAAATTAGGAATCTTTCGAAAAGTTGTGCTAACAATTCTAGGCATATTAACTTCTTTACTGGGTTTGTGATCCTGTACTAAATCATCACCATAACCATCATCACCTGATTGACGTTGCCGTTTTTCATAATCCAAAACTGGTGCAGAATCTAACAACATATTAACTTCTTCAAACTAACTATCCTCATCGTAGCACGCTCCAAAATTGGCCAAGCAAGCCTCTAGCAGATCATTAACACTATTGGTGCTAAAAGTGTTCTCAACTAGGGAATCAATCGTGCAAACATACTTCATGTATACAAAGAAAAATAAAAACAAAAATTTATACAAAATAAAGTTGGTGCAAATTCAGTTGAGCACTACTGATGTTAAATATTGATGTCTCGTGTAATATTGTAGTATTAAGCACTACTGATGTTAAATCAATTGAGACTTGCTCAATGGGTATCTTGACTAAAGACTTGTCTTGCTTGACTAGCTGATGAGCCTGTCTCGCTTGACTAGACTGATAAGTCTAGCGACTAAAATAGAATAAATATGTATTGCTTGACTAGCTGACAAGTCTAACAGACTAGAATAAAATAAATATGTATTTATTTGTGTATGAGGAGCAGTATGTCCATCTTAGTTAATTTTGTATTGACATGTTTATTTTGTAAAAACAAGTGTATACTGTTGAGCATGAAAAATTGTGTGTGAGGCCTCATAAGAAGATATATGTGAGAGAGGCCTAGCATAGCTTAGGGTTTTGAAGTTTGTCAAAACCCTAATTTTCCAAACCAAATTATTCACGTGAAGGAAGAGGGAAAGGCGCCCAACTTTTATCTTGAAGCAAGAGTCTCACGTTTTGCTCTTTGTACTCAGCCTCACACATTGAGGGTAAAAGAGTAAAATGCCAATTTTTGGTGAGAAGCAAGACGTTAATTTTTTTAACAAGAAGCAAGATGCTCACATTTTACTATTTGTACTCAGCCTCATATGTTGAGGGTAAAAGAGTAAGATTGTCAATTTTGACAAGAAACAAGTCATGTGAACTTGGCTTTGTTTTTGAAGGCATGCAAATTTTAGCTTGAGAATAGTCATGCAAGCTTAGATGCTTGGCTAAGGCGCACACATTGGAAGCAAGAGAGGTAGAAATGTCTCCCTCTTCAAAAAATAGGGTTCGAAAGTGTTTGGCCAGAAGGCAAGAAGCTCACATTTTACTCTTGTACTCAGCCTCACATGTTGAGGGAAAAATAGTAAAATACCAAGTATTGGAGAGAAGCATGATGTCCATGCTTGACTTCTGAGTAGGCGTGCAAGCCTGGCCTGAGAAGCAAGACGCACAAGCAAATGTAAGGTGCGTTTTGAAAAATTAAGGTTAAATTCCCTTTTCTCGAAATTAGGGTTTGAAATACTTTTTGACATACTTTTGCAACATTTATAAGTGTTCCAAATTTATTTTCAAACCCTAACTAGGATTTGAAATACTTTTTGACATACTTTTGCAACGTTTATAAGTGTTGGAAATTTATTTACAGACCTTAATTAGGGTTTGAAAATACCCTTTTGATACACTTATAAGTGTTGCAAAGCGTTTCAAAACTCTAAATTGAATTTTTTTTTCACTCATTCGCATTAGTTGTCTCTTCAAGGAAAGGAATAATGCTATTGAGGTGGGATTTTTAGCTAGTAGAAGCTACAAAATTGTGTATGTCATAATTTTGACTTTAAATTTAAGCACAATTGTGGTACTTTAATCAAATAAATCAACATATAGAGCTATATATAGGTGTTTAATAGGTTGATATTGCGCTGTTGGACATGAATATTAACATGGGTAATTTTTGGGAATTCAGCTGTGGAATATAGCACCAAAATAACACTCAATTTGCTCTATACTAGTGGGCAATCCATCTAGGACTTGAGATTTTATGTAAAAATCATAAAACATCTAGGAATGTTGTATTAAGCGTCAATGTTGTTCTGATGATTTTATATAGTAATGAATATTGATTAAATTTATCAATTTGATTGTATATGTAGTTGGCCATACATACAGAGAGAGGACATGGATAAGCGCCTGAGAGAGGGTAGGGATAAACGCCCACTCAAGAATTCTTTTTGCAATTTTTTTTAAAGTTTAGTATTTCTCATACTTGAGTCTTGAGAGATGATTTACTATTTTACCCTTGTCAAAATCCCACCATCTATATTAAGTCCCCTTCTTAGTGCGGAACGAGTAATGTTGCATGGTAAACACTAGATGTTGGCTTGTCAGACAAAAAATATGAAATAAAACTCTTATAGTTCAACGGTTACATATTACCAGAGGGGTAATAGTCAGCTTGAACTTTTGATGAAGCAAGAAGGCCCTCTTGGATAGACAAGTAAATACCCACGGCAAAGCAGGACTTGGAAATTGTCATACAAGGTCTTTGGAATATTAGTTGGTTGTAAAGAGTGTTAAGGAAATGCTTTTGTCAGAACACTGAGATGAGTGTTGAGGCAGTGGTGCCTCAGAACACTGAGATGAGTGTTGAGGCAGTGGTGCCTCAGAACACTGAGAGGAGTGTCAAGGCAGTGGTGCCGTCATAACACTAATAGGAGTACTGAGGCAGTAATGCCTCAAAACACTAAGATGAGTGTTGAGGAAGTAGTGCCACATAACACTAAGAGGAGTGTCGAGGCAGTGGTGCCGTCAGAACACTAAGAGGAGTGTTGAGGCAGTGGTGCCTCAGAACACTGAGAGGAGTGTTGAGGCAGTGCTTCCGTCAAAACACTAGAGGGGTGTCGAGGCAGTGGTGCCTCAGAACATTGAAAGGAGTGTCGAGGCAGTGGTGACGTCAGAACACTGAGAGGAGTGTCGAGGCAGTGGTGCTGTTAGAATACTAAGATGAGTGTCGAGGCAGTGGTGCCTCAGACTACTGAGAGCTGTGTTGAGGCAGTGGTGCCTCAGAACACTGAGATGAGTAGAATCCGAGTATTGATACATATACATAACAAGTTCAAGGAATTCATCTATGTAGGTTCTGCGACTTGAGACTAGTTCAATATTGCTCAATGAGAGCCTTAATGAATATAAAACAATAGTAGGTCCATGTAACTCAGTTGAGAGTTGGATATGGATGAGTTTAATATTGCATTATTGATAGATAGACTTCAAGTACTGAAGGTCCATATAGATATTATGAAAACAATAATGAATCAATATTACTTAATATGAGTCTTAATATTGATATGTATATATGAAACATTTTTAAGGGATTCGGTTGCAGAATCGTTGCACCTGGAACAAGTTCGAGTTGCTCTATACTAGTGGAAAATCCATCTAGGAGCTTGGTTTGAGTTTCTTTATACTAGTAAACCATCTACCTAGGAGATTTGTTATTCAAGAAGAAGGCCAAGGAAGAGAATGGCACAAGAGTATGTTCTGAATATTTTGTATAGTCCGAGAATATCTGAGAGGATCCGCATCAAGCATCCATGTGATTCTGAGGACAAAGTCGCTCTATATTAGTGGACAATCCATCTAGGAGCTGGGGTATCCATTCAGGAACAAGAAAATATTCTAGATGTATATTTTATATAGTCAGAGAATATCTGGAAAGGAATTGTAACCAATGCCAGTGGTATTCTGAGGACAATAACGCTTTATACTAGTGGGAAATCCATCTAGGAGTTGTCCAATCAATGTAGATTCAATACAGATATTATACGTATATAGAGAGACAAGGATGAACGCTTGCCTTCAAATTCTTTGCAGAATTCCGAAGTTCGATGTTTATAAAACCATGGTCAGAAACATATTCTTTTACGATTTTAGAGTAAAAAAAGGCATAATTTTAGATATTACGAGAGATATTGCAGTTGTCTTGAGCTTCGAATAGGCAAGCAAAAATTCCATCATGGATAGACAAGTATAAATCTATGGCTGGAAGACCAAGGAAAGACTTGGAGTTAATCGGAAAAGTACAACTTGGAAGGCGCGACGAAGCATGGTTAGAAGATTGTTGGAAAAGGCAAGACTTGTATATATATGCATTGTCCATGGACGGACAAACACGCTGGAACCACGGAAGACAAGCTTCGGTTGGGCAACAAATACTTGCTGAAGGCTTGACGGACAAGCCTTGGATGAAGTTGATGCAGACAAGCTAGAGCCGTTGGATACGCTTGGCTAGGGCTAACAAGCAAGCTCAGGGTTTAGAAACAGGATGATCAAGTCTTGAACAAAAGATGGACGAACAATCTGGCTTGATAGCAGGTGGACAAGCTTGGTCTTGAAAGCAAGGCGGACAAGCTTGCTAGGCTGGTCAATAGACAAGACAGGACCATGCTGATAGTCCTTATTCTTCTTAGATTTGAAAGCACGACTATGTAAGGAACTGTTGGCTTAACCCTTATTTGACATCGAGTAGTGAGAGAAGGTCTTCTCTATTTGCTTTGACGTTGACAAAGGCTTAGTCTTCACTGATATATAAAGTAAGCTTCTCATATTCGTTCTTCTTAAATTTACGTGAGGATATGATCATAGATGGAGTTAGGGTTTTATGACCGACCCCCTTTTTGTAGTAGAGGTAGTTGTTGAAGTTCAGGATGCCACCACTCTTCTATTCCAGGGACGTGAAGATGTTATGTTTGAAATTTTTTGTTGACATGGAAGAGTTTGGCTGACCAAGTTGATCAAACACAATAAAAATTTGGCAAGCGTGAGAGCTGTTGAGATGGCCACGGCGTGGGAAGCTTGAATCCCGTCTAAAATTTTATGTTTATGCATCATTCACTGTAAAGGATGTAGAAACTTCATCCGACGTCCATGGTTGACCCTAAATTTTGAAGTTAAGAGACTAAGGTACCATATCAAACAAGAATCAATTAATTTGGGGTTTTCTAGGTCGATCAATCATGCTTGAACATCCGTGATTAGTAATCCCATGTAAAATTTTAGATTATGTAGACTTTAGCATAAGAGCCATATCTCTTAGCTCGTGTATCCGATTGACGCACCCTTTTAGTATGTTGTAGCAGAGACATGTACAAAAAACTTTTATAAGGGATGCATTGCCCCATACCTCACTTATAAGTACGTTTTTTCAGAGTTAGGAGACTAAGTATGCATTAGCTTGGGTATACCACTTGGAGACGTCCAAGAATTTCAAACTGGCTTCATCATGAAGTCGATGTTGTAAGGCTTTACAAGCAGTAACATGTAGTTGTACACAAGAGATGGAACGCCAGTAAATGCGAGATGATGACTTGAGTTATAGCTGGTAGCAGCAAGGTGGAAGATAGAGAGGTTGGTGATGAATCCTAATAGTTTTATTGATATAGACAAAATCCAGTTTAAGCGT
The DNA here is from genome assembly GCA_023531435.1 of Papaver californicum. NCBI lineage: Eukaryota > Viridiplantae > Streptophyta > Magnoliopsida > Ranunculales > Papaveraceae > Papaver > Papaver californicum. Next base: position 1,678,384 of record JAJJMC010000728.1, on the reverse strand, counting down.
GCTTTATTATCGACTTTACAAGTGTTGTACCCCCCAAGAGTGGCAACACAGGTGTAGAGGCGTCGAGCCAAGGTGAGCATCCAACGTGGATAGGAGTAGAGTAATCGATGTTAATCTCAGAGAAGCAATTAGAGGAAACAAACAATACTTTGCTCGTGAGTATTCATCTATTGATGCTGAAGTTGTAGACTAAGTAAATTGGAAATTTGTATGTTGCTGAACTTAATGATCCAATTGATTCTCATTAAAATTGATGAATGAATCTTTGGGTGGCGAATGAACTTCATTCAAACTTTTAATCAACGATCTATTTCTTCGAATAATCAGTCTTTCATAGATGGTGGATCTTCTGATGTGTTAGGGAAGAGAAGCCTCATTCCAATGATCAGTCCCCAAGTATAGTTCAATTTGAATCCACCACTAGAATAGATATAACATCATTTGATAGAGTTATCATGTCTTTAGAAATTAATCCTCTTGTGTAGAACAAGAGATATCCTCTTTGCATTGTTGGTTGTTGCTGATGCGCTGTGGCTGAAGCAGGAACTTGGAGTCGGTGTTGGCGTTGAGTGTCTGAGCTGTCAAGAATTGTGAGACAGAGCGTGCAAACTGTATATAAAATGAAAGCAATTGTCTTTGTCTATCTACACGGATGCCGAAAGACTGAGAATATACGTCTTCTTAGGTGCTGAGAGCAGTATGTCTTCACAATATCCATGTTCACGTCTTATGGTGTATTTATAGTGGTGATAGTCCCACTGCATTCCTTAATTCCGATGATGATAGCTGGATGTAGGCTGTGAATGTGCAATATAAGGACCTATCTGCTTTGTAAGATGAGGAGGCTTGCGCCTGCTGACATGGACATAATTTATACTTTTTTACCGTCATATTTATATTTACTAGTACTTGAATTTACTACTAATATATTTTTATTAATTTTATAGTTGATATGTGTAAAACTCAAATAATTGGCGGAACATGGCTAAATGGGAATGGCATGAGTTCTTATGGTCTCATACTTACCTAGGCGCTCTTACATTCTCGAACTTGTCTAGTGGAGAAAAAGACAGTTGTAAGAAACATTCAGAAAAGACTAACCAAGTCTTGAGTTAGTGAAAAGTGGACGTCTGGAAGCACGAAGAAGTGGTACAGGTGCTAATAGACGTGGCATACATAAATTTTTTTTGATTGAAGACTGTTAAACTTCGTTAGTTGAAGAAAAATGATAAGTGGTCGGTGGTTGTTGGAATAAGAGGACATGGCAAGGGGAGTAGGCTAGTGATACAAAGATAGAAAAGAGGGGACAACTTACTTCTTTTGGAGAGAGGGCCGAACATGGTATGACAAGGGAAAGAAGAATGGAAAGAATACTAGTAATTTCACTTCATATATCTTGGTATCTAATTGTTTATGTGATTTTCTTGATTATTTATGCTTTTCAAATGATATATCGTGCTTGGGTTAAATTCTTTGACGGTGTGTGCTTTAGGATTGATAAATAATGCTTTAAAATTGCTACATTAAAAGCGAAGGAGATTGCGTCGGTGAAACTAAAACATTTATGATTTTATTGAGATATTCTCCAAGATATGAGGTTGATTCCAATATTTGTCTCGAGTATTATAGAAAATACGTTTGGAGATTGTATGAATTTAGCATGATTAAATTGGTGGAAACCAAATTCCCTAGTTACTGACTCCGTCAATGTATAATTTTAGTTCAGTTTAATCCTATTATTTCATTTTCAATTCTAAAAATCCAAAAACATCGTTTCTGGTTAGTTTATTAGAGATATTGATTGCAGTAATTTCTCCAGCTTCATGTGGGTTCGACCCGTATTTGGCGCTTCTACATTATAGACGCTGTGCGATTGCGGTTTATTTAAATATGGTTTTCCCAAATCCTATCAATTTTTGGCCCCGCTGCCGGAGAGCGGTTGTGAAATATTGTAATTAGTATCTTTGATTTTGTAATCGTAGTTTAGGTTATATTTTATTTTATTTTTATTTTGTACAATAATTTTATTTTGGATTTTTTTTCCTTTTTACTTGTTTTTCCTTTTAGTATTTTTTTTCCAGGTATTTTTCTGAGGATGATAACTCCTTCTCACGAGACGTCATCTAAGATGACACTTGAGGAATATATGTATTGGTCACGGCATAAGGAAGTTATTGCTTCACATATGGTAAGTGAAGAATCACATAAAACGATATATGAGAAGTATTATAAACACAAACCGCCTAGTTTGGATCAAAGATTGAGAGTTTTGGAATGCCAAAGATTATTTGCTGATGATGATCAGTCTTATAGTGGCTCTCTGTTCCATACAGAATATATAAATGACCCTGTGGATGATTGTCATAATTCCTTAGATGAATCTATCTCACAAGATCTTCACCCGACTTAGAAGTTGTTTCTAGACCCCTAGACTTCCAAAAATTACCTAATTTAGGATTAAAATTATGTGCTTCTAAAGTTTTGTTGGACTACTTTGCATCCAAGTACCTAGAGGACTTGCCTGTTCCTGACACCGTGTATGAACTAATTGATACTTCCCCAAACCCAATATTATCTCCATATTATATTCTTTACGCTCTCCCAGGTATAGTAAAAACTTGGTTTGGGGGTAATCCTCTATTTGATAGTTTTAGTATCTAAACGTTGTCATAACATAAATGTGAAGCTGTCATTTGTAAATATTGTATTTTGAGTTGATCCCCAAATTTTCAGGTTGTTAGTGTATGGGTATTCTTTCTGTACATATCCAATATGTAGATTTCTATTTTCTTGTTTTTATTTTCTTTTTGTTTTTATTTTATTTTCGGTGTTCTTTGTTATTACTATCGTTTGATGTGTGTTACAGAGAATACTACTTTTCTTGCGTAAATCAGGTGAAATCTTCCAATCCCTTCTCTTTGATTTATAACTGTTTCTCATATTTATTTTTATTGCATACAATTCTAGGTTGCATAGTTTGAAACATTGAGGACAATGACGGATTTAGGTTTGGGGCAAAGTTTCAGAAAATTGATGCCAATAAGAATCTCCAAAATTTAGAAATTTGTGAACAATTCAGGATGACACTAACCATTCTAGGTAGTTGGAAACATAGCTCTTGTCTATAGGAATTGGCATGCCCAACTAAATGGTCTATTCATATCTCAATGCCTAACTCATATGTTAGAAATAACATGATAATCATTGGACAAACATATCTCGGAATCGTCATAACCATATCACTTTCTATTTTTATTTTTATTTTTGCAATTTTGTGTTTCTCTAAGTCATTTGGTGGGGGCACTAGTATCAACTTATTATCGCTGCCAGGATGAAATAGAGTGTTTGATATCAAGCCTCATTACTGTATTTTATTTAGACCATTATTCATACCAAAAAATAATAATAATAAATAAAAAAAAGAGAGTTAATAATTTTTTTATTTTCAATAAGTCGACCGCTGAGCCCTTGTATATACCAGCTGAGTCGATATTATTATAAGAATTAAGACCACTGGAAGCATATCTTAATCCATTAGGATTCATCCTGACACTGATCTTCAGACAAATATGGGAAACACCGTTCATCTTAGTCAACATGTGCATCATTCATTACTTCTATATCCATCTTCTAATATATCAATGTGTCTGAATTTGATTGATTCCGAGCAATGTGAATGTTGATAATTTCCATCCAGTTTGGAAAGTTTGATGATTATTTGAGTAGAGTTTTGCATTCTTATATGAACTTTAGTATGCTGAGTGCAAACTCGTGTACATCAATTGGACTCATATAGGGTAATGATTCTTATAGATGAAGGATTTAGTAGCCAACTAAATAGCTTGTTTAGTGTCTATCTTCAATCGTTCACATGTAGCTACAATTCAGAGTAAAAGGTTTTGTGGGTATATCTCTTGTAAACCCTCACGAGACAAAACTCGTCCACTAGGGACACCTAGGGGTTTAAAGGCTTGTTGCACACGCTAAGTGCAATCGCGGTGCCTGCGACAGTGAGTTAGGAATTTTATTTTCTAGATTAGATTTGCTCGAGGACTAGCAAATAATATGTCTTGGGGTATTTGATAGACACGTTTTTGTGTCTTAATTGGTCTCATATTTATAATGTTTTTTCTCAACTTTTATACTAATATTGGTCTTTTGCAGGTATTTTTAAAGAATAAACAATTATGGAAAAGTGGTGAGAAAAAGTGTCAAACGCACCCCATTTTGGTTACACCCCAAGGATTTTGTTAAAGGCACCCATACATTGGATTAGGGCACCCGCCTTATAAATTCAAATTCAATTTTGGGCGGAAACTTTATCTTCTCCACAGTGTGAATATTTCACGTTTTATTTTGGGTCATTTCAGAGTATTAAAGGCAAGGATATCTCCTTAACTTACCTAGAAGAATTTTACAACATCTGGGGATTTAAAATTTACGTTAAAAATGGAAGAAAACTCGAGAAAGATTCTCAGGCCTGCGTAATAAAAGGAGATAATATCTCCGTAGGTTTTCCGAGCTAGCAAAGAGAAGTGACGCAGCCTGTCAAGAAGGAAAAAAAGAAAGCAAATCATGTCCGAAATCAGACCTAAAGGTTATTCGAGAAAGAAAATTTGTCCGAGATTGGATTCTTATTAATAAAAAGATTTATGAAGATTTGGTGGTGGTGGAGTGTAAGTAAGGGTCTTGTAAGAGGTTAAGGGTTACAGAGAGATTGGAGAGAGTTACAAATAAAAAAAATAATCAGATTTAATAACCTTCTCTCTACAAAAACCAGTTCGTAGAAAAAGAGAGGAAGAAGAAGAAGTGTTTAACACAACTGCAAAACCAACACCTTCTGTAACGGTTTCTTCAACAGTGTTTGCAACAGTTTTTTGAAGCTTAATACACCTAAAAGCTATCGTTTTTCAACAAACAAAAGAGCATCCTTTCTGTACTGCGCTCGCGGACAATTCTTCTTTCACTACATTTGGACTCTATCGTTTAATCAACAAAGAAAATTGTAAGCTCTTTTCACTTTTATAAATCAATATGTTTAAACAATTTTCTTTTGTTCTTTTTGCTATGAGTGGCTAAATCTCTTCTCTAGGGTGTAGGAGGAAACTATTTTTGATGTGTAACTGTTAGTTTTCAATTTCTTTGATATATTACTTCATATTTGTGCTTCAACGCTTAATAATTTTCTCTTCTTTAAAAGCTTCAAAATAATTGTTCTGAATAGTCTTTATGTTGTTGATATTTTATAAGAGAAGCAGAATTAGATTTTTGGAAAAACAACAAAAGTTATAATATTAGATTTTAAAACGATAAATCTCCCAAAACATGAGATTGTGTTCGAAAATTGTTTTGAGTATTTGAGAGTAATTGTTGAAGTAGTGATAATTAATTTTGCAAACATCAAAAGTAGTGGGATCCAAAACCTTAGAATTTTCTCATATTTTTCAATCAATCAATTTATTTTAGTAATTGTTTTTTAATTTAATTCATCAAATCAACAACAAAAATTTATTGTCTTAGCATATAATTAAGTAATTAATTAGAAATATTATAATCAATGTTCGTGAACAAACCCGTACTTATCGTTTTTACTTTGTAGTTGTCGTGCGATTGCGGCTATAGGTTTTAAACCTATCACTTGCACCAGGAAGAGAAGTCTTGAGGATGGACTCGTTTGAGACACTGAGGCTGGTACCATGGCAGCCATGGAATGCCTATAACCGTGCATATAATTCCAACAGAAATCCAAATCTTCTTCTGATAGAAGAAGAAAAGATACGAATCGATGTGGTCATATGCTAGTGGGACGAACGAATGCACATCATCTCTTCCTGTTTCTATTTTTTTTAGTTGTTGATTCATTGAAGCCTCATGTAAATCACTTATTCTCAATCTTGCATATCACTGATTAGCACAGGAGTGCAAGTACAAGTAGATCTCTCCAAATAGCATATAAATATAAAGATTATGGGTTTTGAATTGGTAATTTAATTTTGACGTGACTTCAACCTTGAACGAAAGTATGACGAATTGCTAATTCTAGGGTTTCGTTATACATGCTTGTATAGAAGAAAAAATAACCAAAATTTGATTGATTTTAATGCTTTGACCTAGGCGTTCAGATTCTCTTTTGTAGTTCACATCTCGGTGGTGAAGTTCAGCCAATTGAGTCTTCACATAAGAATCAGTAGAAGTGCTCAAGCTCGCTACTTGATCTAAGCATAAGAAGAGGACATGAAACTGAGCTTGTAAAAAAAAAAAAAATTCTCGACCGAAAGAAATGGCATGTGAGTTGATACTACAATAACTGATGAAGCCTCTGGCGTTGATCATGGTGTTCGTTCACAAATATTATTCTAGGTAGAAGTATACGTGGTAATTTTGTAGTAATTGAGAGGGGATCCGAAGTAGTTGTATTTGGTAAGTATTATATAAAGATGATTTCTTGGCACCAGAGTGTTGGGACGTTTGGAGCTCTACTTCACTTTGTTTTATTGTGAATAAAGGTCTATGGTCTTGTCGCCATTGTAAAGACATTTGATTGAAGTTTCCTTGAATCAACAGTAGAATCTGAGCATGCACTTGTTTAAGACTCTTGCAGCTTCTTTGCTGTCGATCATTGAAGTGGAAAAGGTAGAGAAGGTGTTGACAATTGTTTTCCACTTCGATTAAAGCTGAATAGTCAGTTATTCAACTTACCACTTTTGTACTCAACTGCTGCTCGAACTTTCCAGAATTTCTCTTTAGTGGGTGCACTGCTGTACCATATGTCGTAGACCGCCAGACCAAAATCCAAGTGAATATCCCCCCATTTGTGATATTTTGATGTCTCGTGTAATATTGTAGTATTAAGCACTACTGATGTTAAATCAATTGAGACCTGCTCAATGGGTATCTTGACTAAAGACTTGTCTTGCTTGACTAGATGATGAGCCTGTCTCGCTTGACTAGACTGATGAGTCTAGTAGACTAAAATAGAATAAATATGTATTGCTTGACTAGCTGACAAGTCTAACAGACTAGAATAAAATAAATATGTATTTATTTGTGTATGAGGAGCAGTGTGTCCATCTTATTTAATTTTGTATTGACATGTTTATTTTGTAAAAACAAGTGTATGCTGCTGAGCATGAAAAATTGTGTGTGAGGCCTCATAAGAAGATATATGTGAGAGAGGCCTAGCATAACTTAGGGTTTTGAAGTTTGTCAAAACCCTAATTTTCCAAACCAAATTATTCACGTGAAGGAAGAGGGAAAGGCGCCCAACTTTTATCTTGAAGCAAGAGTCTCACGTTTTGCTCTTTGTACTCAGCCTCACACGTTGAGGGTAAAAGAGTAAAATGCCAATTATTGGTGAGAAGCAAGACGTCAATTTTTTTTTAACAAGAAGCAAGATGCTCACATTTTACTATTTGTACTTAGCCTCATATGTTGATGGTAAAAGAGTAAAATTGTCAATTTTGACAAGAAGCCAGTCATGTGAACTTGGCTTTGTTTTTGAAGGCATACAAATTTTGGCTTGAGAATATTCACGCAAGCTTAGCTGCTTGGCTAAGGCGCACACGTTGGAAGCAAGAGAGGTAGAAACGTCTCCCTCTTCAAAAAATAAGGTTTAAAAGTGTTTGGCTTGAAGGCAAGAAGCTCACATTTTACTCTTGTACTCAGCCTCACATGTTGAGGGAAAAATAGTAAAATACCAACTTTTGGAGAGAAGCATGATGTCCATGCTTGACTTCTGAGTAGGCGTGCAAGCCTGGCCTGAAAAGCAAGACGCACAAGCAAATGTAAGGTGCGTTTTAAAAAATTAAGGTTAAATTCCTTTTTTTTTTCGAAATTACGGTTTGAAATACTTTTGACACGCTTTTGCAACGTTTATAAGTGTTGCTAATTTATTTTCAAACCCTAATTAGGATTTGAAATACTTTTTGACATACTTTTGCAACATTTATGAGTGTTTCAAATTTATTTTCAAACCCTAAATAAGGTTTGAAGATACCTTTTTGACACGCTTTTGATACACTTGTAAGTGTTGCGAAGCGTTTCATGATTTTTTTTCACTCATTCGCATTAGTTGTCTCTTCAAGCAAAGGATTAATACGACTGAGGTGGGATTTTTAGCTAGTAGAAGCTACAAAATTGTGTCTGCCACAATTTTGACTTTGAATTTAAGCAAAACTTGGGTACTTTAATCAAATAAATCCATATACCGAGCTATATATAGGTGTTTGAATAGGTTGATATTTTTCAGTTGAACATGAATAATAACATGGGTAATTTTTGGGAATTCAGTTGTGGAAAATAGCACCAAAATAACATTCAATTTGCTCTATACTAGTGGGCAATCCATCTAGGACTTGAGATTTTATGTAAAAATCATAAAACATCTGGGAATGTTGTAGTAAGCGACAATGTTGTTCTGATCATTTTGTATAGTAATGAATATTGATTAAATTCATCAATTTGATCGTACATGTAGTTGGCCATACATACAGAGGGAGGACAGGGATAAGCGCCTGAGAGAGGGTAGGATAGCGCCTACTCAAGAATTCTTTTTTGCAATTCTTTTTAAACTTTAGTATTTCTCATACCCGAGTCTTGAGAGATAATTACTATTTTATCCTTTTCAAAAGCCCACCATCTACAATAATCTAACCTAACGAAGTTGATGAATTTAGTAATCTACTTAAGCAACTTTGAGTTTTGGAACTAAACTTGACAACTGACATACCAACGCTTGGTGGGTTCAACCGACTAGTGCTCTAATAATAAGTTAATATATAATTTAAATTTGTAAAAAAAATACATTTTGAGATCCAATGGCTCAGAAGATGCGGTCGTTAATGTCAAATAGAAGGTCAAAATCGAGTGTGAGAAATAAAAAGTTAAGATTTCATGACAAGATTAGTGAAGGGTTTGTTCTATAATAAGAGTTGGTTCCATTGCAGGTTTCAATTTTGAATTCTACTATAACAAAAACATAAGGCGACAATTTCAATTAGGTAAACTTAGAGTTGTGACATCCCCTACATTACATATAATTTGAACACTAAATTAATAATTGAAAACTAAGCTAGTAATTAGTACATACATAATATAATTAAAAGTCAGTTAACACATACATTTCTCTAGTACATGATGATGGTTTTTTTGGTTGAAGAGATAATCTTAGCACATTGGTCCTTAGGGTGTTATAGGTGCTTGGCTCGTCAAGCTGTTTTGTTCCCTATGGGACTCACCATCTCCTTGTACTTCCAACGAATTCATCCATTTAGTAGTGCTTATGTCTAATTATCCTCTCAGTTGGTGCAAATTCATTTTGGCATTGGTGTAGATTTTGTTAAACGATGACTTTATAATAATATACATGAACATCGTTTTTCAGAAGTTCATAACAAGCATCATATTTAAAGGGCATTGTAATTGCCTTTGATATTTCTCTCGGCCTTCTCGAGTTCGAAAATCGTGTATGAAAAGAAGAGGGTACCATGTACACCACCAATTCTTTTGCAATAATCTATATCAGAAAGACCTTGTATAATATTTTTGATCTTATAAAGATTAAAGATTAAAGATTAACTGGCTAGGTGATCTTGTGTATAGTCCACAAATCCAATAGAGGAATAGATTATGGAATCGATCCAAGATATTATTCACGTACAAGTGTATTTACTTTAATTTTAACTACGACAATGATAATGCGAGAATATATAGTAAATCACGCGACATTAAATTTTGTTAACGAGGAAAATTGCTTGGCTGAAAACCCCCTTAACCTAGTTCAATTTTGAATACTATCGGAATTAAGCCGCTACTCAAATGCCTGTTAGTAACCTCGTGTAGTTGAGACCGAGTAAACTACCACTAGTTACTCAGTTTCCTCAGTATCCCCGCACCTACAACCAGTCTGGCCTATGCACATGAATCACCTAACAGAATCCATTGCTAAGCATTGCTTTACCTCCATAAAGACTTATGTAACCCAAATTCTTTAGGACTTCATACAAACAACAAGGACTCAAACTTATTCCTAACAACTCACTACCAATTACAATATCAAGGATATTACATAACCAATTCAGAGTTAAGGATCTTCCTTTTAGATCTGCAATCCAGTGATTAACCAAATCCGAAACTCTCTGATTTAAATCAATCAAGATCATGATTACCGAAATAATCAATCTTGATTCTATAAGTTAAGTTTATAAAACAAACAACTTGTCGATCTTAAATTTACGATCATCAAAGATAAACTAATTGTTTTTCGCAAACAATTCAATCAAGTAGATAATCACGTCAAGATCAGAATTACCAAAAGAACTTCAAGTCTTCAATCTTCTTAATCTTCAACAGTAACAAGCTGCACTTGATTTAACTAGTCGATTTGTCTCATAAAATAGAGTCTGTTAACATTGGAAAATCAATATTTCTATCAACGTATATTAAAATACTAAAATCTTCTATAGTCAAACCTTCTAAGTCTTGAGTGACCTTATATATCAGAAGAGAAGGACCATAGAATAACAAGAACTTATTTAGAAGATAACTATATGAGTTGGTTCAACTACGAGCAATAAACAACATAAACTAAATTGCGATTCTTAGTTTCCTTCCGACGGTACTACTAGAGATTCTTGAAACCAAAGAAAGCTTTAAATTAGTTAATCATGCTTTTGTCCAAAACGAACCAGACTTACTCGTCACGGTTAAATTAACTACCACACAACTCAGATGTATTTTGGGATGAGTTTGTAAGAATACAAGCTCCACTATTTATAGTGTTGTGACTAGGGCTTGTTTGAAAACAGGATCTACTAATTTCGAAAACTAAAAGATATGATATAAAGATTTTTCGAAATTAGTAAAGATCTTGATATTATATAATTATATTAACAAGTATAACTCATTTATAATAAATACAAAATATTGTTTCCAAAATATATAATCAATAATATTTCCCAAGCACTAATACTTGAGATATTATATTAGTATGACAACCAATATTAGCTAGTTGTGAACCCATGTACTTTGGTAAAATAGTTAACTAGTTATATGGAATCTTCTGGGAAAGACAAGCACATCAATTCTCGATACTAAAATAGTAAAGAAAATGTATCTCAATAATATAAACAATAGGATCTAGCGTTGAGTATCAATGAATAGATATAAAAATAATATATTAAAGTTATATACATGTTCAATATTTTCTGACATAGAACTTTCCATTTAACTTGTACTTATTTCAAAATC
>JAJJMC010000728.1:1520164-1652137 GCA_023531435.1 Papaver californicum | reverse complement strand
GTAGCCTTACCCAGTCCCAGCGTCTCAATCTCAAAGGTCAGATGTATAGGCTTTACCATGTCCCTTGAGCATCAATATTATTTTGCTAAACAGTGCAGTAACCATAAAGTCATCTAGGTATATGGCTTGTTTATGTCCACTCGCCCTAAAGGAGTAGCAGTACACCTCGTTAAGAGGATGGGTGCAAACAAGCTTTGGCATGTGGATAACTTTTTCAATACCAGTCGCACCATTTACGCGCTCAGCCAAAGAAAACGTCACAAGAATTTATGCTCCCAATTGCGTAGCTCACAGTCCTAAACTTAGTCACGCTCTTCTCTTCTCTCTCTCTTCTGAGTCTTTAGCAACTTTAGACTCTTTCCGCATCACAAACCAACAGCTCTTCCTCCAGCCACCACCACCACCCACCTCCAATTCGCATATCTTCATCATGTCAACCGCTTCTGCAGAAATTCCATCTTCAAAGAAAACAAAACTTTCTTCCGATGAAAGCCACCGGGAAACCACACCGGAAAACATACCCAACACCACCATCGCCGGTGCAACACCACCTAACGCAACCCCAACCCCTAACAGTGACAGGAAACCCAGGTTTCAAAGAGTTTTCTCAGAAGAAGATGAGATCTATTTGCTGAAAGGTTTTCTTGAAATCACTCAAGATACACCAAATCCATCCATGGCTGCTCCTATGCTTTATGAGCGTGTTGGTAAGTCGTTAAGTGGTGAAATCAATCAGACCCAGCTTATTGAAAAGCTCCGTAAACTCCGTCAGAAATATACTAAACAAGTGCTGGAGAAATTAGTGATTAAGAATCCTCATGAGAAAGAAATCTTTGAGATTTCTAATAAGATCTGGGGTGAAAATCCTTCTCGCGGGGGAAGAAGTTCATCCAAAGGGCCTTCGAGTAATAAGCGAGTGCGAAAGAGGAAATCTTCAGGTGGTGATGTACCTAAAGGAGGTATAGTTGTTGGTTTACCGTCATCTTTTGCTGCAGACGACAAAGCCCATGTTGCTGACAAAGCTTATTATGCTGCTGAAGGTCTTAATGGGACCGATGATGCTGCTCCTGCTGCTGCTGCTGCCAAGATAGATCTTGCGAATAATTATTCGTTTTTGATGGAAGAATTGAATCAATTACCTATGAATTCGTTTATGAAACAAGGTTTGAAGTGTTTAGGTCGAGCTGAACTGAGAATGCTTGATGAGAATTGGCGATTGCAGCAGATTGAGGAAGCTCAGCTTTCACTTCAACGCAACGCCTTGATTTATGAGCAAACTAAGATGATCCTAGAAGCTATTGCAGTCTCTAAGAATGGGAACTAAGGATTCTTTTCGATGTTGTCTGATTGGTTTCCTTAGGTTTTAATGAAATTCCCATGTTTAATTTGCAATGTATATGCAAAGAATTTGTGTTTAAGTTAGGAGAAAGTCTTTAGTTTTTTCGGTTTCGAAGTGTTTAGTTTTGTTCTTGTTGCTTCTTTTGGGATTGCTCCTGCTATGATGTAAGGTCATGAACTCAAGAATTTTATTTTAGTATATCCTTTGTTTGAGTTTTCTTCTTTAACTTTAGTTTTAAAATGGAGAATGGAGCCTATGTGTTAACTGATCTGTACTTCAACTCTAAATGTAGAATCTAGAACTTTAGATTTGGTCATGTGCTATGCAACCAATCAATCCATATCCATATAGCTAAAGGACTCAGGGTGTCGGTTCAATAGAGAGAGGTACAATAATCTCTGCCATCACAAAGTACCGTCTCCCTAGTCTCTACCCTTTAAGGCTAAAGAGAAGCTAAATTCAAGTTTACAACTGAAGTGAAAAGAGTACAGAACAGACTTACTTTAAACTTTGGCTTAGACAATGTTGGTTGAAGTGAAAGATTGAGAGTTCCAACTATCAGAATTCAGTTACCAAAATGAATCGTTCACCATTTATTAAATGGAACTGAAAGCACAGAACCCGAATCCCGTGATCTAAATTTTGAAAAGCACATGGAAACCAGGCTTTAATAAAGGAAAATGAAATCAATTCATCACATTAACATTCACATAGTCAGGGACAGCTATTTATCTAATGATAAAAGAGAATAAACACAGTATCTCCACAACAAGAGAGTTGCAGAATCAAACACGCTAATATGATCAACATCATAACTAGGTACTAGGCAGTAGCAGGATCTAACACAACCAATTGTACGAGATAGAGAGACGCAGACAAGGTGTTTTTTAGGCTAACACAGAAGACTACATATTAGAAGTTCTTTACTGCAAGATAAGGGAGAAAAACACACACACACGTTGTCTCTCACTCAAGGTTCTTCTTTTACTGCTGCTGCTGTTGTTGCTCTTGCTGAAAGTTGAGAGGCCTCCTAAAGAGCATAATGTGGGGCTCAGGACGGTGGATAGCATAGTGAACCCACCCACGGCTCTGCTGCACTCCCATACCTCTCCACTCATTCTGCACCAAAAACAAATTCACAATCAGGGATGAAGAATCCATTTTCCTATATTCATTAACAGCATAATCCATATTTTACTACTTACACAGAAAAACTACTAACTTATCAGGAAAGAGAGAAAGAAAACTACAAACAAGTATAGGAAATCAAAAGGCACAGTTGCACATCTTTTTCAACTTCACTAGAACTTGAAATGCTTATCTTTTCAATTTGTCAACTTCACAAATCAGGTGAAACCAAGAGAAACAAAATTATTTCATACAGTATGTTAAACAAGAATTGTCAAAAGGCACAGCTACACGACAACACTTTTTCCAACTTCTAAAACTACAAATGCTTATCTTTACAACTCATAAACTTTATAAATCAGGCAAACCAAGAGATACAAAACTATTTCATACACGATGTTAAACAAGAACAGGAAATCAAGAGGTGCAGTTGCACAGTAACTCTTCTCCAACTTCCCCTAAATGCTTATCTTTCTGATTCGTAACCTCACACATAAAGCGAAATCAGGAGAAACAATTTGATTTTGGAGAGGCCAGAAACAAGTAGAGTAATAAACAGCAATCAGAAACTCCAAGTCACACAAACCCCATCATAGTCTTCAAACAAACAGCAAATGCATATATTTCCCGTCAGTAAAATAAAAAATGAAAAGCCAACTAATCAACTTCAGGAATCACAGAAACCATTAAAATTCTTTGTCAATTGTAATAAGTATACAACTCAGTAAGTCCTCGTTCAGTAAAAACACCAAATAACTAATAAGCGCAAAAGAGTCAAGCATAAATCAACCACGAAAAACAAACTGAAATAACAACCACTCAACACAATCGAAAATCCCCCTAGTCTGTCTTAGTCAAAAAAGAAAAACTGCAAAATTTAAAGATTCAAGAATCACACAAACCTTTACACTGTCTTTGTCAGAATACATGTCTATATGTTTTCAATCGGTAAAAACAACAAATTAACCCAAACAAGTAGAGTGTAAATCAGAGACTGTAATATACAACCACACAACACCAATCAAAACCTATCTTAGTGAAAAATACTACCAATTACAAGATTCAATAATAAAACTCTTTAAATGTTTTAGCACAATACATGGATATATGTTTTCCATCAGTCAAAACCACAGATTAACTCAAACAGTAAAGTGCAAATCACAGACTGGAATGAACAACCAAAAAATCCAGTGTAAGTTCCTAAATCATCTCCGTTTCGTTATTACCTCAGCAAGTAATCGATTCTTGGGAAGAAGTTTCGCTACTTCAGGAGGAAGAACCACATGCCTAGAACAAAAACAATAAAAACCCTATCAAAATCGAACAAACCATTTCTTCATAAAAAAAAGGATTCATAACCCTATGATTTCTCGTAAGGAAAAATTGTAGAGTACCTGTATTCGTAAGTGTCATCAAAATACTTATCGGAGTACTGGATCTGACCCATTTGAAAAGATCTGAAACTTTAAACCAAGAAAAAAAAACCTAAATAATTTCCAAATTTTTTTTTAAAAATCTCTAAATTGAATAAGTACTAGAATTAATTTACTTACGAAAACCAAGAAAGAAAAAAAAAGAAAGATAAAGAGAGACTAGAGTAAGTTCCATACCTGAGAACGGCGAAACGGAGATGATGATGTTCTGAGTGAGTGAATAAGAAAGAAAAAAAAATGATTTCAAAATAACTTTTTATTATTTTGTTGATAAATATAAAAGAGATTTTTATAAAGTCAAATTCCGCGCTTTATATTTTGAGCGGCCTAGTGATTTTTTCATGACACGTGGATAACGAAAAGTAACTGATAATTCAGATAGTAATATTATAGAATAAAAATAGGTTATCGGGCATGACTAGAAATCATGTGGGTTCTGCCCGCGCAGGTTCGAATCCTGCCGTTCACGATTTTTTGTTTTCAATTATTGTGAACATCTCAGACGGTAGTGACCAGGTTCACTTTCTTTTTTCTGTTTCTCTTATCATTCTAACCATGCGTTTTAATATTTTTGTCGAGGCATCTCAGTGTACAACATCAGTTTAAGGTGTTTTTTTTTAAACATGCATCCCATCAATATCACTTTAGAGAAGGGGAAGGAAAAGTACGGGTACAAAGCTTTGAAGCTTGCGCTCCATTTAAATATCTAAAATATGAGATGAAAACACATGGAAAGGAAAAAAAAAACACAGACGGACAAGCTTAAAAGGAAGAAACCATTTAATGCAACTACTAATGGACATGGAAATAGCAGAAGAGTCATATTATGGTGAGATCCAAAGGTTGGCCTCTAGCGAGAAAAGCCAAACTCAAGGGTAACAAAGCAGACATCGGGAGCGACAGAGTGAAGATCGAGTCTCGGGACCAAGAGATGGGTATATCATATAAAGATATGTATGCATCACAATGTAGTTTTGGTTGTAGAAGCATCCACACTATAAATTCAGGGCCAAACCAGTGGGCTAAGGGTTAGTTTTTTTTTGTAAGGAAAGAGTAATAAGATTAGAAGTGTTCCTAAGCTTGAGAGTAAGAGTTTATCCCTAGATCTTTTTGTAATCCTACACTTTCATAAAGATCAATCTCTTCCTCTCTCGTGAGCGTAGGTATAATAAGACTCGAGATCCATGTCAAAGAAAAGTCTTTCAAAATCTGGATGGAGGGTCTGACTTCGGAGAGGGACAAAATCCCATCCTCGATAATCACCAGCGAGAGCCACAAGATCTTTGTAGTTCTTAAAAAAGCTCTGGACCGGACATGGGAACATAAAAAGGGGAATAAGTTGAAAATTCATGTGGAGCACACACCCCATTGCTTCGCTTCTCCCATTCAACAACGAACCGATACCAATTACAAGTATATTTGCACAAAACCCAAGTAGGAATACACTGGGACAAAGACTTCATACATAAAGGGGTGAGGGGGATGATACAAGGGCAATCTAAGACCTGCATTGAGCTGACCCAAAGTGATTATCATATAAGTTGGTGAGAGCAGATACTTACCAACCATCTATTCATTAGAGAACCCTTCTGACCATCAAGCAACTCAACATTAAAATCTTGAAGACTGTGTTTTGCTTTCAAGTTGGCGATAAGCTGAGAATCACCAAGATATATACTTTTCTGCGTACTCTGTTGTTGTTTTTTAGAAGGCTCAATAGCCCTACAAAAATAAAATAATAAATCATTAGAAAACATTAAGTCAAACATGCTTCGAGAATAAAAAGAGGAACCACAAGTAAGAAATAAAGCATCAAGAAGAATAATCTCTTTATCAGAAAATTAAAATAAATCACAGATTTCATGGGAGTAGGGCCAGATTATCTACGCCCTGGTCCTGACATGATATTGGTGAAAAGTTCTACCGAAAACAATAAAAATGGCAAGAAGACGTGGAAATAGAAGCTGGAAAACCAAAAAAGTTTATTCCCATCATACCCTCGGGTTAATGGAAAGAAAGGGATAAAAATATAGTAGTAAAATATCTATCAGACATATGGAAACATCATACAACATGGGACTGCGGAAGTAGGGGAAGGAAAATCACAGGAATGAATCTTAAAGCTCTACGCTCCACCGAAGATATCTACCACATGAGTATGGGATGAAGACATGTGGAAAGGAAAAACAAAAACGGACGAACAAGCTTGAAAGAGTAACAAGCCATTGATAGATACGTTTTCGTGTCTAATTTGTTCTTAATTTGTTCTTTGTTAAAACTCAATTTTGTACTAATATTGTGATTTTATGTAATAATAGGTATTTATGGAAAAATAACATTTGGGAAAAATTGGCATGGAAAATTGATAAAGGCACCCGAAAATTGATAAAAGCACCCGAAAATTGATAAAAGCACCCGGACATTGGATATGGCCACCCCTTCTTCACGGTTCAAAAACTTAATTTGGCGGGAAGATTTTGGCTTAAATGCAGATTTGATTCTGAGCATAATTTTCACGTGATTTTTGGGTCAAAAATCATAGAGAATGATTACCATAACTAAACTGATAAATCATGACCAGAAGATACGTGAAAATCACTAGAAATATTCAATCACAGATCATGATTATTTTTTTCTTCTTCTCTCGAGAGAGAAATATTTTCGGGAATGATTCGATGAAGAGAATATCCACAGAGAATCAGTATCAAATACCTATATTCATACACCAGAGACGATTAAAAGATACTCAGAGATACCGAGGATCGAATCATATCAAAAATCAAGAAAAAATCATCGGGTTAATGAGTTCCTGTTGAGAATTAATTGAGGGATTTGGATGTGTTATGAAGATATAAAAAGGGGTTTCAGGTATCATAGAACGAGGGAGGAAGCTTAGGGTAAGATTTATAGAGGCAGAGAAGCTCGAAAAATCAATTGAGAAATTCTGCTGCTGCTGGTGCACGAAGAACAGGAAACGGAGACGGAAGCTTCAACCAAAAGGCGACGGAATCTTCATCCTGTTTGTAACAAAATCTTCATCTTGTTTGCAACGATTAATTCAAATCAGCAACATTTGTTCTTCAGACCCTCTGTAACAGTGAATCTGTAACGCATATAATCGTTTCTAATTCACTGTTTTCTCTATTTTTCTCATTTTTAATCATTTGTGAACATTTTGAGAATTGAATTGTAACTCTGAGCATAATGGAAGCATCTGGATGAAAATAGGGATTCTCGTTCTCTTTTCCTAAGAATAATGGAAGCATCTGGATGATTTTGGGTTTCAGTTCGTAGCTCGCTTCAGTAGCGGCTAACTTGATGCAAGATGGACGTAAGGTCCTGGTTGGATTCCACAAATCCTTCAGAGTTGTCATTGCTGACACGGTCTATCCCAAGTTCGCCTGAAGGGCGTTCTTGGCATGCAAAAATTAACCCTAACAAGAAATTTATCAAACACAATCGTGCCCTGACTCAACCAAATCAAACCTAAATCTAGCAAACAACAAGCATGATGGTTCCACTTAGATTGTTTCTAGACCAGCTTCTATTCTTTCAGAAGGCAACTGGTTACAATTTTAGCGAATCTCTCCGAGCAATCCGAGTTAAATCAAGTTGAAGAGAAACAGGAGAAGCTCAATGGAGCTTTGATACCCCTGTCTCTTTGGCAACGCTTCCCTGGGTTACAGGGCGGCTCTAATCAACTTTAATCTAATCTTCCTGCTTTTTGAGTTAAGCTAATAAGGAAATCAATACAGTCCTTCCAACCGATTTTCCTATAAGCTCGTTACCTTATCGGTCTCTTTCTAGTCAATATTTTAAGCTTAGGTTCGTGTAGGTTTCGTTTTCCTAAGGCGGGCAAGAAGGAGACGGTGATGAAATCCGAAACCTTATCTTGTATGGCCAGGCCTTGCCCTTTACTATGCAGAAATTAAGTTCCGTATTCAGTCCTCAGCATATATGCATACAAAGGCGTCCAGAAAACCCATTGACAGGAGATTCGTGGGTTGGTCAAAATTTACCTCCCGTTCTAGACGGGCGACGAACCGTTGAAGTCGACTCGGGCCACTAATATCCTTTTTAATAGTGTGCGAACCCGAGGGGCCGAGACAATATCGTAATTGTCGTCCGTCCCTGCACACAGTTTGATATTTAAAATTACCCTTCCGTAGGGTTTAAAAATAAAATGTCCAAAATGTCCCAAAAATAATGTCCAAAAGTGTCCAAAAATAAAATAAAAATTACAGAATTAATAAAAACCCTAATACAATTTTCTAAACTAATTAAAACTAATTAAAACTAATTAAAATAAACTAAAAATCTAATTAAAAAAAATAAACTCTTCGATCTTCTTTTTCGTTCTTTAAGCTTTTCCCTTTTTTAATTCCAAGTCTTTAGCTTTAATTCCAAAACTTGGGCGTAATCTCTTTTCGATCCAAAATCGAACCTGTAGTAAAAAGGAAAAATACCAAAACAAACGTAAAATAGAACAAAGTAAAAAAAATAAAAACCTAAAAATAAATCTAAAACCCTAAACCTAAAAACAAGTCCGCGTCGGCGGCGCCAAAAATTGATGTAGTTTTTAAAGTGGTAAATAAAGAGGTTCGTTACTCGAACTTGTGAAGGTAATGATTTTTAGAAAATATTAAACTTAATCTAAACTAATAAAAATCAGGAAATTAAACTAGAGAATATTTTTAGAAAATATGGAGAAAACTAGGAATCAAGATTCAGTTATTTCTAACAATTCATGTGATTAATCATGTAATTCTTTTTAACAATTTAATTCAAGTTTGCCAAAAATATGTTTTCTAAAAGAATAATTGTAAATCCTAAGCATGAGACATCAAGAGTAATTAACTAAGCATGACCCATCAAAAGAGAACACAACTATTTAATAAAAACCATTTTTTTCTAATTTAAATCCATGCAAATAATAATAAAAGAACTATAAATAATTAATTAAAAATAGACTTACCACATAAAATTGAAAGAAAAACCTCCTCCATCATCCCAGTAAATAAACTTAGCCCATGGAGAAGAAAACTTGCTCAAAAGATCTTTTCATTGCTCAAAATATCAATTACAAGGTTGAATAATAGTGCAACAGCTGAACAGACGCGTTTATAAGTGTTACAGAACAAGGTTCAGCCGTTACAAAAGGCTAAGGCAATTGAAAAGGGAAAGGAAACTCAAAACTATAGGCAACAGAACAGCAACACTTAAAAGTGTTGCTGTGTCTTCTTCTTCGGCAGCGATGGGATGAAGAACACGGTCACCGGCGGTGACCGGTGCAGCAGCAGTTGGCCGGATCGTGAGTATTCCGGCCACAATTCCGGTGACTCCGAAACTTCAATTCTAAGATGTTCTCCCAGTTCTTCTTGGCTTCTCTTGGTATATATAGGCTCTAGGGATCCTTGTGAGTCTTCTAAACCTAATAGAACTCTTTAAAACACATCCAAATCCTCCCAAATCCGAATCAAAGTATAACTCCCGTTTTCCGGCCAAATTCGGATTTGGGGCTATTTTTCCGGCTAAAATTGCTGTTTCTTCACGTGTTTAATCTTGTATTGTCCTCTAGTATATTGTGTATCAATTTGGGACGAAAATATACAAGTTTTATCATGAATCAAAGTTCACAGTTGTATGCAGACGATTTCCGTGACTGGCTTGACTTGGTCAACTCGGGTTGACCGATTTGACTCGGGTTTGACCCGATTTTGACCAAGTTGACTCGAGGGTACCCCTTATCCACTTCTAGTTGTGCCAAATAACACTTGTCCTTGAGTGCCTTTATCACTTTTTGAGCCAATTTTTCCACAAATCTTTATTTTTCAAATGTACCTACAAAAGCATAAAAACACGTAATATTTGCAAAATCGAATACTAACTTAATAGAAACTAAGGTGCAATCTAGACACTAAAATGTGTCTATCACCTAGCCTCAGAGTTCTCTCAAATTGATTATCATCTTTACTTGAGTTTTTATTATTTTTAGTCTTAAAAATTAAATTTAAATCCAAATCTTCACAAGTCTTAACGAACTTTTCTTACCACTTTACGAATTACATCAATTTTTGGCGCCGCCGACGCGGACTTGTTTTTAGATTTATTTTTTTTAGGTTAATTAGTTTAGTTAGATTTTTATTTTATTTATTTTTATTTTGTTCTATTTTACGTTCTTTGGGTATTTCTATTTTTGCTACAGGTTTGGATCTTGGATTGAAAGAAAATAAAGCCAAAGACTTTGGTGATCAAAGACTTGAAGTTAAAGTTAAAGACTTGGAGTTAAAAGTTAAAGCTTAAAGAACGGAGAAGAAGACAAAGACTTTTACTTTTAGATTTTATTTTTATTAATTAGATTTATTTTATTTTTTTTAGATTTTGTTTCTTTAGGATTTATTAATTAGGAATTTTTATTATTTCTGTAATTTTCTTTTATTTTGGACACTTTTTGGACTTTATTTTGGACTTTGGACATTTTATTAATTTGTAAACCCTACGGAAGGGTATCAAATATAAACTGCACATGGAAGGACGACAATTACGATATTGTCTCAGCCCCTCGGGTTCGTACACTGACACAGGAGTCGGTGGCACGAGTCGACTACAACCGATTCATCCCCCGTCTGGTACGGGAGGTAAGCCTCGATCAACCCGCGAATCCCCTGCAAGTGGGTTTTCTGTATTCCTTCGTCTGCATATATGTTGAGGACTTGAATACGGAACTTATTTTCTAGTAAAGGGCAGAAACTGGCCATATAAGATAAGGGTTCGGATTTCATCACCGTATCCTTTCTGCCCGCCTTAGGAACACGTTACCTAACGCGAACCTAATCCTAAAATTTGATTAGAAAGAGACCTATAGGGTAACGAGCTTATTGGAAAATCATTCAAAAGGATTGTATTGGTTACTTTGTTAGCTTAACTTAAAGTTCAGGAAGATTTATTTTAAGTTGATAGAGCCGCCCTGTAACCCAGGGAAAAGTTGCCAAAGAGGCAGGGTTATCAAAGCTCCTTAGAGCTTATTCTGCTTCTAATCGACTTAGTCTAATTCGGATCGTTCTGAGGGATTAGCTAAAACTGTAACTAATTGCCTTTTGGAAGAATAGAAGCTAGTCTTGGACCAATCTAAGTGGATCCCCATCATGCTTTTTGTTTGCTAGATTCAATAGGTTTGATTTGGTTGAGTCGGCCTTGTTTTTGTTTGTTTAGAATTCCCTTCCGGTTAGGAGTTATTGCATGCCCAGTGAGCGTGCCTGGAGAAGAGATTCTATTGGTCGTTTGATCAGTGACGGAAGTAGAAACTCTGCCTTTGAAATTGAGAATTTAGGAAACCCTTCTTTTGAAAGACGAAACCTTAGTTTTGAGAATTTGTCTCTCAGTGAGGAAGTCATTCCTAATTTTCTAGTTGTGCCAGAAATGACAACCGTGAAAGCTTTGTTGAATCTACTAGGACTTCTCGTCCATCATGTATTAAGTTAGCTGAAACTCAAGCAAACTATGAGTTGAAACCTGGGATCATACAGATGCTCCCAATCTTCTTAGGGAAAGAAAATGAAAATCCTTATTTTCATATTAGGGAATTTGAAGAAATATGTAGTACCCTAAAATTCACAACATGTCTAATGAAGATTTCAAACTTAGGTTATTTCCTTTTTCCCTGAGAGACAAGGCCAAATCTTGGTTATATAGTTTGCCATCTGAATCCATCGAGACATATGAACAACTTACCGCCGCCTTTTTAGCTAAATTTTTCCCTAGGCACAAGATATTAGCTCTTAGGCAAGAAATTTCCACATTTGGGCAACAAGAAGGAGAATCTTTGTATAGGTATGTGGAAAGGTTCAACGAATTAGTAGAACAATGTCCCCAACACGGTTTAGATGATTCTAGACTAGTCCAGATCCTTTATGAAGGGATAGATTATCCAACAACGACCTTGGTTGAGTCATTGTGTACAAGGAGTTTTGACAGTAAAAATGTTGATGAGGCAAAGACATTTCTGTATGAAATTGCCGAAAAGACCCATCAATGGGAATGTGGTAAGGAACCCCAGAGAAAAATTCTACTGAGCAGAGGTAATGTCAATAGGGTAGATGGAATTCTTGAATCAAATGCTAAATTTGCAACTATAACAAAAAGGTTAGAAGCCTTAGAATTGAGTCAATCTGGTTGTGGAATAGAACCCAAGTCATATTGGGAAGGGCAGAGTGTTGAAGAGCAAGCCCATGCTCTTTACAATAACACTAGATATGATAACCGTCAAAAGTTTGACCCATATTCAGAAACCTATAACCCTGGGTGGAAAAACCATCCAAATTTTTCTTGGTCTAAGGGCCAAAGTCAAGGTCAGACTAGTAACCCTCAGGTTCCCCCAGGTTTTGGTTATACTAAGAATTCTTCTAGTACAACACAATTTCAGAATCCGTTAGAAAAGACGGTCATGAATTTAGCAGATACTGTAGCCACATTAGCTCAGAGCACTAAGGATTTACATCAGAACACTAAAGAGTTTCAGCAGTATGTCAAACAAAGTTTACGAGAAAATCAAAAGATTGTTCAGGCTAACAGTCATGCAATTTCCAATTTAGAAAACCAGGTTGGTCAAATCGCTGAGTCTTTGAGAGAAAGAGAAAAAGGCAAGTTCCTTAGTCAGCCACAACCCAACCCTTGAAGAGTTCATGAGTTATCTTATGGTGAGAAATCATCAGACCATGTGAATTCAATTAAAACCCTTACGAGTGGTAGAGTGGTAGATAATAAGGTAACCTTGCCCAATAATGAACATCCTTCTGAGCCTATAGCTGAAGAGACTGATAAAGTCTCTAAAGAGTCTAATGCGGCTCCTGTTGAGCCTGATTTTGTACCCCAAAGCACCATTCCCATAACTTCTCGTACCAACTAGGAAGGAATCCAACTATAATGATATATTGGAGATTTTTAAGCAAGTTAACATCAATCTCCCTTTACTAGATGCAATTAGACAGATTCCTACTTATGCCAAGTTCCTCAAAGACCTTTGTACACGAAAGCGAAAGCTTAATGTACAGAAAAAAGCCTTTATAGCTACTCATGTGAGTTCAATCATCCAGAATAACACAACTCCTAAGTACAAAGACCCAGGCTCCCCTACTATTTCTTGTACCATAGGTAAATACAATGTGGAGAAAGCGTTTCTTGACTTAGGAGCTAGTGTGAACTTACTTCCATATCATGTGTACCTCCAGCTAGGACTTGGTGACATAAAACCTACCCAGATAACACTTCAGTTAGCTGATAGGTCTGTAAAAATTCCTCGTGGTATTGTCGAAGATGTTCTTATTGAGGTCGATAGGTTTATTTATCCTGTGGATTTTGTTATTCTAGATACTCAACCTGTTCCTGACCCAGAAAACCAGATACCTGTGATATTAGGTCGCCCGTTTTTAGCTACATCTAATGCGATCACTTAATTGTCGAAATGGTATAATGAATTTGTCTTTTGGTAATATGACTATTGAACTGAATATTTTCCATATTAATAAACAACCGCATGAGTTAGATGACACGTGCATTGAAGAGGTGAACATGATAGGAACATTAGTTCAGGAGTCATTACCAGACATCTTATCTGATGATACTCTAGAGAATTGCTTAACCCATTTTGGCTGAGATTTCGATGATGTTAGCACCATTGATCAAGTGAATGCTCTGTTAGACTCTACCCCTATGTTAGATACTAATAGATGGAAAGCTAAGTTCGAACCACTACCAGTTTCTAATTCTACCTCAATTCCTTCCTTAAAAGAGCCTCCTAAGTTGGACCTCAAACCATTGCCAGATACTTTGAAATATGTATTTATAGGCCCATCTGAGACTTTGCCTGTAATTGTAGCATCCAATTTGGATAATGATCAGGAAAGTAGGCTAGTAACCGTACTTCAAGACAACAAGGAAGCTCTAGGGTGGACCTTAGCAGACATTAAGGGTATTAGTCCCACTGTTTGTATGCATCAGATTCATTTAGAGGATGACACCAAACCTTCTAGGAAGATGCAACGTAGACTAAACCCTAACATGAAAGAAGTAGTTCGAACTGAGGTGCTTAAGTTGTTATATGCGGGTATTATCTACCCAATTTCAGATAGTAAGTGGGTCAGCCCCGTTCAGGTTGTTCCCAAGAAATCAGGTATCATTGTAGTCCAGAATGAAAATAATGAATTAATCCCAACCCGAGTGACCACGGGTTGGCGTGTTTGTATTGACTATAGAAAATTGAACAAGGTCACGAGGAAGGACCACTTTCCCCTTCCTTTCATCGACCAAATGCTAGAGCGATTATCTGGACATAGTCATTATTGCTTGTTAGGTGGCTACTCTGGTTATAATCAGATTGTTATTGCCCCAGAAGACCAAGAGAAAACTACTTTTACCTGCCCCTTTGGTAACTTTGCGTATAGACGCATGCCTTTCGGGTTGTGTAATGCACCCGCCACTTTTCAGCGTTGCATGATGAGTATATTTTCTGACATGGTAGAACGGTTTTTAGAGGTCTTTATGGATGATTTTTCTGTGTTTGGTTCATCGTTTGATGAGTGCTTGCATCATTTGACCTTAGTGTTGACTAGATGTAAGGAAAAGAATTTAGTGCTTAATTGGGAGAAATGTCATTTTGTGGTTCGATCAGGAATTATTTTAGGGCATATCATATCTTCTAAGGGTATAGAGGTAGAAAGCCAAAGTTGACCTTATTAAGAATTTACAGGTTCCCAAAACCGTAAGAGATATTAGGTCATTCTTAGGGCATGCAGGTTTTTATCGTAGATTCATTAAGGATTTTAGCTTGATTTCTAGACCTCTTTGCAATTTTCTTGCAAAAGATGTTAAGTTTGTCTTTGATGATGCTTGTTTAGAAGCTTTTGAGAAGCTTAAAACTTTACTCACTACCGCCCCCATAGTTCAGGCACCTAACTGGAACCTACCCTTTGAAATCATGTGTGATGCTTCAGATTATGCTATTGGTGTTGTGCTAGGTCAACGAGAAAATAAATTACTTCATGTGATTTACTATGCTAGCAAAACTCTGAATGATGCCCAACTAAACTACACCACCACAGAAAATGAATTGTTAGCCATTATTTTTGCCTTAGACAAGTTTAGATCCTATCTCTTAGGTTCTAAGGTCATAGTCTTTACTGATCATGCTGCTTTAAAGTATCTTCTGTCCAAGAAGGATACTAAACCTAGATTGATTAGATGGATCCTTTTATTGCAAGAGTTTTCTCTAGAAATTAGAGACAAAAAGGGTGCTGAAAATGTAGTAGCGGATCACTTGTCTAGGCTTGTCTTTGATTTCCCTGATGATTCCCCTCCTGTGAGGGATAGTTTTCCTGATGAACAACTTTCCTTGTTTCCCAATTACATTGGTATGTAAATATAGTGAACTATCTTGTTACTGGTCGAATGCCCCAACATTGGGGTAAACAAGATCGTTCTAGGTTTTTAGCCGAGGTTAAGCATTTCTTTTGGGATGATCCTTATTTGTTTAAGTATTGTCCAGAGCAGATTATTAGGAGATGTATACTTGAGAGTGACCAGTCCAGTATTATTTCCTTTTGTCATGATCATGCTTGTGGGGGTCATTTTAGTACTAAGAAAACCGCTGCTAAGATATTGCAGTGTGGATTCTATTGGCCTTCGTTGTTTAAAGACACCCACCATTACTGTGTTACTTGTGAGCATTGCCAGAAGTTAGGAACAATTTCCCGTAGAAATATGATGCCTTTGAACCCTATTCTAGTTATTGAGGTCTTTGACGTGTGGGGCATTGATTTTATGGGTCCTTTTCCTAATTCTTTTGGTTACTTTTACATCCTTGTTGTTGTAGATTATGCGTCTAAGTGGGTTGAGGCGGTTTCGTGTAGAACAAATGACCACAAGGTTGTGGGTCTAGTTTTTGAATGATAACGTTTTTGCACGTTTTGGTACATCGCGGGCTATAATTAGTGATGGAGGGTCGCACTTTTGTAATCGACCATTTAGGATTTTGATGAAGAAATATGGTATTACCCATAAAGTAGCTACCCCATATCACCCACAGACTAGTGGTCAAGTAGAGGTTTCCAATAAGGAGATAAAACGTATTTTAGAGAAAACAGTTAATCCTAATCGGAAAGACTGGTCATTGAGGCTTACTGATGCCTTATGGGCTTACCGTACTGCGTTTAAGACCCCCATTGGAATGTCACCTTATAGTCTAGTTTTTGGAAAGGCATGTCACCTACCTGTCGAGATAGAGCATAGAGCATATTGGGCTATAAAGCAACTTAATTTTTCGCTTGACAAGGCGGGAGCTCATAGGAAGCTCCAACTCAATGAGTTGGACGAGATTCGTAGAGATGCATACGATAGTGCTAAGGAGTATAAGAACAAAATGAAACTTGTGCATGATAGAAATATTTTAAGAAAGTCATTTTCTCCGGGTCAAAAAGTTCTTCTGTATGATACCCGTTTGCATCTATTCCCCGGGAAGTTACACTCTCGGTGGACGGGTCCTTTTATAGTTCGCACTGTTTATCCTCATGGTGCTATTGAGATTGAGACACTGGATGGTAGTAGTTCTTCAAAGGTTAACGGTCAGAGATTGAAACCCTTTTTAGAGCCTTTTTCTACAGGTGATGCTGAGGAGGTCCCTCTGGAGGACACTGCTTACCTTGATTGACCATCAAGGATGTTATTGTACATTAGTAATTTTTTATAGGTTTTGTTTTTATTTTTCTGTCTTATTCTCCAAAGAAGGATTGTTACGCTTCGCCCAGGTACTATCTTTCTGACTTACCTCTTTATTCCTCTAGTTAACTATATTTTGGTATTGCACTTTAATTTGAAACATTGAGGACAATGTTAGGTTTAAGTTTGGGGGTAAAGGAGAAACTTTTAGTTGAAATTTTAAACTCCAGAGTCTAGAAACTTGTGAACAATTCAGGGTGACACTAACCATTCTAGGTAGATGGAAACTTAATTCTTTTTCTATAGGAATTGGTGTGCCCTGCTAAATGGTCTATTCATAAAAGGATTCCTAGCTCAGGTGTTAGAAATAACATGATAGTTGTCACCATATCTCGGAATCTATCTTGACCATATCACTCTCTATTTTTATTTTTGCAATTTTTGTGTTTCTCAAGTGATTTGGTGGGGCACCAGTATTAAATTGTTACCACTGCCAGGATGAAGTGTTTGAGATCAAGCCCCATTATTATAAGTTAGATTATTTTTTCAAAAAATAATAAAAAAATAATAATAAAAAAATATATAAAAATAAATTTTTTTTGATATTTTGATAGCAATACATGTGTGTTCTCCCTGTCTCCGTCGCCTAAGCAAGCGTGGAATTCAGGATCCATGAGAACTATAATATTTTCAATAAATCAACAGCTGGGACCCTTGTATATACCAGCTGAGTCGATAATTAGTAAAACTAGTGGGAGCATATCTCAATCCATTTATCCTGACACTGGCCTTCAGACAGATATGGGAAACACCGTTCACCTTAGTCAACACACGCAAACTTCATTTTTTTTCTATATCCATCTTCTAATTTTTTTCATGTGATTGAACTTTGATAGATTTTGAGTATCGTGGTTGAACAATTATCTAAGTAGAGTTTTGAATCTTTGTATGAATTTAAGTACGCTGAGTGAAAACTCGTGTACAACAATTGGACTCATATAGGGTAATGATTCCCATAGCCAAAGAATTTTGTAGCCAACTAAATATTTTGTTTAGTGTCTACCCTTAATCGTTCACGAGTCGCTAAAATTTGGAGTACAGGTTTTGTGGGTAAACCTCTTGTAAGCCCTCACGAGACAAAACTCGTCCACTAGGGACACCTAGGGGTTTAACGGCTTATTACATATGCTAAATGTAGTCGCGATTCCTGCGAAAGTGAGTTAGGATTTTATTTTCTAGATTAGATTTGCTCGAGGACTAGCAAATAATAAGTTTGGGGGTATTTGATAGATACGTTTTCGTGTCTAATTTGTTCTTTGTTAAAACTCAATTTTGTACTAATATTGCGATTTTATGTAATAATAGGTATTTATGGAAAAATAACATTTGGGAAAATTTGGCATGGAAAATTGATAAAGGCACCCGAAAATTGATAAAGGCACCCGGACATTGGATATGGGCACCCCTTCTTCACGGTTCAAAAACTTAATTTGGCGGGAAGATTTTGGCTTAAATGCAGATTTGATTCTGAGCATAATTTTCACGTGATTTTTGGGTCAAAAATCACAGAGAATGATTACCATAACTAAAGTGATAAATCATGACCAGAAGATATGTGAAAATCACTAGAAATATTCAATCACAGATCATTATTATTTTTTTCTTCTCTCGAGAGAGAAATATTTTCGGGAGTGATTTGGTGAAGAGAATATCCACAGAGAATCAGTATCAAATACCTATATTCATACACCAGAGACGATTAAAAGATACTCAGAGATACCGAGGATCGAATCATATCAAAAATCAAGAAAAAATCATCGGGTTAATGAGTTCCTGTTGAGAATTAATTGAGGGATTTGGAGGTGTTATGAAGCTATAAAAAGGGGTTCCGGGTATCATAGAACGAGGGAGGAAGCTTAGGGTAAGATTTATAGAGGCAGAGAAGCTCGAAAAATCAATTGAGAAATTCTGCTGCTGCTGGTGCACGAAGAACAGGAAACGGCGACGGAAGCTTCAACCAAAAGGCGACGGAATCTTCATCCTGTTTGCAACAAAATCTTCATCCTGTTTGCAACGATTAATTCAAATCAGCAACATTTGTTCTTCAGACCCTCTGTAACAGTGAATCTGTAACGCATATAATCGTTTCTAATTCACTGTTTTCTCTATTTTTCTCATTTTTAATCATTTGTGAACATTTTGAGAATTGAATTGTAACTCTGAGCAAATGAAAAATATGAGGAGCTAAACCCCATCTCTGAGGCGACGGTGGAAGCTATTTTTTCCAAAAATTATGTGGTAATGTTATTTAATTAATTTATACAATTGTTTTATGATTGTTTGCCTTAATTAAAAATTGATTTAATAATTTTTAAAGAGCCATTGTGATTTCGTTAGATGGTATATGCTTTGCCTAGGGTTTAGATATTCCATGCTTTTGTTATACAATTGTTACTTTAAGAATTTACTTATTACAACATTTTAGAATCAAATTAAAAGTTAGAATTGCATGATTATAATTATTAAATTTAATCATTATAAAAATTGGAATAATAGTGGAAACCTAGCCTCAGAGTTCTCTCAAATTGATTATCATCTTTACTTGAGTTTTTATTATTTGTAGTCTTAAAAATTAAATTTAAATCCAAATCTTCACAAGTCTTAACGAACTTTTCTTACCACTTTACAAATTACATCAGCCATTTAATACAACTGCTAAAGGACACAGAGGTAGCAAAAGAGTCAGATTATGGTGGGACCCGATGGTTGGACTCTAGCGAAAGAAACCAGACTTGAGGGTAACAAAGTAGCTATCAAGAGGAATATCATAAAGATTGTAGAGTTTGAGAAGCAAGGTGGAAAAAATTACACTCGTTATTGGTGGGACCCGGATGAACTTATGTTAGTGCTCCAAGATGATTACTTCTTTGATGGTTGATCTTGAAGTTGTTATCATGTCTGAGTCCTGAGTGCATTGAGATGAATGTCCGATGCAAATGCGTTATTCTGAGACTTAGCTCAAACTTCTTCGAACTGACAGCCTCAAGCGAGTTGGCTATACTCCGATCCGAGATGATTTGATCCGAACTTGGTATAAAACAGTGTAGTCGATTTCGGCCGAGATGACCAAAATCTCGCCGATAATACCGGTTTCGACACTCATCCGAGACGAGAAACGTTATATCGCCGATATGGTATTTGGCCGATAATTTGGCCAAGATGACCTGAAATGAGTTGAACGAGATGGACGAAATGACCGAGATGGCCGAAATTAGGGTGAGGGATTTAAAAAAAAAAACCAAAAAAAAAACCCAAAAAAATAATAAATGAATATTCTAATCCTAGTTCTAGGGTTTCCAATTGTTACTCATGTTTTTTGTGGTATTTTAGAAAAATGAGTACTAGTTTTATATCTTAATAGGTGCAATATGGAAAAAAAACGTTTGATATAATAATTATAGGTATAAAATGTGTGGACCGATATTTGGGACCGAAATTTCCCCGATACAAAGGTATACCAGTATATCGCTCTCGACCGATACAAACCGAAATCCGATATTAACTACATTGGTATTGTGACGACCAATTTTTGGTGGCCCTCACAACCAAAAACTTAAGCTGTTTAAAAATGACAATACTCCAAGTGTAATTGATACAGAGAGATTGTAATACAGAGAATCATAAATTCAAATATAAATGAAACCAACTCAATATATAACGTGGTTCAGCTAATAAGACTACATCCACGGAAAAATATGGTGTTTTATTTATAAATACTTACTTTATATACATGCTAATATAAAGAATTAGAGAACTTAAGTTTAGTAGAGTTCTTAACCTAGTCTTAGCTTTTTCCACTTCTTGATTTTTCTTTCAGATCTTTCCCTCCTCGTTTTTTTTCCCTCTTTCTTTTTAGCTGGGGGTCGGTATTTAGAAAAATATCATGGGTCCCCTTTACTCACCCATTCTTATCTCTATTTGACTTGTTTGATCTTATCTTGACTTTGGGGCGCAACTCATTTTACTCCTTTTGTGATGCTTCTTGCTAGTTCCGCTTGTTGATGCATAACTCCTCTTTGGGTTGAGCGATTGTTGGTCCTTTGTCTTTATTATGTGGATATTGCATGTGTGACATGTGGAATTTGACGTGGAGCATATCTACTCTTGCAGGACTGAAATTTATAGTGCGCACGTGATAGGGCGCAGATGATTGTGGAGCGTAAGAGATAGCAGAGCACGGATGATTGTGGAGCGCAAGAGATAGCAGAGCGCGGATGATTGTGGAGCACAAGAGATAGCAGAGCGCGGATGATTGTCTTGTCTATTAATGATGTTTTTTCTTGTAACTTGTGTTCTTTCCACGTGTCTTATATGCATTAATCTAGTCTGACTTTTCTGCTTCTGGTGTCAGTTGATGTGTGACAGATGTTTTAAAGCTGTCTTCATTTATCATTTATTTTACTCTTGTACTTCTCGGTGCTTCATAATGTGATACTTCCTTCTTATGATGTAAACACGTGGAACTGATGAATGTATGTCCTTACAATTTGCCCCCTTTTTGTCTTTTGGATTTCTCTCCCACGTGCCTAGAATTCAAAAAGGCAAAAAGTAATGATGACTGTTGGGTTTTGTGCCCCTAATAAATTTGAATTTCGGCAGTTTCATACGTTTTCAAGAAGACACGTCGTTTGGATTCGCGCCTTTTGAATTCTTTTTCACAGTCGTGTCAGTTCACTGGTTCAGTATTTAAGATAAAGTTTTGTCATATTTAAGTCGAGCCAGTCGCGCCTTAAGACGAGATTATCCTTACTTTTGGATTTCACCACGTCTCCTAGGGTTAGATTTGAACAGCTAAAGGGGATAAGATCTCCTTGAATATGATTTTGGGCTTCGATTACTCTCCCATAAGACTGCTGGCTACTGCTGGTGCAATAGACGCAGGGTTAAGGCTGCCCTTATACGACAGTCGCTGCCCCTATCAACTTGAAGTCCTATCTAGTCGCGGTCTGGCTAAAAATAACACCATGCGTTCAGTTGCACAGTACAACAGAAACTGGTGGAGAATACTGGACGAATGCAGTATGCACAGTGTTGGGCAAACCAACTTCACATGTTATACACTTAATCCTGCGAACCGCGTCCATTACACAGTGGATAACTTCCATTTGTCCTACACTGATTCCTTTGCTGATAAAAATTATATGAACTGGAGTGTTGCTCCTGGACGCACGAGAGGCGATGGAATCCATTTGCTGGCTGATATTGATATAACGAAGATAAATCTCATCCCGGGAACAGAGGAATCCTTGACTGAAAAGCTGCGCAGGGACCATGATTACTGATGGTATCTTACTCCATTGATGATTGAAGGCCCCTGGATTTATGGCCAGGCTTCGGAAAATACAGTGCGGAACCTTCAGGAACGTTTCCCCTCCTATTTCCGTGGATATTGAATTTTGACGGATTTAATTTCTCTTATGGTGATGCAGTAAGTAATGATTTTTTCAATTCTCCTGACCTTAAGTGTTGCGTAAGTTTTTTTCTCAATTTTTTTTTACGCAGCCTCCAGAAGAGAAAGAAAGTTTAAAAACCGATGGAGGCACCAAGCGTAAAGCTACTCCTCCATCTGACAAGGTACTGCTTCGTTTTTTATTGACAAAGTACTCAAAACGTTTAAAGTGCGTGTTGCTAACTTACTTGAAAATGTTAACAGGGTCAGAAGAAAATGAAGGCTACTCCTCGTGATTCTTCTAAGAAGGTGGCTGAGGCTAATCCTCCTCCTAGCCAGCCTATTTTGATGATAGAAGCCGGCACGGTGCAGAACGCAACTCCTATAGCTTCTCGTCCCGCTGTATTGGGTGATGTTGCAACTGAAGCTCCCCAAGTAGCAGATACTGAGTCTCCCCTGGATGCAAGCTCCGTCCTCTCTTATTTTCTATCTCATTCTCCTTTGTTTCAAGTTGATGACATCTTGCTTTCTGAGTTCGTGGATGATTTGGATGACAAGGAGCAAGCTGCGCCCCTGACAGAGTTGAACGGAGCTGTAATTGGATATGCTCCTACCAGGCTAGAGACCATAATCGAAACTGAAGTTGAGTCTTCTTCTACTGAAGAAGATGTAGCTGCTAACGTAGAAAATCCTTCTTCAGCCATGGTTGCCAATGCTGCTGATTCTTCCTTTCAAGAAAATGCAGTGGGTGTTATTGGGAACGCAGAAAAGTTGGTCTTCCGTTCTGAGGAAGAGGTACATTCTGCTTCAGTTGCTAGTGGAGAGAGGGCTTCCCGTAGGGAAAAGGGCAAGAGCGTTTGCGAAGTTGAGAATCTTGTTGGAAGAGAAGAAGATGCGTTTGATTGGTTCAAGGAAAAAGACCTGCTTCTGATTCCTAGCGATGCTCAGCCAAAGCCTACTGACTCCGCTTATGTTGCTTAACTGCGAGCGGACATGCGTTCCGTTCCTTTTGACACGGTGATTAAAGCATGGTCAAAGGATAACGCAAGTGAAGCTTGCCCTTTTGACGTCGAGGTGCCTTCCACCCTTGCTGAGGTCCTCGCAGTGGCAGATGGAACTGTATATGCCCGTCAGCAGCAGGCTCTTATGCAGGTATATTTCTCATAATTTGTTTACTTATTGATTCGTGTTCCTTTATTTCCTATCCTGATGCTCATCTTTGATTTCACAGCTTGCTTATAATGAGAGCTGCTCTTTGATTGCATACAAGTTCTTCCAGGCTCGTTCACTGATGATGGAGGATAAACTCAGGAGTACTGAGGAAGAACTTGATGAAGTTAGGGAGGAGGCTAATACATTTTGTCTTCGACTATCGGAGGGTGGCGCTGCTGAGTTAAAGCAAGAGAATAAAATGCTCCGGCAACAACTGTCTACTCTTCAAAGCCAAGGTTATAATACTTCATTTTCTATGTTATTTTATTCCTTTAGCACATATTTCTGGATTTCTTTATGGGATCAGAGGGGGATTCAAATCTTGTTATTAAACTACGGGCTAAAGCCACATCTTTACATGTGTATGTAATGAAAGCCGTCGAGGAGAATGTAGAGGTCAAGGAAAATTTCAAAACTGGTGGATGAGAGGAATAAGATTCTCATTGCGTATAAAAAACTCTCGACGGAGCACGCATCTTTGAAAAAAGACTTTGCTAGCAAAAAAAAGGAATTTGATGCTGCTATTTTATGTAATAATGACTGTGTTGCTGAAGCCATGGTGAAAGTAGAAAAATTAGAGAAGGAAAATCGAAAGCTTTGTGTAGAACGCAAAAGTATCCTTGCTGAATTTTCTCGATCTAGGTCGCAGCATGACTCCAGGCATTCAACTTTTGTGGCGCAGCTCATCAAAGAAAGGGATAACGCAGCTGCAGACTCTCATGCTAGAGGAAAAGCTCTTTCGGAAGCTCAAACTCAAGTCCGCAGCTTCTCAGTAAAGTTCTTCATCGAGATATCGATATTCAGCGTTTACAAAGAGAAATTGATAAACGTACTGAGAAGATTAATTTGCTGCGTGAGAGAGGATTAACATATGAAGTTGAGTTTGCGCAATACAAACAAGATCTCGAGAAATCCACGAAAGATTATGCTAAACTTCTGAGTGAATTTGAATTTTTTAATCTTTCTAACGACAACAATGTACGGGATTTACAAAAGTTTGAGTCCCTTACTATAGGTAGTTTATGTTATATCAAAAATTTATTCTTACTTTACATTTTACACGGTCTAACAACCTTTTATTTGCTATGTAGATTTTGAGGGAAAGTTTAAGAGAGTTGCTGCCAAGGCTGAGGAGTCTGACAAAGAGTTGAAGAAAGTTAAGCTTTTGTCCTAAGGTTGAGAAGGAGCTTTCTGAAGTTATTGAAAAACTAAAGGTGGTCAATGAGCAACTTTGGGAAGCCACAGCTAAATTGGTTGAGGCGCAAGACCGAGTTACTCATATCACTTCCAAAACGGAAGAAGCAGATGTTAATTGGCAGACTGCTGTCAAGTGTTATTCTGACGACTTGGCCGCGACGGAGGAAAAGCTTGCATACTGGCAGAATCAAGCTTCTTTGGCTGAGAGCAGGGCTTCGTCAGCTGATAGCAAGATAAAAACGTACGAGGATATGCTTATTACTTCACGTGAGAAGATGGAGTACATGAAATTTGAGACGAAACGGGGTATTGCTCTGGCAATTAATAATACCCTTGATAGGGTTGCGAATGATGGTTGGACCAAAACCTATCCGCGCAGGGTGGTTCCCGAGCCTGCCCCCCGTGCTACTCCTCCCCGTGCTAATCCTGCTTCAACTTCTGATCCTGCTTCAAATATTGACCCAGCTCCTACCAATGATCCTGCTCCTTAAAGTTCCTCTTGTATCTGGCTGCTGCTGTGTATCATTTTTGTTCTTGTAAACTGTAATGAAATATAAACAAAAGTAATTATTTTATGATATTCTTTCCATGCGTTTGACATTTTACTTTCGTTCCTGCAATAAAGTCATAAGACGAATTGATTAATGAGCATATAATTTGAAACCTCAAGGATTTATTGTACCTTGGGCTCCTCTTGAGGGTGCGCTTCACATAATAATTTCTCTCTGGCCAAGAGGAAATTACCTATGTGGACCCTGTTACTTGATATAATAATTAATGTCATATAGGGTATCTCTTGCTAGCGGATGTACCCAATAGTCTATATTTAAGACTTTTATATGGGTCTCCTATGAGATTTTGACTTTATTTGCTTTACCCCGTATGAACACCAAATTACTATACGATTGCATAGAAAATTATGGATAGTATGGTTTAAGATATTGCGAATTCCAAGGATGTCACAAAACTTCTCCATCCATATTTCGCAAATAATAGGATCCTTGTCCCACAATGTCCTGTATGATATAAGGACCTCCCCAATTGGGTGCAAACTTTCCTTCCTTTTTATTCTTTTGATATTCCGGAATTTGTCGCAATATGTACTGTCCTTCAACAAAATGGCGCAGCTTTATTTTTTTTCCATAATCGCTTGCTAACTTTTTTGATAATTCTCCATCTTTTGTAATGCAAATTCTCTTCTTTCTTCCAGATCATCCAACTTTTCAAGCATTAAATCTTCAATTAAATTCCTTTCCCATGCCTCTGTCTTGGTAGTTGGTAATATTATCTCTGTTGGTATGACTGCTTCTGCCTCATAGGTAAGTAAGAACGGTGAATCTCCAGTGGAAGACCTCCTTGTGGTGCGATAGGCCCATAGAGTGTTATGAAGTTGCTCACACCATCGCTTGTGATGCCCTTCCAGAGTCTTCTTGAGATTAAGTGCAATTGTCTTGTTTGTAGCTTCAGCCTGCCCATTGCTCTGGGGTAAAGTGGAGTTGACTTTCTGTTTTGGATATTAAAGGCTTCAAAAAGCATGTTAATATTTCTTCCCTGCAGCTGCTGTCCATTGTCTGAAACTATTTCCACTGGGATTCCAAATCTGCAAATTATGTTTTCAAACAAGAATTTGAACACATCCGAGTCTGTAATGTGTGCAAGTGCCCTGGCTTCCACCCACTTGGTGAAATAATTTGTTGCTACAATTAAGTATTTCCTTTTCCATGTTCCTTCAGGTAGGGGTCCGACAGTATCTACTCCCCATTTTGCAAATGGCCATGGACTAAGTATTGAATTGAGTTCTGTTGCCGGCGCTCTGATCTTCTTAGCAAAACGTTGACATTCTTCGCATATTTTGACCATATCTTCAGCATCCTTTTGCATTGTGACCCAATAATATCCCTGCGTTTTTTCCTTGAGCGCCAATGATCGTCTCCTGCTATGATTCTCAGCGTCACCATAATGTATATCTGTTAAAATTCGATGTCCTTCTGGCCGTGATACACACCGAAGTAGTGGTCCCACGAAGAGCTTTCGGTATAAAATACCATCCCTTAATTGATAGGTAACAGACTTTGATTGTATTTCCCTGCTTCCTTGGCTTCTGTAGGCAATATTTGTTTTTGCAAGTAATGATGCAGTACAATCCTCCAATCTTCTTCTACGCACATATCCTTTGGTTTTTGGTGTATATTTGCGTCATTCTATGTGGCCGGATCCTCAAGATCTTCACTTATTTCATCTTTCATATTCTCAACTGCCCATATTTTAATTGATGGTTCATAAATACGTCCAATTTTGACGGAAGATGTGTTCAGATCCTTGATCATTGAGGAGCGCTAACGCATCTGCTTGACGATTCTTATCTATGTAAAAATAGCGAAAAATGATGTTTGTAACTTGGGACGCTAACTTTTGCACGAGGCCTTTGTATTGAATCAAGTCTTTATCAATTGCTTGATATTTTAGCTCAACTTGTTGGATTATCAATTGTGAGTCACCTGTCAACCGTACATCGGTAATTCCTAGTTCAATAATTAACCGGAGGGCATGAACCATAGCCTCGTATTCTACTATATTGTTGGTGTGCTCTCCAAACTCTAAACGAAAAGCATGTATCAATCGCTCCCCCGTGGGTCTTGTTATTACAATACCGATTCCTGCCCCCTCTTTATTTCGGGCTCCATCAACAAATTCCCATCTCTGAGAATTGACAGATTCTAAAATGTCCTGAGAGTCATCCTCTTCCATTCCTGGTAACCCCTGGATTTCAAAATCATCGTCTAATGGCAAATCTGTAAGAAAATTCGCCAAAAATTGGGACTTTTGACCAGTTTGCATTTCAAAAAGAATGTGAAATTGTTCCAACTGAGCATTCCACTTTGCAATACTACCCACTTTTCCTGTATTTTTAACACTGATTCCAGTGGAGCCTTGCTTGGTACTCGTACGTAGTGCGTTAGAAAATATGTGCGCAGCTTCTGCGTTGCAAATACCAATGCTAATATTAATTGTTCAAGCTTGGTATAGTTCCTCTCCGCAAGGTTGAAAGTATTGCTAATGTAGTAGATTGGTTTTACCACTTTATCATTTGTTCGCACCAGTACTGCGCTCACTGCATCTTCTGTTGCAGCTATATATAGGGCCAAGATCTCTTCAGGTTGCGGTTTCTGTAATGCGGGTAAAGTCACAAGATAGATTTTGATGTTTTCAAAGGCTTGTTCGCAGTTTTCATTCCATATAAACTTGCTTCCCTTCTTCAGTGTATCAAAAAATGGTTTGCACTTATCTGATGACCTTGCAATGAATCTGTTAAGCGCTGCCAAGCATCCGTTCAGTTTTTGTACCTCCTTAACATTTCTTGGGGATGGCATATTTACGATAGCTTGTATTTTTGCTGGATCGACTTCAATTCCTTTTCCCGTAACTAGATAACCCAAAAACTTCCCTGATGTAACTCCAAAAATACATTTTTCCGGATTGACTTTCATTTTATACTTGCGCAAATCTTGGAAAATCTCCCTCAATTCTTGTAAATGATCCTTTGCCATCTTGCTTTTTACTAGCATGTTATCTACGTAGACTTCCAATGTGCATCCTATCCAAGGTTTGAAGATTGTATCCACTAATCGTTGGTAGGTTGCTCATGCATTTCTTAATCCAAACGGTATTCTCGTATAACATACAATCCTCGCGGGGTAAAAAACGCAGTATGCTCTTGATCTTCCTCGGCTAGTGAAATTTGGTTATATCCAGATTGTTCATCCATGAAAGAAAAGGCTTCGTGTCCTTCGACAACATATACTAATTGATCAATGTTTGGAAGTGGATAACTGTCTTTTGAACATGTTTTATTAAAATTGGTGAAGTCTATGCAAATTCTCACACCTCCAGTTTCCTTTGGGACTATGACCATATTTGATATCCATATTGGGTAGCGCACTTCTCGAATGAATCCTGCGTCCATTAGCTTCTTTAATTCTTTTTCTATTGGATCATGATATTCAGGTGCTACTTTTCGCATCCGTTGCCGAAATGGTATGGTGCCCGGATGTATACGCAATTTATGTTGAACAATGCTTGGGTCAATTCCTGGCATGTCTCCTATTTTCCACGCAAATACATCTGCATACTCTTAGAGTAAACGGATTAAATCTTGCTCCATTTCTGGTCTCATCAGGGTTCCAATTCTAATTGCCTTTGGAAATTTCTGGCGTTCCAATGTTGATGTTCTTGGTTTTCTCTACAGCCGAAAAAGCATATTTGGGGGCTCCTAAGAATGTGGGATCCCCCTTGAGCTGCTATTGTGATGTTTCACCCCATTTTCTTGTTCCTAACCCATTTCATTTGACTTTAGAATCTCTTCCTTCTTCATTGCTTGACTTGCTAGATGCGACTTCAGATAAATACTGATTTATTGCTCCTTCCTTAGCTTGGACTTTCCTTTCCTTCTTCTTTGCTTTCACTTGTTGAGCTCTTTCTTGATTTATGTGTGCTTCTGTGAGGGCGCACATTCTCGCCATGCTATGATCTCATTTAATTTTCATTTCTCCCTAAGGTGTTGGAAATCGCAAGTACTGATGGTACGTTGATGCAACCCCTTTTAACTGATGGACCCAATGTCTCCCGATGATGGCATTGTAAGGTGAGGGTGCTTCTACCACACTGAACTTGGTTGCAACATTCAAGGGTCCAGTCATTATTTTAAGTGTGACTTCTCCTCTGGGTTTCGATGCTACTCCATTGAATCCATAGATGGTGTAGCGAGATGGCTCAAACTGATCTTCTTTCAATCCCATTTTCAGAAATGTGTCATAGAACAACACATTAAGAGAACTTCCTCCGTCTATCAAAATCTTTGTGATATTCCAACCAGACACAGGCAAGGTGAGAACCAGCGGGTCATTGTGAGTTTCTACTTCTTGATCTACCTCTTCTGCTGAAAATGTTAGTGGGGAAGCCATCCATTCTTCCCATGTTTCAGTGATCCTCCTTGCAACTTTAAATACTTCATGGTTGATTAATCTCTTGTGCATCTTCCTGTAAATTGCTGCGTTCATCGATGATGGATTTGATTCAGAAAATGAAATCATATTGATAGTCTGATTGTTGTGGGGGATATTAACAGCTTTCCCTTTATCAAGCTTTGACAGTGGTGCAGGTGATTGAATGAATTCTTTTATCACTCCAGCGTCAATCATTCTGCATCAATCGGTTGAATGCCCCTGATAGCAATGATACTCACAATGTTCTTTTGAGTTTTGAGTGTGCTATGGTTGTCGATTTTTTGTTGGTGTCCATTGGAAGTCTGGTCTATTTTTTTATTATTTTTAAAATTTCAGAATATGGAGTGTTAATTCTTGTAAACACTCGCTCCTGAAAAATTTCTTCCTTCCCTCTATCCATGGACGCTTTGGTTCACTAGTTTCAGCTTTATTTAGAAAACAATTCCCCGACCCGGACGATGGTTCTATTGAATTTGTTTTTTTGCATCTCCTTGCTGTTGCGATACTATCTTTGGACATTGCCCCTGTATGTCTTGCAGTATTGCACATGTTTCGATTATTTCTCTTAGGTTCCCCTCAGTTTTCGGGTTGATATTATGAATATCAACAAATAAATGACTTTTTCGGTCAGTTATTCCCCACTTGTAATTGTTAATGGCAGCATATGGCTCAACATCTCCAATTTCCTGGCAGATTGCATGCCACCGAGCTGTATAGTCACGAATTGATTCTTCTTGCCATGAAGCGAGTGAATATAATATATCCAATCATGAGTCAACGGGTTTGTTGTACATGTACGCTTCCAAAAAAATTCGAATTAACTGCGCATACGAATGAATAAAACTTTCTTGCAATTTATCATACCATCAGTGCCAGTCCCTTCAAACTTGATGGGAAACATCGACACATTACAACATCATTTTGCTCCCAACGCAACATGATTCGGTTGTAATATTTCAAATGTGGGGTCGGATCCCTGGTACCATCATAGCATTCAAAAACAGGAATGTTACATTCTCGGGGCATTGGTACAAATGCTAACTGTGGTGCCAATGGCGTTCGCCTAGCTTCCTTTAACACTTCATCTGTTCGCCCACCTTCTTTATTCTTTAGGTTTCTT
This sequence comes from Papaver californicum, assembly GCA_023531435.1. Taxonomy (NCBI): domain Eukaryota; kingdom Viridiplantae; phylum Streptophyta; class Magnoliopsida; order Ranunculales; family Papaveraceae; genus Papaver; species Papaver californicum. The sequence continues at coordinate 1,621,548 of JAJJMC010000728.1, read as the reverse complement.
ATTTCTTCCCTCATTTACTCCATAGCTTCAAAGCATTTTTGCATGTTGTAGTCTTGGGTCTGCTCGATTCATCCTTTCTTGTCCAGGTTGTTGTGATGTGGATCTTAGTACCATTCTTTGATCTCGACTATTTCTTTCTCTTCTGCCTTTGAATCTACTGGAACTTGCTTCTTGTCCCCGTGTTCTGGTGGCAGCTGGTTCTGCATTCCGTTGGATCGTTTCTTTCAACGTTTGATTTTCTTTAGTTAATCGTGCGATTTGTTCAGCACAAGCTCGTTGCTCTTTGGGCACTTTACTCATATCCTCCATTAAATTTTGTATATGATCAATAGTGTTCTGGGTATTATCCTAAGACGGAGAATGATTATGTTCATAATTGTTTTGATTATTCTCCTGAAGTGAAGAATAACCCTCTGAATTGCTTTGCTGACTCTCTGGGTTATTTAATATCTCTCTTTGTTGAAGAATTCCTCTTACGTAACTCTCTTGATTTCGTGAATTTTCAGCTTGTGACATGTTTTTGCTTTGTTTGTTTTCCTTTCGTAATATTCTGTTTTCTTCTAATACCAATCATCTGCTGCTTTCGAGAATTTTTTTGGTAGTATTCTATAAAAGTTATATGATTTTAAAAAAATTATTTATTCAATCAAAAACATAAGTAATTCAAACCATTTCAAATGAATAGATATTTCATAAGTTGAATAAATCTTTCATTTTCTTTAAATGTGTACAAATTCATACAAAATGAGGTAACAAGAAATTCTAAAGTTCAAAAAATTTCTTACTCATTAATGTTTTTTGCATGAATCAAAGATTTTTTATAAATAGAAAAAATTAATGATTTCCATTGACAAAAACTTACTTGAACTGAATCATATTATTTTTCGGGGTTCGAAATCCCTATATCAATTTTTTTTATAAGGTGGGATAAATCCTTTATTCGTACCTGTTTCTAGCGCCAAATTGTGACGACCAATTTTTGGTGGCCCTCACAACCAAAAACTTAAGCTGTTTAAAAATGACAATACTCCAAGTGTAATTGATACATAGAAATTGTAATACAGAGAATCATAAATTCAAATATAAATGAAACCAACTCAATATATAACGTGGTTCAGCTAATAAGCCTACATCCACGGGAAAATATAGTGTCTTATTTATAAATACTTACTTTGTATACATGCTAATATAAAGAATTAGAGAACTTAAGTTCAATAGAGTTCTTAACCTAGTCTTAGCTTTTTCCACTTCTTGATTTTTCTTTCAGAGTTTTCCCTCCTTGTTTTTTCTCTCTCTTTCTTTTTAGCTGGGGGTCGGTATTTATACCAAAATATCATGGGTCCCTTTTCCTCACCCATTCTTATCTCTATTTGACTTGTTTGATCTTATCTTGACTTTGGGGCGCAGCTCATTTTACTCCTTCCGTGATGCTTCTTGCTAGTTCCGCTTGTTGATGCATAGCTCCTCTTTAGGTTGATCGATTGTTGGTCCTTTGTCTTTATTATGTGGATATTGGCATGTGTGACATGTGGAATTTGACGTGGAGCAGATATACTCTTGCAGGACTGAAATTTATAGTGCGCACGTGATATGGCGCAGATGATTGTGGAGCGCAAGAGATAGCAGAGCACGGATGATTGTGGAGCGCAAGAGATAGCAGAGTGCGGATGATTGTGGAATACAAGAGATAGCAGAGCGCGGATGATTGTCTTGGCTATTAATGATGCTTTTTCTTGTAACTTGTGTTCTTTCCACGTGTCTTATATGTATTAATATAGTCTGACTTTTCTGCTTCTGGTGTCAGTTGATGTGTGACATAGTTGTCTTCCTTTATCATTTATTTTGCTCTTGTACTTCTCGGTGCTTCATAATGTGATACTTCCTTCTTATGATGTAAACACGTGGAACTGATGAATTTATGTCCTTACAATTTGCCCCTTTTTTGTCTTTTGGATTTCTCTCCCACTTGCCTAGAATTCAAAAAGGCAAAAAGTAATGATGACTGTTGGGTTTTGTGCCCCTAATAAATTTGAATTTCGGCGGTTTCATACTTTTCAAGAAGACACGTTGTTTGGATTCGCGTCTTTTGAATTCTTTTTCGCAGTCGTGTCAGTTCACTGGTTCAGTATTTAAGATAAAGTTTTGTCATATTTAAGTCGTGTCAGTCGCGCCTTAAGACGAGATTACCCTTACTTTTGGATTTCACCACGTCTCCTAGGGTTAGATTTGAACGGCTAAAGGGTAAATCTCGTCTTAAGGCCCACACGTGAATGAGGTCAAGTGTGCACAGTTTGACCATTTAACGCTACATGGATGAAAAATGTAACAGTGAGACATTTTTCCATAACTTTTTTTTTGACGGGGTATTTTTCCGACGGGGCATGTATTTTTAGGGTATTTTCCCAATTATCCCTAAAATCAAATTTTAGTTTAGGAACAAGCCCTGCTTTTGTTGAACCTTTTTTCGAAATTTTTCCTTAAAAACCTCAAGTATGTATGACAAAAAGCAAAGATAAAAGAGTAAAACACGAAGAGAGAATCTACACTTTTCAGGAATAATAAATAATACTTCATCTATTTTTATAAAAGTGTTATTATCATTTTTTTTAGCTTTAAAATAGATCAAATTGAAAAAGTGATAGTAACACTTTCTAGAAACGAGGGAGTATCATTTTTGCTTTCGAAGGAAAAATAAGATAAGGAAAGATGTAGCTTAGCTTTGTTTTGTCTGATCTTTGTTTGACGAGATCTCTTCTCTTTTTTTTCTTTGCTTGGACCCACAATATTGTTTGTTGTCTGAAAATTTGTACTTTTTACCCGATCTACTACTTGAATGACTGAATCTATAAATAAAATGACTGGATCTGATAGTTTGAGAGGTTTAGAATATGGGTAGGACGAATCCTTTTAATCGTCCATGTTTCTAGCGTCAAACTTTAGTAGCATAAAATCCTACTACCATAACCAACCTAATCTAATGATCCATGATGAGAAGCAAATAAGTATAAGAAATAGAGATGAGAGATATTAAGAAGGACACAAGTATTTACGTGGTTCGATGTAAATATCTACATCCACGTTGGGGTGATGGTTAAGCTTCATTATGTATGAAAGTATTATATTTAATTCTATTGAAATGGAGCGAAGCTCTAAGTGAGCTGTAGAGTAAGATCTAGAGAGAGTGGCAGCAGAAGAGAAGATAAATCATGCCTCTAACCCTAATAAATTTGTCTTTTATAGGGTAAGAGAGTGTATATGTGATTACATATTTGCCCTTAGCTTAATAGTTAAACAATTATTGACTAGCTATTGTGTATGTCATTCCATGATGTTAAGTTGTTTACGCTTTGATCTCTGATCTTACGCCACACATCGAGTGGGATTTTTACCTCTCACACCTATATACAAGTTTTAATTGCCTAGAGTCATTGACAGAGACTCTCAGTAACAAGCTGCAGGCCAGGAGATCAAATTGACGATGCATTAATATTGTTTCAAGGATAAGCAGATGACTACTAAGATCCTTTTACACTGGCACATGCTTACACATCAAACTAGAAATTGTTTCTAACAAAATGACTCTGATGTTTGTTAACCCTGTAAAATTCAAAAACCTTGTCACTTTATTCGATTAATGACTCTAAAACGTGAGATTGGTTTTTTAAAAAAAGGATCATAAGGAACATGTATTCCGTATCCCATCATCGGTTACGTTTTTAAGAAATACTTGTACTATTAAGACTAATTGCCTGGCCTAGGTCGGCTTGCTTACTATACGGGCAATTACGGAAACACACTGTATATAAATAACATGGTCAGAATAGATGAACCGTCAAGTACTTGCCATGATGGTTCACTCGGTTTTCTAGAACATAAAGATCTGGGACTCTAGCATCATTACATTTATTTATTTATTTTTTAGTTAAACAGGGCTTGGGTCGGCCTAGCCTTTTCAACACCTCTGCTATTAGGTATAAACATGCATAAATCTTGATTCTTGATTTATAGTAGTATAATAATAGGTAGAGTTAGAGATAGTTTGATCAAAAGTTTTTGCAAGAGCAATTATATGAGTTCTTTCCGTGCGGACATTCCACAAGAAAATAGTTAGGGGTTCGCGAGCACTGCAGCATCAACTTGATCCACCTTCTTTACGCTCCTCCTCTTGAGGGAATGGAAAGTTTCTCCAATGCCCTACCGGCCATCATAAGACATGATCGATTCTTCCACGCACCTTATACTGATACAAAAGAGAGCAACTAATCCCGATTAATGCACCAATTGCAACATCTCGTACTGGGGCTGGGGTTGAGCAAAAGCCAAAGCGGATAGACGAACATATTTCTATGCAGGATACGTGAAATACCTGAAATTTTATTAGGAATCTTGATTTATCCCAACGTAATATCAGCAGATCAATGCTTCAAAGGAAAAAAAAAAGCAAGAAAGAAATAAAAAATACAGGAACTCTAAGTTAGCATGATCTTACCTCAAAGGAGTTGCAGTAGAGGATGATTTTTGTACGTCGTGGAAACCAAGTTAGTTTCTTTTATATAAATAAGAACCTCTTAATTTGTTACTTATATTGATGAATAACTTTTCCAACACGACAAGAACTAGGTAATGGACTAGAGAGAAGAAAACTAAACTTTCTTGGGCATAAAGAAATTACATTAACTGACCGTCATATAGAAACTGTATTTATGCAGTTAAGACATACACAATGACTACCACAATTAAAAAAATAAATCAAGATGAAGCTAATACAGTGTTGGCCATTTCAGTGACATATGAGTTTTCTCCATGGCGCCCAAGAAGAAGCCAATCGTTTCCTTGGATGTACGAAACATCCAAAAACGGATTTACTTCGGCTTGAGTCAGTTGTTTACTGTATGCAACTCTAGAAGAGAAGTTTGATCCTGGACCAAAGCATTCGTATTCTCCAAAGAAAACAGTCCTGCAGAAAAATTGTATAAAAATAAATAATTAGATTACAAAACAATGAATTAAGATGTGTAGTAATTAGGATAAAGAAACTGACTCGTCTCGAGAAGGATCGTTCCAATCATTCCATCCACCAGAGTATACAACGTCTGACATATACGATTTTGCAAAGACGACAGAAGCGTACGGTCCCCAAGCTCTTCCAAGCCAAACCTTTCCTGCCCCTCCAATCTTACAATTCACAAATGAAAAACCTGATTTTTCTGCCAATATCTGTCTTCCTTGAGCTGTAATAGATCCACTTATACCAATTGGAACTTCCTTTGCTATTGAGTTGATAGTACAATCCTGTTTATATATTGAAATGCTATTTGATTATAAACAAGTTAATCGGCTAGGACTTGTAAAGAAGCGAATTAAATCTCGTTTTTTTATACCTCATAAAGTGATCTAGCATTACCAAAAATGAAATCAATTGACCCTTGAATGAAACATTCTTTGAAATAATGTTTTCCTTGATCGTCATGAAGTGTGTCTTGTGCACCATAAAACCCACAACCGTAAAATGCAGCTTGATCTCCTGATATCCTAATAGCTAATGCTTGAGCTCCAACATCGCCAGGAGACGGAGGAGGAGCTGTATTCTTTTATATTGCAAAAAATGAAATGTTAGGCACGACTCCAGAACAATGTGCATATTTGTTGAAGTTGGTACCTAGACGAATTCGATTTGAAGTATCGCAATAAAATACAGATGTTATGTACTATAGATTAAACAACACTTAAGAAAATTACCTGAAAGCTAATATTATAAGCTGTGAAGTTTGAAGAATAGATAGCAAATGTGGAACTATAAATTGTCCCTCCAGTGGAGTTTGCAGTGTCATTCCAAGCAATAGATGTGTTGCGATAATGTTTACCTTGAAGTATCAAATTTGTTTTTTTAATTGGGACAACCACCTTCTCCCTGTCTCATTTAGAGGCATAAGAAGTCTTAAGTTTCATCCGAACATTAATAATAATGATAATAGTACTAGATATTTATACAGTGAATATTAGTGATAATTACCTGTAAACACCAGAATCAATAATAATAAGAGTTCGAGTAGGACTATTATCCGGAACAGCATCAACTGCTTGTTGGACACTACTAAAATTCCCACAACCATTCAAATTGACAGTTAACACAAGTGACACATCATAATCAGCTGTAAGACTCGTTTTCTTCCACTGAGTATTACCGCAATTAGTTGTACGTCTTCGATGATGATGATGATGATGCGAACGATGGTGTCTAGATGGAGTAGTGTTTCTGAGAAGTAAAAAGAACTCTTCAATGCCAGTGAACTTAACCACCTTATTAGCAATGTTTGTGGCTATTTGTATGCTGCTGCTACCACCACTACTACTAGTAATCTTGGTGTTCCAAGAGGAATGGAAAGAATTGAGAGCCAATAGAACCGATATTAAGGCAATGGAAAGAGTTGAGAACCAGAAGCAAACGTTTCTTTTGCTTCTTCTGGTGTTGGTTGATGTACCCGGACAGTTGCTATTATCCATATTTCGATGCTAATGTTATGACACTATTTGCTTAAAGAGAGATCTTTATATGGATGGAGTCGGTGTGACAAACTTTTCACATGAGAAGAGTTTTAATTAGCGTGAGATGTAAGAAATACTATGTGTTGTTACACTTGAGCAATTCACACACATGTTAACTAAATATATACAGAAAAAAGTAAGTGGAAGGTGGTGGTGTGAGTTAATCAATGTATTCAAAAATTCAAAAGTGGAGATTGGAGGATCCTTAAGCAACAGAGAAGGATTTAAGTTATGATGAGTAATAGGCAATGATAATGAGGAGGTGTTTCTTCACCTAATTGGAACAAAATCAAAGAAGACGGTGCTTACAAGATTATCTTAATGCAAGTTCCAGATTTTAAGTACAAGATTCCGGTTATGACTGTTTCATACAGGAACAGCCAATTCAACCATTAAGACACCTTTCCGTTGGTCCATTGTGTATTAACAAGATCTGTGTTTGGTTGACTGGACTCGCTTCTTCGCAAAGGTTCTCTTATGCTACCAAGTTTACAGATTTATATAAAACATTAAGAAACTTCAGAAGGAATCGAATTAATGGACGTAATTACCAGGGCTGAAATAATGAATAGAATGTAACAAGTGCTGTTTACAGTGGTTGAATGACAATATGGTCCTATTCCTAAGTTCATACTTTATCTGCTGCTACAGTGACCCAAGGGAGCCTGTTAAAAATGATATTCCCACTACTGAATCTATATGAAATACTTCTGTATCTATCTCTTGTTAGACCACCCTGACAAAATTCTACTCCTATACATCATTGTAACAAAAAACTTCGCTGTACAAATATATACTCTGATCAGCTTTTCTTTGAAGATCTGTCAATAATACGACACTTCGGAACTGCCTTTTGCAGCACAGAAGTCCCTTGAAAGATGGCCATCTGGTAATCCTTCTTGTACACTTTCAACTGCCACAACACACACATGTTAAGAGATAAAGCAGTGTCGAAGAAAAAAATCATAAGTAACCTAAAATAAAACCAATGCTAACCTTGTCATCACCAACTTTTTCGAAACCAAATCTGTCTGTCCATATGGATTCAGCTTCTCCGGCAGATGGAAGCACTAGGTTCTTCACTTTCAAGAATCCCAACAATCTCTCAAGGCAACAAAACAGTGACTGGAAGTAGCCCTGCACAGAAATATAAGAGATCAATATAAGATCAGAATCCAAAAGATCTGAACAAGACCTATTCATGTTTAAAATACTTGAGGATTAGACGAAAAAATGATGTCTCTAGGAACAGTGAGAATAATGATTCTATGGATGCACCTAAAAGCCAACAAAGTAAAAGCACCAGCTATCTAAAATTAAATTCCTCAATGTCTCTCTCATTTGAACACCACAACTTTCAAAATCGTAGCCCATATCTAGACGAGCGAATGGGACAAGAAGAAGAAAAGATAATGAACAGAAAGAAAAGATGCATCAGTGTATCATAGTGTCCTAACCTGTCCTTGATGATCACTACTCGTCGCAACTAAAGGAAGCTCTGCTACTTCCTGCCCAAAGATTCGAAGAATTCCAGCTGTTATCACGGAAGAGCTGCAAAAATAGGATGACATTTCAGGACAAGATAACTTTTACCAACTAGTACCAAATCCAAAGATGGGTAAACAGTCCTTACTTAAATGTCAATACTGCACAATACATCCCACCATAGTCTTGGACTTTGTTGTTCCGTCTGTAAGATATGCAAATAGAAGGATAAATATGTCAAATTCAACGAAAAGGAATAGTAAAGAAAGCGTCATGATGCATGATGGATAGAAGATGAAGTGAAACATCCTTGCTTACCCATATATCATGGCTGGGATAAGGTCACGACCTGTGGTAGCATCAACTATGGGGTCAAAACGATCCTGAGTAATACAGAACACGTTAAAAACCAACGGTGACTTGGGGCAATTATTGACATCAATCATGAAAATACTGTAATTACTTAAAGAGGGCACATCATAATCACAGCACTAACCAGAGTATCATGGTAAAACTAAAATTACTCACATGGAAGATTGCTAAAGCCTTTGAAAGCAGTGATCTACTGTCAGGAGAAGTTGTCTTGCCACTAAGAAGCCTCCATCTTACATCCAATTCTCCATCTATAGTCAAACCTTTTTCCTCGAGCTTCTCCTTCACAACAGTCAAAAGAGAGTTTGGAAGCCTCTCTGATCCACGAATGATCAACTTCTGCAAAGCAGTATGAATTCTACTGCAGTCCGTGCAACAAAACCAGTCCCCTTTTGGCAGTTCCTGTTATAAAAAAATTTAACATTTTAATCTACAAAAGTAAGAGCAGTACAAAAGGGCCAGATAAAGTTCGCCTTGCACACCTCTAGATCTGCCATCTTATGATCCTTCAGACACCCAACATGAAATTCCTTCTGGCACTGATGAAAACATGCAAACTGAAACTAAGAACAAGCTGATCTGTATACACGTGTGAAAATAATGATATGTGATGCTACATAAGGGCATCCACATGCAAGAGAAAGAATACATACCTGGTCGCAAATTATAACTGTACGTGGACCAAACTCAGATTTGCTAAAGCCAGGGCATCTACAAGAAGGTAAAAATTGTAAGTCCAACCTTAGAAGATAAGAATCTGTAAGTCGGCTTTATAATAAGCGTGTCTCACCGGCATAACGAGCATCCACCACCAACTTCAGGTTCTATAGTTTCAGCAATTCGTATACATCTTTTGGTTATCTGTTCTATAACATCAACTCCTTCAACCCTCCCAGCTGCCCGTGCATTGGCATTACTTGTACAATGGTTTTCTCTTTGGAACATACTCACGCAATATGGACAATACCAGTCACCACGAGGAACTCGCAACTCCCCAACACAGTCTGCAACGAATTACAGACAATCAGACTACATAATCTTTCATAAAGTCACCCAAAATCTGAACAGTTGGGACTAATGATGATCCATAAGCGAACAAGTGACATCAACACCATTACTAGTCCAGCTATCTGCTTTATTTGTTGGTGTCACAGCTGCCAACTAAAGTGCTTACTACATTCTACAGATTTTTATAAAAACATCAATAAAAACAACTACGCAAGCAAAACAGTGAAAAATAACATAAGCACGGAGAAAATTTTACCTCGGTGAAAGGCCCTAGGGCATCCATCACAAAGTAAAAGATCACCGAAATCTGCACAGACGCCACACAGGTCATCATTGTAGTTGGAAACAAACTTCCGAGCTTTGGAAAGAGAAATTGACAGCTCATGCAGTGACACCCCATTTGACGTATAGATGTTTAGGTAACTGGAAAAAAAAAAAGAAGAAAGAAACAGAAGTCACAAATACAAAAAGGGCAAAGACAAATAATGTGTACAAAACAAATTACATGATCAACTCACGGTTTGCGACGTGAAGCCAAACCAGCATGAGCTTCAAAAGCAGAAGGGCTCACCTGCTCATTCCACAATAAAATCAACAATATAAGAAAAGAGAAAACAAATAAATTACAAAGAAGCGTAAATCTATTATTCAAATGCAGTCATTTTTTCCCCCGCTTCTAACTAAATTTCAAAATGCTAGAGTTTGAGATTAATCAAACTGCACCTCAGAGTTGCAACAACGACAAAATATGCCAAAACCCTTTTTGTAACCCTCCAGCAGTTTCTGTCCAACAAAAGAATGAACCTTACAATCATAAATACAAATTTAGCGAAAACATTTTAATAGACGAAATGAGTGAATCTCTTGTAATATTCTGAGTACCTTTCCATTCATGTAATATGCCAATTCAGTTCCATCAGGTAAGCCATCTTCCTCAAATACCAACTTATGCAATCCCAGATCCCTTGAGAAAACACAATAGAAAATAAAGCTAATAAGCGACAATTAACAAAATGCAACAAAATGGAAATCAAAGTAGACATGAAGAACAAAGGATACTCACTTTCTGGTTATTTTCCCTTTAACACTACTTTTCTTCTGTGACGAGGTATGCCTTTGAATACTTTTTAAGGACTTAGGGGTCACAACTGACTTTGACCTGAAGTAATCCGAGAATAAAACCAAAGCAAAGACGAATCAATAAAAAGAAAAAAGATTTATAGTCTTAATATATCATAAGCATAAAGATTTATATGTTTAATTGAAAAATAGAACTTTATCGTTACATAAAGTAGTCTGGCAGGAGTTATACTTCCTCCGTTCCACATAAAATGATCTATTTCAAGTTTGCACAATTCTTAGGGCGAGGAGAGATGTAAATTTTTAGTGTTTTTTCCATTTCAAGTTTGCACAATTCACCTTGTTTATTTTGAATAGCTCAATTTATGGAAACTAAATATAAAAATGGAAAGTTCTGTATACGAGGAACGGAGGGAGTACTATACTTCACTGTCAAGTGATCCGAATCTACCCATTGGCATTCTTCAATTTTCAAAATAAAAAAGGAAATAATTTTAAGTTTTTAATTAATCTTTGGAGACCTCGATCTCCATCACGATGCTATATGAACAGTAACTTCTAGACAAAAAAAAACTACATTTCTAAGCCATCTAGGAAAAAAAGAAAAACCAATCACTTTAAGTAAAAGCAGGGGTTTAACATCAATACAAGCAAAATCTGATTCCAATCCCCTGATAGAGAAGGGACACAACTAAAGAATACATTTCCAATATTCAAGCAGTATCATACCTCTCAGCACCAGTTTTACGAGCTAGGCTTGCACAAGATCTCCTGGTTTCCAGGCATTTATTGCATACTTGCACAACCCTTTTGGGTCCAGAAAGAGGTCCTACAGATCATTAGAGTATCAACTTTTCAGTAACATGGATACTCTAAGTGGAAATGTTAAAACGAAATAACCCTTATGACCAGAAGCCCACCTTTACAATACATACAGGTACTAGTGTTTTTCACGTGTACAGTGGAGATTGCACTTTGAATTGCTGCCTCCAGCTTCTCCAAGGGAATATCCTTCAAGAAATCCAATACTTCTTTAAGGCTGCTACCATTCTCCAGGTAAATATACTCCTCAGGCTGTTCCTTTGTACCACCTGCATGCAGCTCAAACTGGCAAGGTGTAACCACCTGAACCAAAAGAAATTCGGTTTTATAAGCCAGCCACTTATCTCTTGGTGATATTAAAAGAAATGTACCAAATAACAGAAAACAGATAAGGCTCACTTTTTCCCCTTTGCATAAGATACAGGAACACAAAATACCAAGCTCTTTTATTGTTCCTCCAAGCTCTATTGTCTGAAAAATATATCAAACTAGTTTCAGTGATAGCCACTTTATTAGTCAATGCATAGCCAAAGAATGTGTGGTTAAAAGGATTACCTTCTTTCCTGGAAAGGCATACTTTACAACCAATCCCTCAAGCATACCAGTCTCAAAAAGCTCCTTGACATTGGAGGGAGAATTGGTCAAGACATATTCAGATGTATCAATTCTCTCCTCCTTAGGTTTCAAAGCTGAGCGTGTAAAACGCCTTGGTGCTTCTTCTGACACGCCATTGTGTACTTCATTACGGCAATCAATCACTTCATGTTCTAACTTAGGTTCCAAAGGTGAACGAGAAAACCGCTGCATGGATTTCTCAGGGGTAACATTCTGCTGTTCAGAAGTTCCACTGATCCCTGCAGGCTCTGCCTTGGGTTCCAGAAGTGAACGAGTAAATCGCCGCATAGGTTTCTCAGACGAAACATTCAGTTGATTACTTATAGGGCTCATTACTAAATCCTGATTAACTTCCGAAGCAACACGAGGAAAACGCTTTGTGGATATACCTGCTGATACATTTTGCCTTACTGAATTTTCGGTGACCGCCACTAACTGTTCCTTAGGTTCCAGATTGGATTCCTCGACTGAAGAGTTTTGGGCCTCCTTATTGTCATCCATTATCAGATCATCTGCCTTAGTTTCCAAAGCTGAATCAGCAAAGCAGTTCCCAGGTTTCTCCGATGAAAGAAGCTGAGGGTCAGAATTTTCAGGGATAACTGCTACATGTTCCATACTATCTAAACTGGGTTCCCCAGCTAAAGTTATTTCTACCTCCCTATTGTCATCGATTACCATCTCATCTGCTTTTTGATCCAGAGATAAACAAGTTAACAGCTTGTCGGATGTCCCCGTTACAATATTTTCTATGCCATTCTCAAGTGTATCCATTACACCCTTTTCTGCAAGGTTCTCAGGTGTCGGCCTTGAAAATTTTGGTGCCTCCTTTTCAGGTGCTTCTGCTGAATCCTTACCTTGCTCCTTATTTCCATCCATTACAGTCTCCGCTGTCATCGAGTCCAAAGTAGAACCAGCAAACTGTGTTTTAGTTTTCCCAAGCGACATATTACGTTTTTTGCTACTGATAACTGGTCCTTCTTCTGTAGCTTTCAGAGATGAACGTGTGAATCTCCTTGGTGTTTTCTCCATTACAACTTGAGTTTCCCCATTTAACCCATCACTACTGGTCTCCTCTTTCGATTCTAACAAATCACTTTTCACTATTTCCTCATCAACACATTTCAACTGATCACTCTTCCGTTCATCCCCATTTTCAATGTTACCATATAAATTCTCATTCTCAACTTCACCCTCCTTTGAAATTAGGATTTCCTCATTATCAGAAACATTCTCTTTTTCTTCCTCCTTAGAAACACAAATTTTAACTCTTTTTTTACTAGATTTCTCTAAATCAACATCAGAATTAGGTTCTTCTAACTTCCTAGCCCTAGTTCTACCTAATGACCCAGAACATTCAGATTGGGCATTCATAGCAAATGCAAATTCACGTTTCAATCCAGCTCTCGGATTCGATGTTGACATCTTAAATTCCTCAGTATCTCTACCTTTTGCCATTCCCCACACAAATCAAAGCATTCGAATCGCAAAAAAAACAAGACCCACCCAGCAAAAAAAAACCTAAAAAATAATGTAAAGCTAAGTTTAGGATTCAAACCATTGAAATCGCTGATCTTCTTCGAACCCTAATCACCCAATGAAGAACGATCGTAGCACTTCTGCGAAAGATCCAGAAGAGGAAGAAAAAACTAGGGTTTCAATTAAGGGTTCCAATTTTGGGATCAAGGAGGGAGAGGTGTGTATGTATGGCAATACCGAAAATAAGGAATGTGGAAAATCTCCTGTCTTTTTAGTTTCTCATATATCTCGAGAATACCCTTAATCCGAGTTCACATGGAACCCCACTTTCTAGAACAGAAAATAGAAGTAATTAAAATATTATGTCTAAGGGTATTTTTATTTTAGTCAGTTTGGTTTATTCATGGTAAGTTTGGTAAATATGAGAAGTTTTTTTGCATTGAGAAACGGAGATGAGAGAGAGACAAAGAGGGAAATTTAAAACAGCGAGAATCCTGGTAAATATATGAGATCAGCCAATGGGGAAGACGTGGGCCAAGTTAATTTTTATTACGTGTACGGTTATAAAAGGATGTATTGCCATGATGTATTTTTGGGTTGGTATATTTGTTTAACACATGATAACAAAGAGGGCGGGAAGCTATACACTGTTGCTGAGTTGCACGGACACTGACACGTGACACGGTTATAACACGACATAGATACGGGAACACGTTAATTATTAAAAATACGGATTATGAGGGGACACGTTATATATGTATTATAAACACCACTAAAATAAAATTTTATAACACTCTACTCAACAAAATGATTCTTCTTATTTTTAGATATTTGACTACTAAGTAAATAAAAATAGTAATATGAACTATTGATAAATTCTTTTAAAAATAATGTTTTGATATGGCCAAAAAGAGAATAAATTAGCATCACATTTAGTTTATTTTGATTTCCCAACTTAATATTAACTATTTATGGTGTGTTCGATAATGTCAAATCAATGTCCACAAAATATCCAATGTCGTATTTTACGGACATTTGATATGGCGTGTCCGTCACGGGTCGGGAAGTGTCAGGATGCGTCGTGTCCAATCGTGTGTCCGACACGGTTACAGCATCTTTTAGGCATGTCCGTGTAACCTAGCATTGTTGTATATGTATATCGTTGGGATTGGAAATTTTCAAACTTTGCCAATTAATATGGTCGTTCAAAGTTTTAACTTTCGAATTTGATTTAGTGACTTGTTGACAAGAACTTTGACAGACACAAAATAATCTCTAAGATCTGGCCACGTGGAAGGATCTAAAGGTGTAAGGGAACAGATGAAAAAAAATAACGAAACACTTTATTCCCCTAAGTATTCAAATCGAGACATCTCTCGCAAACACATAATGGGAAAGATAGTAGAAGATGAATAGAGGAATTCGAAGTGGGTAGGTATACATGTGACGGTAGTTCAGGACTATCAAATCGTGAGAAGATCATGTTAATTAGCTATGTGGGATCATAAGATTCGATCTCGTTAGTAGACAAGGAATGAGCTAGCTTAGAACAAGGCAATTGCCTAGCTCAAATATGTCCCTTGGAAAGTAAACTCCCTTTACTTTTAAAGCTATAAAAGGATAACTTGGGTTCTACAAAAACGGTTGGAAGAAATATTTCAGATAACAAGATAGAGATAGCATAACGTCTATTCGAGCCCGATTATGATTCATCTTGTTATTACAAGATAAATCTATTGTTAGACTTGTAATCCAATGTCATACGTGGTGAAATCACCCCATTTGGAAATAACTTTTAACATTGAACCACGTTAACCCTTATATGTGTTAATTTAGAATCTTATTTTTGTTACGTGTTTGTTGTTACCTTTAAATTTCTTCATGTGACTGTTAGATCATATATAGGCGTGTTACTAGATTTCTATTAATCAAAATTCCATTTTCATGTTAGATTACTTCAAGTGTTTGAGATGTTTAAGAGGGTTTTTCTTTGTGTATCCTTTTTGCGGACTTTAATTATCTTATTGTTTGTGGGTAAAAACGATTAAAGGGTAAAAAGGAAAAAGTGATGGAGTAGGTTGTTGCCAGTTGAACCAAATCGTTCAAAGAGAAAATTGATTAAACATCAACTCGTTTAAACACCAAACATTTGTATTGTATAAGTACTTTTAAGATTCGAGAGATCAATCTGTACGAAATTGGCTTAAATCAAGAATAACCGTTCCAATTCCGTTTCGGTCACAAAGGAAGGAGAATGGTTGATCTATAGGGAGGGAAGTAGAAAATGTACTGAGATCAATGAGATTGAATATCAATGATGATGAAATGTGTTGAACTGCTGTGAAGACGAAAGTGAGTTTTCTGAGAATCTCAAAGATGATAGCTCTGTGATCATTCAAGTGTTTATGAGATAAAACTCCAGTTTTTTTTTGTTAGTTCTCCCCCTTATCGATTGGTGAAGAACCTATTTATAGAAGTGGAAGTTAAACATATTGATCTCATAAGTAGTGGCAGTTGCAGAGAAGTGGAAGAGTAGAAAAGTGGAAATCATGGTGAACACCGACTCCATCGTGTTAGTGGGACTTAACAGTTGTATGACCACTATTCTATTCACTCCTTAAACCGTCGACACGAATTTTATACTTTCTCGTCGTGGGTGTATTGTTACACCACACGTGTTATAGGTTGCTAGACTAAAACCCTAGTGAATACCCCCCATGTGACATATTGATGTCTCGAGCATGGTTGAGTCTACTTTATAGACATATATTAATTGGTCAGTTTTTGACCTAGCTAGACTGTCAGTCTTAGCATATTGATGAGTCTTGCATGTTGACTCATTGATGGATAGGGCATAAGGTGTATGTTGAGACAAGAAGTGATTATTATAGATCATAGACGTAAAGAGTCTGATTGATATTGACATTAGTAGTTGTGGCGTATCATTGTGTCAGTTGAGGCAACACTGATACTCAAATGATTTTGTTGGATTAGTAAGTATAGATCTGATGAGGTTGTTGGATCGTCAAAGACCAATATATACGTACATTTTATAATGTTTGGATATGTCAAGCAAATACGTATGAGCATCAACTCATATGAGCATCAAGTCGCGTGAGTGCCAACTGTGTGACCGCTAAAATACTTAGTTTCGTATTTATGTCTGTTTGTTCGATCAACAAAATAGATAAACCAAAACTATTTTAATTATTGGTAGCATGACCAACTAATTATGCTCTTTAATTGATTAAGCAGTAAAGAAGCCCTAATATGGCAGGTGAACCAAATGACAGATGATCCAAATGGTAGATGAGGGACTAGTAGAGAGACCGACTAAATAAGAGATGGTGGAGCCCCAGAGAGAAGGGAGGACCGACCGAGGTGGGACCAGCCATGGGCCGTGTAGCACGAGTTTGATGGTCGCAGGATCCTGCTTCATGTGTCATGTCGTCTTTCTAGCAATATTTTGATATATATTTGGTAGTAATATTTAAGAGAGAGAACTTGGTGTAAGAACCAATTGATATGAAGACCAATTGGTGTGAAGACCAAAATTTGGAAATATTAAAATACTGGTAGTTTAACATATTAGATGGTTGCGGAACCATTCTCTATTATTGTGTGCAGCTGTTTTGCTCTTTGAAGCTATTTGGAATTTTTGAATTTGGTAGAAGGAGCAAAAGAGTTTTAATAGAAAGATGAAATCCTGGATAAAATAATAAAACCCTAAAAAAAAAAGAGTGGAGACCAGCCAACTTCCTATTTTTTTAATTATTTTCAGGTCTTTATCTTACTTGCTCTTTAAAGCTCTTACTCTTCGAACGACTTGCTTCGAAGACCATTATTGTTATTTACATCCATGGGTGCTAGCCCTTATGCCCAAAAATTTAAGATATGACGTTCTTTAGTAAAAACATTGTAGATTCTTTATATGATGTCTGATTTTGATGATCAGCCCCAATTCGGAATCGAGAAATCGCTGGCTACATCCCCTCGCGAAAGGATTGAGGGTTTGAGCTCGTTTTAGCTGTAAAACGGAGCAAACAACAACCTTTCATAAACTTTTAAATGAAATTCTGAAAATTTTATGCCCTTTTAGTATGTCATAGTAGACATGTAGAGGAACATATGTTATTTAGACATTTTTCCCCATTCTACACCAATTTGATACATTTTTCTATGATGATACGTTAGAAACTTGGCGTTGACCAACATTAGGTTTTCGTTGTATTTCAAAAAATATTAGAGATTGATCAATTGGAGCCTTAGCTTTGCATTTGGCACGACAATGATTTGGTGCTTACACAAAGTTGTGATGTTTTGACATAGTGCTTTCGTACGTAACTTGTCATGCATTGTGATAAATCAATATTAACCAATTAAGATTTGAATATTGATATAAAGAATTATAGGAATCCATCTGGGGAATATAGCACTAGAGAAGATTCAAATCGCTCTATATTAGTTTACAATATATTTAGGAGCTTGAGATTTTAATAAATATGATTTATAGAATATATGGTAGTATAGCAACAGGTACCAGTGATATTCTGAGGACAATATTGTTTTATACTAGTGTGCAATACATCTAGGATATGTCTAATCATTAGAAAGGGATAATATTGCTTTATACTAGTGTGCAATATATCTAGGAGCTGTCTAATCATTATAAAGGGACAATATTGCTCTGTACTAGTGTTCAATACATCTAGGAGATGACCAGTCATTATAAAGGAGTAAGCACTGAGTCATACAGTGCTAATACAGTGTATAAAATATTGAAAGCTCAGTTGGGTGATGCTCTAATATTATGTGTGTACTTTTAATGAGAGTGCAGGATCAGTGTGAGATGCCTATAGCGAGGGTTTGATATTCTAATTCTCTTGCAGAATATAAAATATAAATTTTATGCTTTTGATCCTAGGTCAGTAGCATATACAAAATTCAATTATTTTACGTTTCTACAGTTGAGCAAGACGACTTTACTATTTTATCCTTTGTTAAAAATCCACTATCTACACTTATATATGTTGATTGTGCCTGATTATGATCATTGGATACACCTTGTAGTTGAATTATGATTGTAAACCACTAAAGACGCTTCAATATGTTCCTTCCAAAATTGCCTCAAGTCATGCTGAAGTGTTAATTACGAATTTACTTGTATAAATTAAATTCTCACACTTTTGGAAGATTTTGTATTATATCACAAGACAACTTGGATAATCATTTCTGGTTTGTTTTACTCAACTGAACTCGATTAGATTAATTTTTACATTTTAATTTTTGAATTACGGTCGTAAACCACTTGATACACTTCAATATTTCCTACCAAATTTGTGTTAAAGTCACAAAGCTTTATTTACGGATTTACTTGTATTCATTAGAGTTGTACATCTTCGTAAGACTTTATATTCTATCACATGAAACTTGTATATTTGTGCTTGGTTTATTTCTTTCAGTTTAACTCAATTTAAATAATGATTAGATGTAGCGGCATAATGTAGTTATTCCACTTTAAAATCCCTCACTCCAGAATTAATAAAATTTCTCCCTCCATATGGTTGAGTGAATGTTGAATATGACTTTTTAGATGTTTCTGGTAAACATATCGTGTTTGTGGGTAAAACCAAAGAGAAAACATATCTTCCTTCTCAAAGACCAACCTTTTCCCCTTTCATATATCTTCATTATATGCTTCTTTTATTTTTATTTTGTTGTTGTTGTTGATACGAGCACAACAATATATGTATATTTAATGAGTTTTTATTAAGGTCTTATTGGTTTTAAAGGATGAAAAAAATTATTGTTATATCGATTTAAATTTAAAGTTGGATTTTAAGGGTTTTTATAAAATAATAAGAAATCGAACTAAGAATGGGTTGATTATTTGTTGTTGTTGTTTTTGTTGATATTTACGTTCAGTTAGGGTTCAATTTTTATTTTGATTTTGTGTTTGAATTAAGGTTTCGGTTTTTCTTTAGGGTTCATAACAACATGATGAAACGTGTGTAATGGGATGTACATGAAAGTTCCCAAAAAACACAAAAAATCTGGTAAACCACTTTAGAAAATGAGACATATCAATAAAAATCCCAAAGTTCAAAGATAGAAGTTTATATAGATGATTGAAAGAGCTAAAAAACTAATAAAATCCAATCAAATAAATAGGTTGAATTAATCTCAAGTGAGAAAAAAATAAGTTGTTATTGATCTCGCATAATAGTTATATAACAAATAGTTGTCAGTGTCATTCTAAAATTGAACCATATGAGAACTTGCGTTGATTTTGCTTGACATGAAATCATAAATTTTATCCATTGAATGGATGAACTAAATCGTACAGTTCAGAAGGTTTGTTGAAATTTGTTGTCAAAGATCATGACCTTTTTAGTTAAAATCCAATATGTTATGTGGAATGTTTGAATTAGGGTTTATGAGTCACCAGATATATTTGGATGTTTTCCTACAAATTTTCCCTTGACTTAAGTATCATGATTTAATTTTCTACTTATTAATTTTTCCACCATCAGATGTAAATGGATGGATGGTCAAGATGAATATAAGAGTTTTAAAAACATGGGAAGTATAATCAACTATTCATCCATTTTACATCTGATCATGGTGAAGAAATTAAGTAGAAAATTAAGTCACGAAATATAAGTTAAGAGATCCGTAAAGATAAACAATATAATGCAGAAAGTAAAAGTAAAGCAAGATACCATAAATTTTGCTAACGAGGAAAATTACAAAGCAGAAAACCCATGGACCTCGTCCAGTTTGAACACAATACTATATTAAATCGCTGCAAACACTAGCCTATTATATGATTTCGGTCTAGAATGTAGTTTAGACAGAATAAACCCTCAAAACTACTCTACTGTAATTGTGCCCCTACGTCTCTTGATCCTTGTATAAACCTACGCACTTGATCCCCTTGCTGACGTCCTTTATAAGCCTAGGAGTTTCTCCGTAGTCCTTCGTGAATACTAGCGCTACTTTGCCTCAAATAGGACGCCTGGTGATTTCTTTTCTGATACTAAATCAAGGTGACAGAAATCGATTCCATGATTTAGATGAATCTAAATCTAAAAGACTAGGCTTTTACTGTTCAAAAATTATAGAGATACCTTATCAACTATCTTCACAAGAATATCAAACTAGAACTTAATCGAAGATAAATTTTTGTGGAAAACTTCAAAACAAGATTTCAATAGATAAACGTTATACTTAATCTTGTTTGAAGTTTCTATCAAATTCAGATTTGATTAGTAATTCATAAATGTCCTTATAGCAGAAGAGAATGACTTTAAAGTATACAAAAATTACAAACATATCAAATACAAATATAGGGTACGAAACTATCTTAAAAAAGATGGGTGAACCTATGTTTCATGAATCCCAAGTGAAGTTTTTCAAACTCGTGCCTTAGTTTTCAAAGAACATTTGGTGTAGGAGGACAAACATTTGCAACAAAATACACATCATGTGGGGATTTAGTTTTTTGGGTTGCCTGTGTCTCCAATATATAATAATCAATCAAGGTTGGGTTGCTTAAGATATAAGTAATGAATTTCTTACATCTCAAGTTGTTTCTGACTTGTTAAATTTAGCTATGTTGTTTATATACTAAGATACACAAAATCTTTTTCTTTAGTTGTAAATTGACTTGCATTGAGGTTCTTTCCATAGTTTGAAGTACTAAATGTATTTAACGTTGAGTAATTCCATAAAGGAATTACTTCCAAAGATGACTTCAAACTACTAAGAATAAATAGACATTGTGCAACATTGTGGCAATTGCCTAAAACAAGATTTAAAAACTTGGTTCTCAAGTTAGAATTATTCTTGGAAAAAAACTAGAACTTTTCTTGCAAAAGAATTGACAAAGAAATAACAATTTATAAACATGTGAAAAGTTTACCTTGAAAACAAATAAGAGATAATGAGCCTAAGACCAAGTTATAGGATCGGCCTATTTACTAGATTCGTGAACTTAGAAATTGAGTCTGTAAACTCAAATAAGGTAGCATGAGAATTTATGTTATACTTGGTTCACGAACCTACTATGTACAAGTGAGTTCGCGAACTCAAGCTAGAAAATGTTTACAAAAGTACTCGTTGTTGCTTGGGCTCGCGAATTCATAATGTGGGTTTGTGAGCTGAAGTTAGAAAAGTCTATAGGAGAATTCACTGATATCTTGGGTTCCCAAACTTACTATGTAGGTTCGCGAACTCAAGGTATAAAAAGTCCACAAGAAAACTCGCCTTAAATTGGGTTCACGAACTGATTACATTAGGTTAGCAACTTGTTATAGACAAAGTTGTCGGTGAGATTTCTAGACTTAATATTCAAAACTCATTTAAGAGTTTGTGGACTTGGTTATCAAAGAAGTTTATCAGTAACGAACTTGGTTGCACGGAAAACTGGCGAAATCGGAAAACCGAACCGACCGTGTTTATCGACTCGGTGTATAGTTACACTAGTAAAAACCGGTTAATATTCAGCTCGGTCTATGGATTTTTTGGATCCAAAGCCGACTGAGACGACCGGTAGAAAATGAGAATCATTATAACCCTTGATTTCCAATATTATCTTTAATTTTTACATTCTACTCACTCGAGTATACATCTCTCTTTTGTTTCTTCTTCTTTTATTCTTTATAAAGACTGTCACCACCACCACTTACCATCATCTCCATCAGGACCATCACTACAATTAATCACCATCTTATTCTTCCCTTTCTTTGATTACTTCTTTTTTTTTTCTTCCCGATCATTTGCAACCTACACCAACAATGTTTGTAACAACACCAACACATGCTACGCCACTATCATGACATCACCATTACCACCACCTGCTACACCATCATCGTCAACACCACCACCTGCTACACCATCATCGTCAACACCACCACCTTTTAATTGGGGAAACAAATTTAAAGATTGATCAAGTTTTTATAAAGTCTGAAGACTATATTAGAATTTTAAAGTTCTTAATTAATTGTTTTGTTTTAAATGTGGTTAACTTTGACTTGTATTCATCTTGGTTTCATTAAACGTTACATAATTAAGAATTTTGAAGGTTCGTATCTTATTTTTGACTACAACTATTTATGACTATATGCAAAGTTTGTATGTAATTCTGATCTTGAAATGCCATAAGGTGTGAAGGTTTATGAAGGTACCAGTACTAGCAGATGCAAAATTAGGGAATTGTGTAGGATGTCTAGTTGAGACTTTGTGGTGCAGAATCTGGGGAACTTGAGCTGAAGGTTAAGTGGGTTGAAGATCAACTTCCAACTCCTCATGTCTCTTCTTAAGCATTAATTAATTGTGTGTATGTGAATAGGAATCAAAGTTGTGTTTATGAATGGGTGTCATCATTATTAACTATTAGTTGTGTGTATGCGCTTACGTATTCTATAAAAAAATAATTATGAATTGATCTTTATATGCATTTGGAAAAATGAATTTTTAAGTTACAATAATTATTCGGGTAAACATCGGCCCTGAAACCGGAACCGGCCAAGTTAACTCGAATTGGTTAAAGCCGAACCGATGAATAACCGGTTAGGTTCAGGTTCATAACCGGCTATTGGTCGTTTTGGAGATCGCTTTTGTATGAAAACCGGGCCAATCGACCGATTTATTGCCTTAGTATGGCGAACTGCATGACTTGAGTACGAAACTTAGATTTCCATATCTCAAACTCGGGTTTCTTGAATTTGAATCAAATCAAGTATATCTTGGGTTACAAAATTTCATAAAAATCTTCTTTGTAACTGATTCATTAGTACTGAAGATTTGACTTTTCCACAAAAGATAGATAAATAGACGGGAAAAAAATTTGAAAGGAAAAACCAGTCTTCATTACTAACCTTTGATGAAGTAGTTCAAATTGATGTCTTCGTGTGATCTTCAATCTTCGAGAGTAACTTGGAAGTTCCTAAGACTCTACTTCCTAATTTAATCTAGACGAAAATGGCTTTAGTAAGCTATAAATCAATAGTTTTAGCATCTAAATTTGACGACAGACTTGGCATACCAATGCTCGTGGGTTCAACTGAGCATTCACTTTAACAATGATGAACAAACATCTCTGACAGGTGTAAATCTCCTATAAATAGTGATGAATTGATTCTCAATCAAAACATCAAAAGCTTTTGGTTTTCTCTCTTCTCTAAGCATCATGATCAGAACCTTCTCATTGTTTTTGATTGAATCTAGGGGTACAAACCTTAAATTCAGTTACGTTATTAAAGGGCTTCATTATATCCTAAAAGTATTATTAATTTCATATACACAATTATACTTGTCAGTTGATTGGAAAGGTCCAAAATTATTAACTAATTAAAAAAACTTAACTGAATCTTGAAATTAGAAGTACAACATCTCTGATTGTATTTCATCCTCTCTTTTACCCTAAGTTTTCAACAAGGGAGAATTAGAGCAATAAACCAACTCCATCACTAGGCATGATGCATGCTCTCGGTACCTCAAAGCTTCCTCTTTCATTCACTGCACCAGGTAGGAGGTGGAGAAGAATCTGGGGCACAAGCTCTAGAACGGATAGTGCCAAGATTCTTTTTCTGAAGCAGTGCTCGGAATTGTAGGGCCTAGCTTAGCTATAGCCACTCTCAAGTCGCACTGCAATTCTTACAAAGGGAATCATCATAAATTAAGTACTTATTAAGCCCTATATATATTCATTGTTTACCGATAGGACTTGGATCTGGCTGTTTAAAAGAGTTGCTATGCGAGGATCTAGATGTTAGGTAAAGTCAGTTAACCTTAAAACTGTTAAAATAAACAATTATAGGTTGGATTGATGCAAGTTCAAGTGCAATGCACTAATGCAGTATGGATGAAGAGAAAAATGAGACCAAATTTTCAACAAAAACACAATTATTTCAAACATAAAACTAAGATCTTATAAAATACTGAAGGAATTATTACTCCTTCATCTTATTAATGTTACATAAATTCATCATAATTGAAAACAACACCACAATTACATCAAAACTACAAAACATAATCGTACTAACCGGCAAACGCCTTGATTGAACATGATTAACGATTGCTTGATTGCTCGTTTAGTAGGTAACAGAACATATTATACAGAAACCAACTCGAAACGTAAAAAAGCAGAACAGAAGAAACGGAGATATTAATTAACCAACTCTGATTCGCCCGCATACATATAGTTTCCTCAAAATTTTATCTATTACAGTAAGTATCCGAAGAAAGAGTAAAATGCCAAAGGATCCAAGTTGCCCTATATGAGAAACCGCCCTTTAAAAAGACGATTCAGTCACCACCACCATTAATATATATCCTTCCTAATCAAGTAATTGACGTAAGGAAGCATATAACAAACTCACACCGCCAAGCAAGACATGCACTAGTCGACCAACATACCACCAACACCACGCCCACCACCGGTGGTTATACGCAGTGTTTCCGAGTTCATTACATGATGATAATTAAGGAGATGAGATTGTAAGAGGGTGAATGAAGTAGTAGGGTTTGGGTTGTTATATAGGATGACTGATGAGTAGTGAGTGAAAGTCACAGACAGTAATGAGATAAAATTGGGTTTTCCTTCTTTTTAATTTAGTTAAAGCATAAAACACAAAAGCTGATGTATAGGATTGCAGTGAAAATTGGCTGATTGCAACTTCACCTAGCTACCTCTTTAAAGCGCGCAGCATTTTTCCGTAGCATATGCGAACTAACCCCTTTTTTCGTTTACGTGCCCATTTTGCGATCGTTCGATATTTCTCGAGAACTTTGGATGAGTTTGATCCATTATCTGTGAATGATGTAATGTTCGACTTTCTTTTAACAATTAACAGTAATAATTAATAATACATTAATTAAGGTTAATTATGCTCAATGAAGATGGAACTACTGTTTCTTAATTCTGTTTTGAGGCTATCATATGCTCTGACTTAACTAGGAGTATCTTTTTTTGATTTCCCTAAACTTTTTGCTGTTTTTATTAATATTCTGTCTTTGCTTTAACTATCGACATTATTCTGTCATATGTTACTATTAATGGATATCCGATTAGTATTTACTTGATTAAGAAGATAAAATTTCTATTCATAGTATCAACTTATTTCTTTTTATTATTACAATGGTGAATTATTACTTCATCGACCATTGATGAACCTGAAAAGCCAATACACTTAACGTTCTTATTATTATATTCGATATCGGTTAGATGCCATTGGCTAGTGCAAGTCCTCCATTGCTTTGCAATCAGCTAGGCTTTATTGGATCGGTTCATAGGGGACATGTTGTTTAAGCCATTTGTAAATAGGCTTCAAATCTAATAGCTTTACTTAAACACCAAATTCAACAGATTTTTGCTTGTCAGTTAGATCTTCGACATCGACGACAGGCGAGGTGTAAATGCACAAAGTTTGAGTTGAGGGTTCAGAAAATGGGATAAATGGATATTCCAACCTCCAAGCCAAACATGTGCTACATGAAAAATTACCCTTTATTTTGGCCGTACTGTACAAGGAAATCTATTGTGAGATTGCAATGTAGGTATGGTGGTGGTACAATTGAGAAGCATATTATTTGATGCCAAAAAGCAATCAATTCCTTCCTTTTTAGTGGCTTCTGCTTTCATTTGTGGGCTACCTGTGAACCTCCACTACTACAAAGAAAAACACTGTCATAGTGTGTTGTGTGTATGGTGTAATCGGTAAAAAGGCCAATATACCCATTTAACATTTAAGAAAATTTGACTACTTTTTAGTTGCTGGCCTAATCAGTCCTATTTTTTTCTTTGTTATTAAACAAACACTTTTGAAACAATTTCAAAGGTGTTTTAGTACATAACTACAACCAAAAAGTTTCTTTTGTGTCGTTAATTTGCTATTAGAAAAAGTTTAGGTGTTGGATTAGTGTCGAAACCATGACACCGGCGGTATAATTAGTTAAAAAACTAATTAAACTAGTGAAGTTGAATAGTGTCAACACATGGTTTAAGTCCAAATATGCGTTGCTTCTATAAAACATTTATGCTCTTAACAAACCTAACAGTGATCGATATCAGTAAGTCATTTAGAATCTCGCTATTAGTTTGATTAGTTCCACCAGGGGCTGCTAGGTTAGCTTGGTGAAAATCCCAATCTCATGAATCCACAAACCCCTGCTGAAGAGTGACTGTCAGCTACATTTGGTTGCAAGCCCAAATATGGAGAATGAGCATCACCAGGTGATCCAAAGCATATTTGACATATGCTCTCTAAAAGTCTAGGTTGCTAATACTTTAAAACAGGTAAGTTACCTTCGTGATTTTTCAGTACAATTTGAAAGAACGGGTTTGACTGGACACAAAAGTCAGGTTGGCCGAGTGGTCTAAGGCGCCAGACTCAAGTTCTGGTCTTCGAGAGAGGGCGTGGGTTCAAATCCCACATCTGACAGATGTTTTATCAAGAAATTTTTTTGCAACTAATCATCCATTAATGACTGGGTTTGGTATCCATACAGATTACAGGCCCATATTTACGTCGATGAGAAAAGAACAAAATCACGAGGAAGAGGGAAGGAATAACTTGTAAACAAAGGGAACAGTCATACATGGTAGAAAATGAATTGGGAACTCTTTCATTTTTCTTCAACTTAACTTCATTCCATCCAGGAGTAAAGTCACAAGAACATCACGTTTTCATACTTGAAGTAAACAAATTCACACCAGACTTTCACTAATCTTAAGCTTGTTTAAAGTGAACTTGTCGACAAACACATGCTTCTTAAAAGATGCAAAAGTACACTCCAGTCTAGAAGATGCATGAGTGATTTATTGGCGCTTGCAAAATGGACTCTTCCCATCTTGGGTATCTGCCATATCTAGTTGTAGAAACAGCCTCCGCTCATACTGGTTTTCCGCAAATGCTACACGCCTACACCTTTTATTTTTTTACACGATTACGATAAAAACTTGCTCAAGTCCCTTATTACATACTCATAACGATTTATCTGTTGTTGTTGTTGTTAATCCTTTTGAGAGGGAGTAGTAAATAGTCTATAAACTTTAGAATCTTAAACACTAAGACAGTTTGAGTTTCAAGGAAGAAATGGAAAGCAAAAGAAAAAATAAAAGGAAAAGAAGAAATTAGAATCGATGGAGTAATATAAGAAAATTCTCCAACTAAGATTTAAGAGACCAAAATATTCGAAAACCTTTTCTTTTCACTATAAAACATCAAACTATGTCATATGTCCGCATAACTCATCCTAGAAATCAAAAATCAAATACGCATTATGGTTCGTCAGACAGGTGTTGCCAACGGTACTCTTCCAACAACGGTGCCAGACGTGCACAAGCAACCGCGACCTAAACTACGGCGATGTATTGCGATAACACTACTAACCATAATAGCATTACTAGGTCTTGCAGTACTTATAAGTTGGCTAGCAGTTAGACCAAGAAGTTTAGTCTACACAATCGAAAATGGCAAGGTTAAGGATTTCGACTTGCACAACAATCATCTCAACAGTACATTTGATTTCACTATAAAGGCATATAACCCAAATAATAAAATATCTTTGTATTATGATTCAATAGAAGTTATTGTTTCTTATGATGATCAAACAATTGCATTTGATGTTGTTGAACCATTTTATCAACCTAGTAGTAATGTGATAAAGTTAGAAGTGAAGCCAATGGCTAAATCTGTTTCATTACTTGGGTCAGTGGCTAAAGATCTGAAGTTTGAGAAATCATCTGGTCAAGTAGACATTGATGTTAGATTGAATGCGAGGATTCGGTTTAAACTTGGGATTTGGAAATCTTCTCATTATAATCTAAGGGTGTCTTGTTCTTCTGTAGTTGTTCATTTGCATTCATCTAAGACATTTGAAAGAACTTCTTGTGATGTAGATACTTGAAAGTTGAATTTACATGTAACTTCTCCTTTTCTTTTTCTTTTTCTTTTTCTTTTTCTTGTTTTATTTTATCCATTCGTATACAAGTTGTTGTAATTTTGTTATGTTATTGAAAGTAACTGCCGTACCTGCACATTTAGATCATTTTCTACCAAAGTATTCAAATCATAGTCACAACTGAACAATCTGTTGCACCCAAAAAACAGAAAACAAAATAACATTATGACTATGGCATTGGCAAGTTGTGATTTAGCAGTGGATTGAGTTAAGATTAAGACCCATTAAAACCAAAGAGATGGGCTTAACATCCCAAATGACTGGGACCGTGAGAAAGAAACACACCAAATATTGCACAAATGTATGCGTTTTTCTTTTGGGTCCTGAATTGAATATTTGAAGTTACTAAATCATGCCAAAACCCTGTCATTATATCATATACTACCCGTTCCAGGAAATATAATATTTTCATTTTTTTTATTTTTTTATTAAAATTTAAAAAATGAAATAGACTAAATTTAAAAAATAAAAATATCATTTTTATTGGAGTGGGGGAGTTCTATATAAAGGTGGATCTTTCACTTTTTTTGCTGCAACTCTTTGAAGTGGTTTTAATTTTCTTAATTTGTTTTGTTCAATGGGAACCGGGAAGGATAGCAATTAGCAAGTTGGTTTCTAGGTCAATGTAGCTGGGATCCTGGGGACTAGGGATGGTGTTGAATGATGCAGTGTCCCTTGCTTTACTAGTTTACTGTGCCCAAAAGAAGAAAACGTAATGCGGTTTCTAGTTGTCAAAGTAGGCTTAACAACCCATAGTTTTTTTTAGAAAAACTTTGGACAAGCCTAAAATATGGAACAAATAGATAAATTCACTGACAAGCATAACACAAGCTCTGTCCTGAATTTAATTAAGGTTCTTACAATAAATAGTAAAATAAATAGTTTCTAAATTTGTCATCCAATGGATAATGTGAAGATTGTTCAGCACAAAAGAGATGGTAACAGGTTTATCATTTTTGTTTCTTCTAATGGAAGCATGATGGCTGAGATTGAATCTTTCTTGGAGAACATTGTTGTAAAGTAAATTGAAACGAACCAATATATCCATATCTTATGCCTGGATTTCTACATCGGTGCAGTTCAGATCTTTGGCCCATTGGAACGCTAAGTTTGCTCTTCATGTAACTCCCCATTTTTTATTGTGTCATGGATGTCCTCTAGCCCCTTGGTAGTTTCTTGCAAAATCATAGGCAGTTAGGGCAGTGTAGTAATTGTTGGAAACAGGGTCTTGGATAGTCCATATCTTAATTTTGGTCCTCAAATCCTCTCTCTGATGGTCATGGGAGGGGACTTGAGGAACAACCACATTTGTAGCTGTAAGATCATTTAGAACATGATCCTGTATATGATGAATTATGTTGTAAGCGTAAATATGGTGTTTAATCTCCCGAACAGTTTTGTTGGTATTTGAAGTTATCTTTTTAAAAATAAGGTCACATTTTGCTTTCCAAATAAACCAACAGATAGTAACTAGAGTGCAGTGATCATAAGCAGAATTGTAATTTGAAGCAAACCAATCATTTAGCACCTCAGCAAAATTGGATCTGTTTCCAAAAATGCCATGGTTAACCCCATTAATGGAATTCCATATTGCAATAGCAACTGGGCAACCCATAAATAAGTGTGTAATATCTTCCTTCCCACTTTTACAAATAGGACAGATGGGATCAATGTGGGAAGGATGTTATGGGAACACTTCCATAAAAAGATATGGATAACAGGAGCAACTTCCATTTTCCAAAAACTTTCCCACTGCTGAATTTATGGGTCATTTATGTACTCATGATCAATTTTTGTCTTGTACAGAGTTTTGACAGAGAAATTCCTATTTTGTGTCAGGTTCCAGATTATTTGGTCTTCTTCCCCTATGTGAATAGTGACTGCTTGGATTGCTTCAGAAGCTTCAATAGAAAACCAATTATTTAACTTAACTAAATTCTAGGAGTCATCTGCACTAATCAGGTGTTCAACTCTAAGCAGGTCATTAAGACAATTATAGGGTTTGCTAAGCTGAATAACGTGGTCACCCAGCCAAAGATCATCCCAATTGCTAATTTTTTTGCCATTTCCAATCTTCCAACTGCTATGTTCTTAGAGGTCTTCTATCCCTTCTAAAATCTCTTTCCAAATCCAAACATTTCCATCAGTTGGCTCCATAGTTGTCAAAAAATTTAGTTATGTAATTTTTGTTTCCTTGGGCTTCTAAGTGCCTCTTGGCTCTTGCAGCTGAACAAAAAATAGAAAAACAAAAAACATCCGGTCCCTACCGATGGTTTACGCGTAATTGCGCAACTATGGGAGATTAATTTTCTTTTGATATCATGTCGTGTCATGGATGCGTTACACCTTGGCTTGTTAATTACATTTTCTCGCTGTATGCCTAGATATTTTTTTCCTCAACCATATATATCTGCAGATTCATGCATACATTTCAAATCATTCATATCGGAGTCAAAAGAAAAATCCAAAAGATGCAAGTAGCTAGAACAATCAATTCCAATAAAGTGTCAAAGTTTGGCAAGTTACAAGACATTCGAACTGCAAGACCATGATCAATCATCCTATCTTCTCACAGATAATATATTGTGGCGACCAGGATGAAGGGAACATCCAACGGCATGAACGGAAAAGGGGGACAAACCTCACTTGCACGGCCATTCTCAACCCACACGCTCATGTTTTTACTTCCTTTCTTTATATCTACTCTGCAACAAATATATAAATAGAAGAAATTATTAAGTCCATAATAAAAAATACGATCAATTATATAAAAAATCGGATAGTAGGGAGTTTGCAAGTGCAAGCAAGCAGGTGTGTGTCTCAGTGTCATCTAGTGAACTCAATCATCACATAAAAACGAAAGCCCATGCAGGAATGAAGGAATTAACAGTACAAAAGTTGTATTGGAACTTGGGCATTGTTGTCCTACTGCACTGTTTTCCTAGAAGCAGCAAACAACTTTTTTAGGTATGAAAACATGCATGAATAATGCAATAACACTTTTAGAGGCAGGCGGATGAGATGAATCCAATAATCGAATCGGATGGATATAGTATATGTAGTGCAGTATTCGGGTCCAAACCTTTGAATCTCTATCCCCGAAAAGCAAAATAAATTGAATATATGGATTAGCTGTTTTGGAAAAATAAATTTTAATTAAATATTTTTTGTCTTGGTATGGTTTGATTTAAGGATCTAAGGGTTCAATGGATGTTTACTTATTTATTTAAGTGAATGAAACTCTCTAATTTAGTTTTATATTGGGTATTCTAGAGAAAGATGTCCACTATATAACTATTCTCATATAGATAATTAGACAAACGTGAGTGAAATGGGTGGGCAAACAATACATGGTCCAACCCATGTCATATGTGTGAATATCATGCATTAAGTCCTATGTCTACTCGAAATTATTTTTTCAAGTTTTTATTTAGGAAATTAATTCCAAAAATATTTTCTTTAAGAGTTTTATTTATGGGAATTTTTTTTTTCTTTTTTATTTGTTTTACAAAAACAAACCTTGTTTTATAAGAAAACCTAAACCTAACTTGATTTTTAAGTAACTTTCTCCTATAAATACAACTCGAAAAATTGTTTTTAAATCATCCCAAATGCGGCTACTATCTTTTCTTCTTTTCACCATCTTCTCGCTTTGTTTTGCGCTTTTGAGTGTTTATTTCCCTTCCTTCCATGTTGCTAAGTTCAAGAGTGGGTAGTTTGTATTGTGATGATACAAGCAATATCGGGCAGACTTATCCTAGACACATCTTCGCATGTTGATATTTAACATTACTCTTCTCGAATATACGCGTGAACTAATGTGTTAAGGATAACTTATTGAACCTATAATTTTGCCCTCGTAATTTTTCGTAGTAGATTATTTTCAATTTAATTATTTTTATATTATTTTAATATGTCTAACTTTGTTGTTCATTGTTGTAAATTATAATATTCCAATAAGCTATAGGTCGTAATGACAAGCATAGGTGGGGGACCTTGGTAACGTTACCAAACAAGAAATGAGGTGAGGTCTATGATAAAGGGACATAGAAAAATACGGTGGCCAAAAGCAAAATAAAGGTGTATGTGAGCAGAAGTGGGAGCATACTTGAGAGTTTGATTAGGCAACCCTGAATGTATTGGAAGCTATATAATACATTTGGTAAAGTCCATTTCCATAGTTAGCAAGTTCGTGCATTTTTGCTGAATAAGTTGCAATTTTGCGCGAACTGCGTATTCCTATATAAAATCACCGTCCATTTACAACTCCAGTTTAGAAATATATTTTTTTCATATTAAATAAATCATTCCCGACTTACCCAAATTTTGAACATATCACAAATTAAATTTTCCATATTACAGTTAAGTGGAACATAACAATCATCATTTTGTACTCTATTACAATCAAGATGTACCATAAAAATAGAATGACGATGTTGATGAAATGAACTATGATCAAGAAGGTTATTGATAAAATCAATTTTTGATAAAATTGTGTATAATATTTGTATTAATAATTACAAATAGGATTCAATACTATGTATTTATGCCGAATTTAAAATTAATATATATATAAAACGTATTAAACACACATTTTTGTAGTTCCATATTTTTTGGAATTCCGTATTTTTAACTAAATTTGCATTTTTCATAGTTGGTTTATGCGCACATTATTACCGTTCGCTGAATTGCTAGCTAGGTCTAGTCTCGGTAACAATTATGTAGTGGAGCTATAGTCCTCGTGCATCTTTTTCTTTAATGGACAAAGTATCCAGGCCCCTTAGAGTATCTGATTTATCCCTATGGCATGTTAAGACCATGGATCTTCCCATACATATCTGATCGAGATGACTTGGTTTGACACTCGGTCATTTTCGTGATGGTTTGTCCTCGGACAACTATATATATGTCCATATGTACATGGGAATGGTTAGTTGGTTGAGTAGCGACTGAAACAATTGTTCACTCTTTGTAAGCCAAATTGCAAAATCTTAAGGCGTGGCCTATCCTAAGGTTATGCAGCTTGGCTCATGCAGAAAGTGGCAGTGCGAGGTCATTGCCTTAATGGAGTGACCAGTTCTATAATTTATTTATTAATAATTGGTCGGCTGTTGGGGGTCGGATGTGGACCTGAATGCCAACCCTTAGATTTCCAATAGACATCCATTTCTTTGCCATAATACTT
This sequence comes from Papaver californicum, assembly GCA_023531435.1. Classification (NCBI taxonomy): domain Eukaryota; kingdom Viridiplantae; phylum Streptophyta; class Magnoliopsida; order Ranunculales; family Papaveraceae; genus Papaver; species Papaver californicum. Next base: position 1,587,992 of record JAJJMC010000728.1, on the reverse strand, counting down.
TTTCCTTTCTAATATAAAGCAATTTGATATGATTAATCAAATAATGAAAGGTATTTAGCTATAAATTTTCAAAAGAATACTTCAAATGAATATCAAAAAGAATGAGAGAAGTAGAGAAAAAGTGAGTTAAAGAAGTGATTAAGCATTCATATTATCATAATCACGTATCATTGACCTCAATTGTCCTAAGCTTTTTATGATGCTCTCTTAAAATATCTAGTTACATTTAGTCGGATAAATGAACTTTTCCTTGTAACCTGTTAGTGTCGTTGAACGAATCTATCCGAGGATTTAAATCGATTAATTAATTATCTCTTATTTGATTGATTCAGAGTTTTGCTTGATCAACTGAAATGGTTTATTATAAATCCAAAAAAAATAAAATTAGAAAATATTTGTGATGTATGAATTAACACTTAAAAGACCTAGATAAATAAACTCTCGTGTTGAAGGTGATGGAACCCTTACTTCCTATTAGCTAAAATAAGCTTTTTTGGTGAAACATTTGACAAAGTTTTGATTTGTGTAAATATTCTAAAGTAACTCTTCTATTAACTATTATGTTTAAAAACTGTTACACTTCTTTCACACCTATACGTAACTGTGTTGAATCAGCGTCCCCTACAATAAGTAGATAACACTTCATATTGACGGTATACAGTCAACCATTTTTAACTAACGGCTATGATTAAATCTAAAATAGTATACCGGAAAAAAAATATAACATATATTAAAATTATATATTTTTAGGCTAAAATAAAAAAGTGATAGTATCTTTTTTCCAGAAACAACGGAAATATTATACCAAAAAGAACTTTTACAAGATCCACCGAGGAAACTGAATTACATATTATTACAGATAAAGGGAGTCCTAATCAAACAAAGTGCTTGCAATCACATGAACTTTTTCCAGGAACCAGATGCCCATGCTAAAACAAGTGCCTTGGCTTGATAACCCATATCTTGGTCTATTTGAATTGATTTTTTTCTCTCGAAATTCTTTACTGGTTCCTCCCTCCAAATAACCCAAGTGACAGCAGCTGGAACGAGCTGCCACAATTACAGGCAAGTCGAATGAAGTCCAAAAATGATTAACCTAGGAATATAGGTAGTGGTTATGACCGGTCCGATCGAAAAGAATCTAAAATATGAGGCATCATGAACGTAAGTACATTCCATGAAATACAAAAAAAAAAAAAGGAATTTTTTTTTATTGATACCAGTAATTTTTTTCGTGTGACGGAGGTAGTATAGCATAACTATAATAGCATGTTTGGTTCAAGGAATTGAACGCTTAGTACCCCAATTCCTAGGGAATGTGTCCGATTACTTGAACCAAACAAGACAAATTAACTTTGTGGGATTAAGATTTTTGATTCCTAGGAATCCAACTTCCTCCAAAATAATAGATTTCCATTGCACTAGTCCAGTAATGCAATAAAATTAGATTCCGGAGTAAAAATAAAATTAATTAAATTACCTCAAACAAACGTTAATTTTTTGGATATGAATTCGACCCATAATTGATTACCTATGATTTCAATTCTTCCAACCAAATGAGGAGTAAGTAACAACCATATCATAAGGTAAAAGGAACTACCAACCGAAAGAGTATCCCATAACAACCATATCATAAGGTAAACCATATTTGTTCGTTTTATCCACTGGTTTCCTTATAATTCATCTCGTCATAGTTTCTTTGTTTGCAAAAACTGTCGTCTAGATCATCTGAAGTTTGATTCTTTTGTTCGGTTTTATCTTGTTTCTATTCTACCTAATAGAATTTCTTGGCTAATTTTTATTCTGCTGGTGGCTACTCTGAGTATTAAGATAATTTCAACCCTTCAATTTAAAAACTGGTCTAGGAAAAGTGTTGCTCTAAGTTGTGGGTGGGTGTTATTTCCGATTAGTAGGAAATTGCATATTGATCCTTATAATTGTGTTTGGATTGAGTTCTTTTTGTGTGTGCATAAATTGTGTATGTTTTCCTTGTTGAAAAATTATAGAATCATGAAATTCTTGTCCTGGAATGTGCAGGGCTTTGGGAATAAGTACACTAGGCAACATTAAAGAGAGTTAATCAAAGCTAATGACCCGGATATAATTTTTGTGTCTGAAACAAAAACTATAAACTCTAAGATGGTTAGATTTACTTATAACTTTAATTACATGAATTACTTGTATGTAAATTCTGTGGGTGCTTCTGGATGATTATTTATGTTGTGGAAGGATAATATTCATGTAGATTTAGTTGATATGAATATGAATTTTACATATGTGGTTGTTAACATGGACTCTAGAAGTGGTCATACCTTACTTAACTGCATGTATGGAGCCCTTTCGGCGGATGGTTGGGATAGTCAGTGGAATTATTTGGGTCATTTGGCCTTTAGATATGTTTATCCTTGGGTGGTGATATATGATTTGAACTTTGTTATAAGACAGGATGAGAAAATGGGTGGGAATTTGATAGCTCAGTCTCAATTAGATGATGCTAAAGATCATCTTGATCATTTAGGTCTTTCTGATGTTAATTTTATGGGTAGTCCATTTACATGGACCAACCGCATAAGTGGTAATGTTTTGGTTATGGAAAGGATGGATAGGGAAATGACAAATGGGGAGTGGTTTGCTCTCTTCCCAAATGCCATTGTATATCACTTATCTAGCATAGGAAGTGATCACCTGCATATCCTTTTAGTTAGCTCTAGAGATCATAACCCAATTAAGAAGCTCACAGATTCAATAAGTGTTGGCTTTTGGACAATAGTTGTAGAGAAGTTGTGGCTAGTAACTGGAATACTAATCTTGTTGGTTCACATGCTTTCAGATACACAAAATGTCTTTATAATATTAAGGTGGATTTAAGACAATGTAATTATCTCTCTCTTTTGGTAATATTCAGAGTCATATTGTTGATCTGCAAGAACAATTAGCTGAGGCAACTATGAACATAGTATCTTTTGTTAGTGATAAGGACATGAGTAGATTAGAAGAGGCCTTAAATTCTGGTATAATGTTCAGCAGGAGTACTATATATAGAGAGCTAAAGAAAATATCCTAACTTTTGATGATAAAAATACTCAGGTTTCATGACAAAGTTAAGTTTAGGAAAAGGAGAACTCAAATAGATTTTCTGCAAAATAGCATGGGTATATGGATCATTGATAGAGCTATGCTAGCTTCTGAGCTTAAGGACCACTTTGCGAAAATAAGTAAACCTACTAATCCACCTTCAGATAATAGTTTTTTGAATATTATTCAAGCCTGTATATCTGCTGAGGAGAGTGAATTTTTACTCGTATTCCTACAAATGATGAAATCAGGAACATTGTATGGCAAATGCAACCCTGGACTAGTCCAGGGCCTGATGGGTGTCCACCAGGATTTTAGCAACAATTGTTGGAAATTGTTGGTAGTAATACAACTAAAATGGTTATAGGATTTTTTTAGTTCTGGCTATCTCCTTAGGAAAATGAACCACAAATTTGTGTTTCTCATACCAAAGATTAGTACTCCTAGGACAACGGCAGATTACAGACCCGTAAGTTTGAGCAATGTGAATTATAATATAATTTCTAAAATCCTAGCTAGTAGGCTTAAAACTGTCATGGACAAGTTTATAATTCCCTACCAAGCCTCTTTTCTCTCATCTAGGAAGATCACGGATAATATTGTAATTGATCATGAATTGGTATATACCATTAGAAAAAATAGATTTCAATCTGGGCTTATGGTAATGAAACTAGATATGTCGAAAGCTTTCGACAAAATAGAGTAGAAATTTGTGATTGACATTTACAAAGATTGGGGTTTCATGATCATTGGTGTAAAATGATTGAGCTATGCATTACTACAGTCTCAACATCTATATTACTGAATGGTTCTCCAGGTGATGTTTTCTATCATATAAGGGGTCTTAGGCAGAGAAACCCCTTGTCCCCTTACTTGTTCATAATATGTATGGATGTACTTTCGAAAATGTTGATAAGTGCAGAAAATAATAATCAAATTCAGGGGATTAAAGCATCTAAGACTAGCCTTCCAGTTAGTCATTTGTTTTTTGCTGAAGATTGTTTGGTGTTTGCTAGGGATTATGTGAAGGGTGCTAGGAGTTTGGAGAGCATGCTTCAGATGTTTAGTAAGTTCTCTAGGCAAGCCATTAACTTCAACAAGTCAGGTATATCTTTTAGTCCTAATACATACCTTAGGATTATTAATCAAATTGTTAGCATCCTAAACATTAAAAAATTAGGTCTTCAAGATAAGTATCTAGGTTTACCACTCATGATACATAAGAATAAAGTAGAAACATTTAGTCATCTTATTGATAATTTTGATAAGAGGCTAGCAACCTGGTAGAACTGTCTTGACTCAGTCAGTCATTGGAACTTTGGCTTCACATCACCTTGCAGTGTTTCCAAATCCCAAAAATTTGACGGATAGGATAGATGCTATACAAAGGAGGTTTTGTTGGGATAAAAAGGGTTCTGCAAGAGGAATATATTTAAGGAATTGGAACAATGTTACCAAGCCAATAGTTTTAGGTGTCTTAAATATAAAAAAAAACCTGAACACTTAAACTATGCGTTGTTGGCTAAGTTAGCTTGGAGGTTATTAGTAGAAAAGGATGCTCTATGGGCTAGGATATATAAGGAAAAATATTTTCTAATAGTAATCCTCTTCACTCTGTTAATGAGACTTCAACCTCTTGGATTTTGAAAGGGGTTTGTAGGGGTTTAGAGATAGTTAAAAGAAACTATTGTTGAGAAGTAGGTGATGGTAAATCCATTGAAATCTGGAAAGGATATGTAGGTTCCAAATAGGTTGGGTTTACTTGATTCATCTAATGCTTCATCTAATATGAGATTTTTTAGTCAATTATTTATGCCAAATGAAAGAAAATGAAATGTGGAGTTTCTTAATGTTTTGTTTGACAGGGATACTGTTAAAAATATTTGTGAGATAAGAATCCCTTCATCGGGTTCTGATGTGCTTAGGTGGAAACCAGCTCATAATGGAATATTCAGTGTAAAAACTGCATACAGAGCCATAACTAATGAAGTGTATGGAAATGAAACAGATGATTTTCCTTGGAAAGCTTTATGGAAGCTTGATCTACCACAAAAAATAAAATATTTTTTATGGAAATGTTTCAATGATTGTTTACCTGTTAGATAAAAACTTGCTAGGTATGTTACAGACATAGATAGTAAATGTCCATTATGTGAAGTTGAAACTGAAATATCTCATCATTTGCTAGTTGATTGTCAGGTTACAAAAGGCTTTTTTGTGCTATTAATCCTAACTCTGCAGATGCTTTTAGAAATATGCAGTTGAGGGAATGGGTTGCTAGTTGGTTTAATAGGACAACTACTAATGCAAAGAATCAAAACAATTTCATAAACCTTATGGGGTTTGTTTTATGGCATGTATGAAAACTAAGGTGTGCAATAGTGTTTGATAATGTTGTGGTTCAGATTGATCCTTTTGTCAGGCAGGTTAACAGAGATGTAAATGAATGGAAATGCAATTCAACTAGGAGGAGAGTAAGTAATTTTTCTAATGGACAAAGTAGAACTATCACACCATGGTTACTTCCAGAAAGGAACTTTGTTAAAGTTAATTTTGATGCATCATTTATTAAAGAAAACAAGAACATGGGTATATGAATATCTATGTTTTATGATACAAATGAATGTAGATGAGCAGTATCAATCCCAGAAGTAGTTCAAGATGAGGAGCAAGCAGAGACTTTAGCAGCACTGGAGGCAATCAAGTGGGCAAAGGAGACTGTTATAAATGTTTGCACTTGGAAGGAGATTGTAAAGATGTGGTCAAGGCAATAAATGGTAGTGTTGGTGTTATTAGATGGACAAACAATAATGTCATTTCTGATTGTAAATAGTTATTAAAAAAATTCAATATTGGAAGTACACTTATGAGCCTAAGAATCGAATGAAGTTGCAAATTGTCTGGCAAAGAATACTAGATCAAATAGAGTATTTGAAGTGTGGATTACTGAATTTCCTAGTTGGTTAAAATCTCTTATTAGGGTGAACTTAATGTAACGGTTTAATTCATCCAATAAAATCTTGTTTCCTATTAAAATAAATAAATAGAAAGAGTCTACCCATTTCATCGAATTTTGAATAATTATAAACCTAGAACGCCACTTGAACAAAATAGGAAGAGTCACAAGTCGAATAGTACACCTTTGGATAACCTCTCATTATTTTTGGGCCTCTCTTTTTTTTTTTTTTTTTTTTTTTGTTAATCATCGCTTGTTTGATAATTACATATGGATGTTTTTTTGTTCTCTTTAGGACAAGTTGATCACAATTCTTTTTGACCGGTTGTTGTTAATAGTACATGTCCCCGTTAAACTGATTTTACCAGCTAATTGAAATAGTCGATTCATTTATAAATTTTTCTATTTAATCACGTGTGGATCTTTTTTATGATTTTGTTTGCTGGTTACTAATTTCATTAAAAAAATCTTTCTTCATTTGTTTTATTAACAAAAATATGTCTTTTTGCTCGATCAATATAAATGCTTTATTACAGGTGAATCTCCAAATCTCCAAAGTGGTAAATCTGTTGGATAGCTAACTAACAGAGATATATTGGATTGAGAGTTATAAGGATCGTTAGAAATCCTGAAAACATCTATGTATTCGATTAGGATCTATATGGAATCACTGGATAATCATGGTACTTGAATCGGATCTTTTAAGATTCCATAAATATCCTAACAATTTAATTCTTTAGAGAGAGTCCAAGATATATAAATATACTAAGGATTCTTATGGATAAATACAGACAAAATCTATAGTATATTATTAGTATCTTTTATTAATCGCAACCTAAATTATGAGAGTTTCACGGATTCTTATGGATAGCTTATATACTGAAATTTTCTGTTTATCAAGGTATGCTATTTTTTTCCATAGACACATAGCATCCTCTTCCATGAATTTATAAGATGCTGGTCATGCATTTCTCTTTTGAAAATAGCTTTCTTATTCATTAACTTGCTCATTTTCTTCTCTTTAATTAGTGTATTTTCTTTAATTTATCTCCATATGTTACTCTTATAAAATTACCTCTTCAAACTTTGTCATTTGACCTGGAATATAAAAACTTTTACAAATCTCTTTAAAAAAATTTATGCATTATAACCTTTTTTTTGAGAAATTATCTGGTGTTTAAAAATCTATTTCAATCTATATCTAAACTAATCCAAATTTAACCTATTTCAAATTATAATATCCAGGATTTTTTTAGAAAACATTATAAATTCACTAGATTCATGCAAAACTATTATATATTTCTAATCATATAGATTCTAATCTAATAAACCCGTATAAGTACTAGCACCTAAATTTTAATGAACAATACCAAAAACAAAATAAAATACTACTACCTCCGTTTCAGAAAAAGAGTTACTATCACTTTTTTAAATTGGTCTATTTTTAAGCTAAAATGAAAAAGTGATAGTAACACTTTTCCAGAAACGAATGGAGTAGTATTATAGTTTACCAAAAAGATCTATACAATGTTACGACTAATACTATGGTAGTTTGAACAAGTGTAAAAGGATCATGGTTCTCAAATACCACTGAGAAAAGAACGTGAGGCATCTGAAAAGGGTCATTCTTTGACATTCTCGCTGTTTGTGAAATACAAGGCCTAAAATTTAGAAGACTATAAGTTAAAAAGGAGAAGGAAAATAATGAATTAATAATTGGCTTGGAAATCTGTAAAGCCATGTCAATGAAAAGTCCAACCAAAAATCACTCTCAAAGTCACAATCTACAACCTAAGAGTAAGACAAAGAGCTTACTCTTTCATGTGGCACCAATTCAACAACCCACACCACCACAGGTCCACAGCAGATGTGGTCCTTGTTGGTGATTTCCTCTTAAATTCCCCTGTAATATTCTCCTAGTATTTATTTGGATTTTGGATGCATTACCTGTCCTTAATTTCTGATCAAGACCCATAAACTTGGACAATTTCAATTAAAACATCTATTTCAACTAAATAAACATTTGTACATTTTATAGAGGATCAATTCCATCTATCCAATTTTTACAATCTACAGTCTGCCTCGGCAAATAAGGTAGCATTGCCCTAAGGGTTATTTTATGGAGCATTTATTTAAATATTTCCCAATTTTTTTATCTTTATTGTTTAACAATTTTAATTTTATAAAAATAAATAAATTATCGTTTAACATGGGTGAGGGATATATTTTAACTTTTAATGAAGTATATTGGATTAAGATTTATTTAGATAATTAAAACTTCCAAAATTTTCTCAATTTAGATTTTTATCTGGATTTCTTAAATTAATAAGGTATTTAATTTTACGGATATTAGACTCCATAAAAATATGAGGTATCCATTTTATTTGGATTTTTATAGATTATTAGGGACCCAAAATTTCTTGGATATTAAAATACAGAGAAATATTTAAAAATTGTACTAGTATTTAGGAAGTTGAACCTAATTCTCTAAATTTGAGATTGATTCCAAGTTAGGGATAAATTTGGGGGAAAAAGAGAAAATATCAATTTTAGTAAGTATTAAGTGACTGAGTTTTTTTAACCGCCGCAGTTTCTACTCCTGTTAATAGTTTACCATATTCTTTGTTGCTACTATGGGGTCCTAAAACACAAAGGGATTTTACTCGTTGGTGTCAATTAGGTGGTCTATGGACTTTTGTTGCCCTCCATGGCGCTTTCGGACTAATAGGTTCATGTTACGTCAATTCAAACTTGCTCGATCTGTCCAATTGCGACCGTATAATGTAATAGAATTTTTTGGTCCAATTGATGTTTTTGTTGTTGTATTTATTATTTATCCACTAGGAAAATCTGGTTAGTTCTTTACACCTAGTTTTAGCATAGCAGCTATCTTTCGATTCATCCAGTTCTTCCGAAGATTTCCATATTAATCCTACTCCGATTATTTTTGAAACAGGGGACTTCACTAAATCCATTCTTATGAAATAGCGAATCAAGGGAGGGAGTACTTTTTAAAGTGTGAAACTTAACTAATACTCCAATATATTACTTTCTTCAAAAGTGTTGAATCAGTTCAATACTTAGAAACTACCCGTTAAGAATTTGATTTGTTCGGTAGCTGTGACTTATGGTATAGCAAATATTTATTTTATGAGGAATTCAATAATCCTTGGAGGTGGAAGTTGGTCTATTCAAAGGATTCATCAGAAGATTATACTAGTTTTCTGTGAATTCATAGTGTCGATGAAAGGCATGAAGTTTAGTATGGTGTATGATTTACAGATTATTCAATTTTTAGAATGGGTTGTAGAAAGGCTAGAAGAGAGCGAATAATTACATGCAAGTGGAATCTTCCCGATATAAATCAAATCCTTCTCTGATGTGATGGCTCGTCGAGAGGCAATCCAAGTTTAGCTGGTTCAGGGTTTATTTATCGTGATGTTGCGAGTGATATTTTTGTATGTGGGAATTGGAGTTCATACTAATTTTGTGGCTAAAACTATGGTGTTATTATATCTCTGTAATGAGATTGTGAGCAGGAAATTCAAGATGTCAAATTGGTTTCTGACTCCACTAGTGCTTTGAAAAGCTTTATTAGAGGTGATGTTCTTTGGGTTGTGAAAGCCAGGTGGATGAGGATATCGAAGATTCTATGAAGAATTCAATTAAGCCATGTCTATATGGAAGTGAACTTCTATGGAGACAAGTTAGCTGAAAGAGGTGCAGGTTTGAGGTGTATATATTTTTGGTTTCAGTAAAGTTCCTAGGAGTATCTACGGTGGGACGAGCAAAAGAAGGAATATACCTAAATTTATTTTTTGATCGGCCCAAAATCAATCATAGTGGGGCGAGCAAATTTGGTTATAGTTGAATTTTTTTACTGTTTGAGACCAAATCTGATCCGAAAACTGGACCAAATCCAATTTTGATGGAGCGTTCACCTAGCAGTACATTTCTCATCAAGCGTTAAGTTAACATTATGTCTCATGTCAGGCGTAGATTGAATCTCACGTCTGATGTAGTGGGGCGTTCACGTAGCGTACGTCTCTCATCAAGCGTAAAAGTAGCATACGTCTGATACAGGCGTGAGTATAAATGTACGTCTAATAAAAAATGAGGCGGAATCCTAAATCTACGCCTAACTAAATCTAAAAAAAATGAGACCGGCGTGAGTATACATGAACGCGCAACTATACTCTATTTTTCTCTCATTGCGTTTCTCCGTGGACTATACTTTTTTTTTTTTAGTTTTAATTTATGGTCTACTCTTTAGTCTGTCCATAATTGTGGACGCTCTAATGTACTGTATTTTTGTTTTAGTTTTGCATTGGCTCTCTGAGTTGTAACCTTTGTCACTTCTATATTCTCTTTTGGTATTGAATGAAATTAATTATTGACTTTCGAGCAACGGAAAAAATAAAACCTAAAATGAGGGGTATTTTTTTAAATTCCTTATGTAAATACTATGAAAAGCTGTTTAGCAAACACTAGATAAAACATAATGGCAAGGCTCTGGTGATCAACTGCGTTCAAGCTATTAACAGTTTTAGTTGGTATCCCAACCTAATCTAAGAGTCACAAGGTTAAGTATAATGCAACCCACAAACATACAATCAATTCATAAGTAAAATACTTCGTCCGTCTAAGTTATAATGGCGGAGAATATATTTTTATTTGTCCAACTAGATAGACAGAATTTATATTTCAAGATTATTTTTAATATATATGCCCTTATTAATATTGTAAAGATATCACCACAATTTATTTGATATTTCTAGCATTGGGAGTATAACAAGGGGTAAATAAAAAACGAGATAAATTTTCATAATACCTATATTTTTTCTTAATCTAAGATATTTAGATTTTACGTCTATATAACTTAGACGGAGAAAGTACTAAGTTACTGAAGACAAAACAGTTTACTTGTAATGATACTCATGCATTATAAATAGGGTCATATGTAGAAAGAACCATGAATAAAGGTTCTGCCTAGGGCTGCACATCGGGTGGGTCGGGTCGGGTTTGGCCTCACCCGCACCCGACCCGCCATTTTGACACCTTTCACCGATGTAATTTGGTCCAAGCTTCTGGCCGGTTACCGTACAATCAAACCTACTTCTCGATTCAATAGAAGCCCAAAGAAGTGAATATGGCGGGTGACTTAATTCTCACCCGCTGTCACCCGCCCATACTAAGTTGGTACTGGTTCTACTAAATTCTTGATTCCTGTTTTGTATCCTGTCCTGTTTTTGGTACTTTTGTATCCTGTTTTGAATTCCTGAACTCCAGACCTTGTTCCTCCATGTGTCTTGAGACAGGTTCTGGTGAAACGGCAAAAAACAAAATTGGGTCAAAGAATATACATAGGACTTGATAAACAGGAAAAGGTAAAAAACTAGACTAAGAGTTAGAGACTTAAGTTACATGATAATTACAAGATAACATGATGTTATTGAGTACAAATTTTTAGTCAAATATTCGTATGATACTTTTACGAGACTGAAAGATTTGTTTATCAAGAAAAAGCAAAGAGATGAAGAAATGAAGCAAACGAGAAAACAGAATATACCATCTATCCGGCGAACCAATTTTTTCAGCTTAAATACAAGTCGCTGAATTCCTGGTTGAGCAAATGTGTAGTGGTCCTGCATACCGTCAAGTAACTTAGATAGGCACCAATAGCAATCGGCTTCCATGTTTGATATATTCTCTGGAGTTAAATCCAGTATAGACCAATTCTCGATGTTCCCATGCAAGTATTCTGACAAGAAAACAACTAGAAATGGTGTAACCAGATCATTTATTCCTTGAACATCCACTCGCTGGATGCCTAATGGCCCTGGAAAACCCCCCCGAAAGAAGCACACAATCAATCAGTAATCATAACAAAAAAACTTTCCAGATTCATTTCACATAAGCATCAACCACATTTGAGTATATAATCATGTTACATATTATAGAAATAGTTGAGGATGCTAATGTATATAAATCTAATGTACTTCATAGAGTGTCATAAAACTTAAGTTATGGTGAAAACTTCCTTACATATATATAAGATACTAATCCCTGGGCTCCTCATACTTCTAAGCTGTTCGTAGACTAAATTCATGCCGTATGTTTTATTTTTATTTATATCCACCCTTAATCGATAAGGATAAGTAGTGCACTGAAGCCATTGAATGAGAAAGAATTCTAACCATGTATAAAGGATGCGCTACAGGGATTTTTGAACTTCTATTTGCTGAAAGAAAGTCACATCAGGTACAGTTCTTTGACCATCAAAAATTGATTCCAACTGAGACTCTCTTAGTGAAGGCAGCATATTAATTAATTACCTGTGGCAAACACATCTTTAAAGAGACCATTGAAAGCACTTATTTGCATAGATAACTTCATAAATGATGTAACCAAATTATCAGATATAAGGTACTGACACAGGAACTAATTACCAATCACAACAGAACTCTATGAGTATGTTAACTTTATGTCATGGACAGGAGTTACCTATGATAGTTTTCAGGTAAGAAGACTAAAAGAATGTTGATACCAAGAAGAGGCAAATTCAGAGCAAGCACGTAACAAATAACTACATCAGCCTACCCAAGAAGACTCATCAGTCTAAAATACTTACAGTCCGAAATAGCTAGGAGTACTAAATCCAATAAAGTATAATGTCGTCTGCACCAACTTACAGGAAAAAACCCTGCAAATAGGCATTGAGATATCAACACTGTAAGACATTCTTTAGCTCAGAAAAAAAGTTGTAGATTTTCAATTATCCGGAGATTTCTCAATACTTACAACTTCGCTTGAAAGTTTAGGTAACATTAGCAAACTTCAGGTTGCTTTACTTTACTAATGCTTAAAAAGAAGATCTAGACAACAACAATAAAACCAAAAATTAGTGGCTCAAATCTAAACATCCAGTACAAATATATATTAGAGACAAAACACACATATTAGTTCTTCCCTATTCTACTGCAGTGAACAAACCCATATCAACAGACCAGCGACATAGCTTGCCTGTTTTCTTAATTCAAATCTCGACAAAATTAACAAACCCAAAAATCGATTTCAAGACTCTACAACGAACCCATATCTTCTCTTCACTGTCTTGTTCTTCGGTGTTGCAAACACAGATTCACCACCATATCTCTATATTCTAGCCAACTCAGATTCATCTTCAACTCACAACAATAAACCAGTTTCTGTTTCCCTGCCTGATTTCGAGATCATCGTCTAACAACGCCAACCATTACTAGACCCACAGAATAAAAACTAAATGTAGATCTGAAACCCTAAATTTGTATTTTCTTTTTTTACAAAGAAGAATTGAAACCCTAGTTTTCTAATGAGGTGGAGGTAGAGTTGAAGAAGATGATGAGTACTGAGAGAAATTGTTATCTGAGATTAATTAGGTTAGGGTTCGAGAGAGAAGGGAACGAGAGAGAGCGAGAAAAAAGAAGGGAGCGAGAGCGAGAGAGAAGAGCTATTCCATTTTTTTTAAAAATATTTTCTGGCGGGTTGGGCGGGTCGGGTTGGACGAGTGCGGGTCGGGTTGGCGGGTTGGGTCGGGTTTGTGCAGCTCTAGTTCTGCCTATCTGATGAGATAACTATAATCCAAAACTCCGTTTTTTATTTATAGGACAAAGGGAGTAGTTGGTTTTAATGTTTGCAAATTTTAATATATACTGTTGACGTTATTTTTCTTAATCAAAGTAAAAAGTTTATTTATTTTTGTAAAGGCCAGTGGTGTAACTCGTCTAGATCTCTTAAAAGGTTTGGCACAACTCGTCCACAAGTTATTGCAAAAGTTTGTAATATTCATCCGTCGTAAGGCTAACCACTATGGACTGGATTGGAAATTTAAGATTCAACTTCTCTACCACATCAGATTGAATCAACTTCTAACCACTACGGTTATTCCATCGTTGTGTGAAATCGTTTGTCATATTGTGCTAAATCATTTGCCGTAAATAAACGAATCGTTAGATTTGATTTATAAAGTTAAATACGATGATTCATGATTGATGCGTCCAACCATTGGACGCAAATGGATGAACCGATAAATATTAACTCATCAAATTAAATCTAATGACTTATATTTGATACGTCCAATGATTGAACATAAAAAATGATTTTTCCTTACGCTAAATCACAGGACGCCCTAGAATTAATTCAAGTTCACCTTCTGACGGTTTTTGCTTTGTGAATTTTGAATCAAGAGACCACGGTGGTTAGCCTAATAAAATGTGCAGGGATAAGAAAAAATTGCTTTTAGTGAGCTATCAAGCGAGACTGACAGTAAAAGTCTGAATTGCTCCCCTTCGACTTTAGACGAAAGAGACAAAAGAAACAGGCCAAAGGACTGGTGAGGTTATTTCTGTAAATTCGTTATGATTCTACACCTGACACGCGTTACTACTTTATCCTTGTTTCACTGGGCCGTTGAGGAAATGAGACTGAGAATTTAGATACGTAAGCATTTTGTTTTGGTTTTTGTCTCTTTCTTCTTAAAATCCTGCGATGTAAGAAGTCAGATTCAATCTGGATTTGATTGATCCTGTACAACAAACAACTGCTACCCACGTTCTATTACAACGCCATGTCATCACTCTTCTAGCCCCACAAACGTTTTGACACTGCTCTATCAACATTTTCTTCTATCTTTCAACATTTTCTTTTTGTTCAATGTTTTCGCATTCAGAAAAAAAGAAGAAACCCTAATAAATGGTATCCGCCATTACTTTGTATTCAGGGATTACTAAATTTTACATAGGCTACCAAATCTATAAAAATGTAAAAGTCTTCATCGTTAAATTCGCTGTATTGGTGACTTTTTTTTTTATAAAATTTGGTAAATTTTTATTGTAATTATAGGTTTTATTTTACATCTATTTTAGATTTTATTGAAGAAGTATTTACAATTTGTCATAAATTCACTAGAAAAGGAAAACGGCCGAATACTATGAATTTGAGTTCGAGATTTATGGACATTATAATTTTTTGATATTTATAGAAACTCACAATTAAACTCAACACAATGTGAAATATAAGGATACAGTTACACATTTATATAAGAAAAGGACACATTGGTATCTGCATACAAAAATCTCATGCATTATCCGAATTCGATTCGAAATCTGAGTAAATATATTTTTTTCATTTCAATTTCGTACCAACCATTTTATCTGGATAATTATCTTATCTGAATTTATAAAAAAGGAAAATAATAAAATGTTGTATTTTATAAAAATTTAATATTACATGATAAAAATTAATTAGGATAAAAATATTTATAAAAATATTTTTAGTAATAAAAAGGAGAAATTGAAAAATTAAATAGATATACAATTTATAGGTTTAAAAAATACGTACTTATTACATACAATTTTGGATATGGATATTACGGATATCCAAATCCAAAACTTATTTTCAAACAATATTTGATATTTGGGATCCCAACTCGAACAAATTTTATAGTTTCATACCTCTATTAACAGTCTGACACCCTTATATACAATTTGTAATTACTAGATCTCTGTAATTTCCAACTGTTTTTTTAATTGGTCCGTATTAAACAAGGTAAAATCGATCATACTGTATACTGTTGAAACGGCCCAAAGTTATTATCATACAAAATCAATCCTTAATGTCCAAAATTTTTATACTTACCTCAAATCTAAAGCTGAAATATCGAATCTTTTATAAATTTTAATGTGATTTTAGATAAATTATTTCCACTATTTTTCAGTAAAGTCCAATTTTATGCACATTCCGCTGCCGTTTCTTGCAGCTTTATGTAGTTTAATTTATGATCAACCATTGAACTTTCCACAGTTTTAATTTATCTTTTCCGGATCAGATCATTTCGCACCCTTAGTCACGTAGGAATTAGCAATAGTGGACTAATTAGTTAATAATCATTGACTAATTAGGCAAAAACACACAGATTCATCAGTTAGTTGGTGAGTGACACGTTCGAATACCAAGTCATACAGTTCCTTAGATACTCCCTGTTGTATATTACAACTCTCACTAAACAAACAACTGAATAAAATAAAATAAAATAAAATAAAATAAAGGATTTAAGAAACCAAAATAAACGCCTCGTCTTACTCTTCTCCTCTGTACTAAGGGAGGGAGAATAGATTTCTTATTAATAAAAGTTTCCTCTCACTTTCTTCACCATTTCTCAAAGCAATCTCATCTACAAAATTTTAGAGTTTCTCTTTTTGGATTCATTTCAAAGGTAAATTTCAATCTTTCTTCTTATTTCTCTTCGTCATTCAAATCTTGACTATCTGTTCGATTTTGAAATCTCATTTTTGATTATCAGCCGTTTCATTTTTTATGTTATTCGATCTGATTTTGGTCATGTTTTATTGAAATTGAATTGATTTGAGCCTAATATAAGATTTTATTCAATGTAGATTTAGGAGATAAATCAAATTAATATCTACATTCAACGGTTCAGATTCTGTGTGGAATCTTCTTCTCTTCTTGTTGTTGTTCTACTTATATAGGCAGAAATGTTGGGGATTTTGGTGGTAATCAGCTTAGGGTTTTAGAGTGTTTTTATTTATTTTTGTATAGGGAGGAGGGGGTATTTGGAACATGAATGAAATTAGACCTGTGCAGCAGAAACAGGGGAATAATAGTAATAATCTGCGAGAGGAATTTCATCGTGGATTAGAAGAGTATATGCGAGAACGTCTAGAAGATTGTATGTCATTGAATTCATGTAGTTCAAGTATAGATCAAGTTGATGATGATGAAGTAGATCAATTAATGCGAAGAAGGAGACATAGAGGTGATATAGAAAGTGATGATTTAGCTGAATCGTCAGCCGCTCGTAGACGTCATTCCAGGCTATTGAGTAGGTGGGCTGCACGTCAAGCTCAAGATATGATAACTACAGTCGAGAGTCGGAATCGTGAAGCTGAACTTATGGCATTAGCGCGATTGAATACTGTGTCGACACGGGATTCTTCTTTTTTGAGGGAATCTCCGTCACCCCTGTCGAGTAGACCAGGTGGTGTTGAGAGGACGAGTACTACTGCGTCTTCTCTTTTGCAGATGTGGAGGGAGTTGGAGGATGAACAAATTGTGAATCGAGCTAGAGAAAGTTTAAGGAGACAAAGGGTTGACCCGACTAACAACAGGGCTGGTTCGGTGGATCCAAGTGAGAGTGATAATGAATCTGGGGTGTGGTCTCAAGGTCAAAATGATAGATTGAATGACCGAGGGGATCAAGAGAGTTCTAGCCGTGAACAGTCTCCCGACCTGGGGGAAGTAGAAAGAGAAAGGGTGAGGCAAATTGCTAGGGGTTGGAGGGATAGTGGGGTAAGTGATAGAACTTCCAATGTTACCCGGAGCAACGGAGGTCCAAGGAGAGAGTTGCTAGGTGAAAATGAGCGGGAGAGAGTGAGACTTGTGAGGGAGTGGGTTCATATGAGTTCAGAGCCACAAGGTAGTCGTGGTGAAAGAGGGCAAGAACAATCTTCAGAAGTTAGTGCTCAGATTGATCGGGTCCGGGATGGACTGGTTGTTGAAAACAATAATGGCCAAAGTGGGCATCTTCGGAGGGACAGACCGAGATTAAGAGGCAGACAGGCTCACATTGATTTGCTTATAAGAATTGAGAGAGAAAGACAAATGGAAGTGCAGGATTTGTTGGAGCAGCGGGCTGTCTCTCGCTTTGCTCACCGCAACCGCATTCAGGTCAGTTTCCTTAGATATCCATGATTTAGTTAGTTCTTATTCAATGAGATATTCCACCTTTCTCAATATATTTCTGTCCCTTAGCTTGGAATATGATCATGATTTACTTCCAGGCATTACTCAAAAGTAGATTCTTGCGAACCGGGAGGTCTACTGTGGAAGAGCGACCACTTTCAACGGCAGCAAGTGAGATAGGTTTTTTAAGACGTCGCAATAATGCATTGGGTTTAAGGTATTGTTCTTCTAATCTTGTAACATTTTTCACTAAGTTGTAGTACTGTTTCCTTTTATGTTAATAGCTTTCGCGTTACACCGTAGAGGATCATTGATCCTTCCGTACCCTGGCCTTTATAACTTCGTGTTTCTGGGTTAGCATTTGATATTTATCCTTATGGATCTGTTATAAAGTCTTGATTGAGCTAAAGGCTGGCAATCACCTTATTCAGCTTAGAAGAATTTGCCTTTTTTCTGGTTTTATCATGCGCTAATGCAATTTACCGTATCTCAATTCAGAAATGGCCCTTCTATGTAAATATTTGATATCTGCTTTGCTTGCAAGTCCAAGTAAAAGTCTATCAAAGAACTCTGCCACATAAGATCTTAACTATTAATATCTTGAAATTTACCATATATTGTTCCTATTTTTTTGCATAGTATGGTAGGAATTTGTTCAATGGCTTAATGAGGACAACCATTTTGCGTATAGGGGAGGATTTGGCACGAGATTGGAGCATACAGTTAATGGGGAAGGAACTAGCAATCCTAATCATCAGTCTGATAGTAATTCTAATGGTTCTAGGAACGAGCTAACTCACACAAGTGCTTCACATGATGCGGAGAATGTAACCGATGAACACTTACAACCCGGGAGTACATCAGTTGATGTCCATCAGTTGCCAGAGTCGACTTCTGACTTGGAAAGTAGCACAGCCAGGGAAAATGTAACCCATGAACCCTCACTAACCAGGAGTACTGAAGGGGATGTTTATCAGCTCCCCGAGCTTACTGGGAACTTGGAAAACAGCACAACTAGGGAAACTGTAACCCATGAACACGTGCAACCGAGGAGTACAGAAGGTGATGTTCACCAGTCGCCAGAGCTGACTGGTGAATTGGAAAGCAGCTCAGACATTGAACAGGTAACCTGGCAAGAGCCGATTGATAACGAAAGGGATCAGGAAAATCAAGTTAATGAGCTTGAGAGTAGAGAGTCGCAGCAGTCAGCTGAAGTTGAGAGTAATGTTGACTGGCAAGACAATAACGAAGAAGAAATGGATGGAAACTGGCTAGAGGATGCCAGAAGGCCCGGAACAAACTGGCCGCAGGAAACACCTGGAAATGAGGCGGAGGAAGAAAGTCAGTTTCCAGTAGAAAATGAGGACTGGAATGAAGATGAATCACAAGATGCTCTAATTCATTGGCCTGATAGTCCTTATGGTGAAAGCATTCAGCTTGCGCTACCTAGAAGGATGACTAGTTTTGATGTACCTGAGGATGATAATGTGTACAGTGTGGAACTCAGAGAACTGCATAGCAGGTAGTGGTTACCCAGCAGTAATTTTGTTTAATAACTTTAGTGGTGTGAATTTAAAAGTTAATTCTTTTTGTAGGAGAAGTGTCTCTAATCTTCTTGACAGTGGATTCCGTGAGAGTCTAAGCCAACTGATACAGTCATATGTGGAAAGACAAGGTCGTCCTCCCGCTAACTGGGGTTTAAATAGAGCCATGTCCATGACCATGCCTACTTCGCAAGACCAAGATCAAGAGGACCTGACAGAGGGTCAGTTAGACACCAGACCTCCTCCTTTTTCACTGCCTTCTCCACCAACTCCCCCACCGCAGCCGTTGTGGCACAATGAACTGCATGACACCAGTTGGCCTCGGCATAGCATGCATCGTTCAGAATATGTGAGTTGTTATTCTCTTTCCAAGTGCATCTGTAATCATTACAGTTTTCTGCCTTAGTTTCCTTGTTCCTTAAGTTTTTCAGCTTGCAACCTAGTGATGTGGTTTTCATTTAGGGTGGGCATCATAATAAGTAAAAAATGTGATGCCAGGTTGTATTGGTTATTTGTTTACAAAACATCCTGGGTTTGTAAGTTCTGTGTCAAATTGGCTAGTCATTGCGGATATAATAGTCTCAGGCCCCTGCAGTACTCCACAGTCAATCCCTACAACTACAGGACAATGGCGCAACACCTGGTGGCCATCAGATTCCTTGAGAGGTAGGAAACTGCAGGGTGATCTCCGACCAATATCCTAAACAAACGGGGTTTTAGGCGAGTTGGCCCATGCCAATGACTAGGATATGACCTTATGGTGCTTGACCATCTAGCATTTTTCTTCCATAAAACCTTGTGATCCTATTAGATATCATGACCTTAAGTTATGCCACAGTAACGTACTGATGTGGCTCTCTTACCTTGTTTTATCATCTAGAAAGTATGAATTTGGATTTCTTCTCATTAGCAATTGGAAAAAGTGATTGTGTTAGTCACATTGTCCATAATATTATGTTATGAAAATGAAATTAGCGGTTTATTGGGATCTTATGTGGATAGCGCCTTTGTTTTGTTCATGGAACTTAAATCCGTTCAATACTAATTCAGCCAGTATTTTCTTAATTTTACTAACAAAATGTGGAATGGGGGATTTGTGACAGGAATGGGATGTCATTAATGATTTGAGAGCTGATGTGGCTAGGCTTCAACAAGGAATGAGCCACATGCAGAGGATGTTGGAGGCCTGCATGGATATGCAATTAGAGTTGCAACGGTCGGTTAGACAGGAAGTTTCTGCTGCTTTAAATCGCTCAGTTACTGAATCAGGTCTGTTAACCATTTTGAAGCCATCATCCTTCTACTCTATGTAACATTTTCAATGCTAGGAATAGTTCTTGAAACCATCAGTCTTCCACCTTTTAAATCAATTTTGGACTTTTTGCTTCTGTTGCTTGTTCTTTGCCTCTTTGTTGGGTGTTGCATGTTGATTCTTTATCAAAAAAAATAAAAAATAAAAAAAATAAAAAATAAAAAAAATTCTAAGATTGATCTGTTTAGAGGATCATGTGTTTTTGTTTCCTTTCTTAGCCTAATATGGCGGCTCTTTTCACTGTTAACTAAGCCAAAGTTCTTGCAGGGACTTTGGTCCAGATATTTTTATGCCTCAATTAGAATGAGGATTTCATTAAAAATTATTTATTGATGTTTCTAATAATATGTGGACTTACTAAGTTCTTTACCGTACTGGCAGGAGAGGTAAAAGATTCAACAGAGGAGGATTCAAATTGGGTGCATGTTAGGAAAGGGATTTGTTGTGTTTGTTGTGATAGTCATATTGATTCTTTACTGTACAGGTAAGGCTATGAATAACTTTGTCACATAAAGAAACATAGTATAGAATCCACTTTTCATTCCTTGATTAAGATTACTCTCATATTTTATTTCCTCAAAACTTCCATGTTTTTGTGGGGTTGCAGATGTGGACACATGTGTACTTGTTCAAAGTGTGCAACCGAGTTGTTTCAAGGTGAAGGAAAGTGTCCATTATGTCGTGCACCCATTGTCGAGGTGATTCGAGCTTACTCCATACTGTAAAATAAAAAGATATTAATAAAACCAAAGAAGAGAAAATTTAGATCTTGATATCGAGGGAGAAAGGTTGATTGAGTCATTTGCATCTCTCGACCTTTTCTCTCCTCCAATTTCTGAACTGTATGCCAGCTTTTTTTCTTTGTCTTCCTTTTTGATATATATATTGTTATCATTTTTGTTCTTCTATTTATTTTTTACAATTACAATTACAAGAAAAAGAAATGTATAACATGATCTGATCATACAAATGACACTCAATTAACATTCATATGTTCATTCTTTCATTAGAGTTTTTCCTGTTTTCTTTCATGCCAATACACTACTTCTACATCATACATTCATACCAACTACCTGGTCACTACCCATGTAAGAAACCCTGGGGTTAAAAGCTTGAGCTTCTTGTTAATGCTGGTGTTGAACCCTTGTCAATCTGCATCTTTGGCCAACTACTATTCCTCGTGATATGTGATGAACCTTCTAATCCCCTGTCTGCTACTACACCTGTGTCATCATTTCTGATCATTGATCCTTGAATTGCATCATCCATAACCTGATGATGGGGATGATGATAATGAGGTTGTTTGTCTATCATAATGATACTATCATCATGGTTCTTGTTCTTGGCTGTTGAAGTGGAGCTGAACAGTTTTGTGGAACGACAAAGAGGACACGACACGTGGGTAGAGAACCAGGTGTCGATACATTCAGGGTGAAACACGTGTCCACAATATGGAATCATCTTGACAGTTTCTCTCTCTTCGAATTCACTCAAACAAACCACGCAATCAATGGATCCTTCTGCTGCTGCTGCTGCTGCTTCTACTTTTGATGATGAATCTCCATGTTCATATGCAAACATAGGAAGAGATTTAACAGTAAATGAATCCAAACCTGCTTGTCGATCACTCCTAACCGACAGTGAATTTGATGATGAAGATGTTGAAGTATTGTTGTTGCTGCTTCTTCGGTGTAATTGTCTTCTACGACGAGCTGAAATCTCTAACGAGCTTTGATCATCAGCAGCGAAACGACGAAGATACATAGAGAAGAAGACCATGAAGAAAAGAGCTGTTAGAAGCACTAAAAATGTTAAAGCCATTGATGTATCAAACCCCAGTGTTGGTGATGTCAACCCAGGTTTTGTTGGTGTTTCTGTTGAATCATCAGATGTTTCAAGCCGGGTTGAAGTTAAAGACACTGGTATCGCACTATTACTAGTGTTATTTCTCTTTAAGAGGTACTCTTCATCATTCTTTATTAGTACCAACAATTTTCTACTGTGGGTTTTCATTTGAAAGAAGACTAGAAATGTGTATTCGTTTCTTCTAAAGAGATGGGAGAGAGGTTTGGATAGAGTTTGAGGAAGAAGAGATTGGTAGGGTTGTGTATAGGATAAGAAAGTAGATTCGGGTTAGGGAGAAGAAAAGGGAAGAAGGAGAGGCATTATATGTTGCTTTTTGTTCTTGCGGCTTTCTACTTCATTCGAAATTCACTACTACTACCTTGCTTTTCTTCAGAGTTCAGGTAGATGCGACAGTCATGTAGGGTCCCACAAATGTAACTATATTTCTGTCTTATTGTTTCAGATAGATCGGACTGTGGACAAAACTATAAACCGTCCTATCCTTCCGGATGAACCGTTCAAGTGGACAGCTCTAAAACAGTAAAAAATAAAATGGGTTCGGTCTCCAGGATTTTTTAAGGGGCTGGTTTTTCGGATCCAGTATTTTCGTTATTTTTTAGAGATAACCCTGAACGACTCATTTTTTGTTTACCCATCCTTCCCGAAAGGAAAGAATCACATCAAAGAGAAAACGTTAAATTGTTTGATTTGATCATAGAAGAAATTTTAACACAAAGATGAAAATATAATATAATTAGTAGGATATAGTGGGCGCGGAATATTTTTAAGAAGAAGCAACAAATCTAATCTCTCTTTCCCGTAATTAAAAGGTTTAGAGATTTGTTCTCATGATATAAGATTACATATCATGATTAGGAGGACTACTACTCTTTCACTAGAAATAAAAACTCATGTTGGTTATTTAATTTTGCTATTGAGAAAGCAATCAATTTCTTGTTAAAAACATTTGAAAGAGCCCAAATTTCTGAAGCTCGGGTGTGCAATTGTACATAACCCTGTCCCTGCTACAACTGTATCGATCCGAACATCAAATTATACTTATATACAGTATTTGGGATAGGATTTTTCTTTTACACAGATATTACTTCACGGCTAACACACCTCGGAAAATCAAGTCTACTATCATTTGAACAAAGCGATTTTTTTTTTGGATTGGATTTAATAAAAGGATATTTCGACACGATATCGAAGCCTATGCCAGTGTTAAGTGGCCTTCATTATTTGCAGTAGTAGGCTGTCAGCGGTGTACTGCGCTTCATGTATGCCGATATGAACTCTTAAGATCAGCAACGTACGGCAATCGCCATGATTTAGCTGTTGATGCCCGGCCGCTATACTTGCAAAGTCTGCCCGAACAAAGTTAAAACCTGATCTGCTAGCCAGCTAATAACTTTTACTGAGTGAGCTTGGGCTTGGGCATGACTTTCTTTCCTCCATGAAAACATTGTATTCTGTATTTTCTGCCTTCGCCTGTGTAAGAGCAAATAACTTTCTACCGATGGGTATTTAAACTAGTGGAAACTACTGTCAGATCTATTCGTTCTTTTTATTTTTTAGAATGGTCCAAAAATTCATGATCCATTTAATCTAGGGTGTAGCGGGATATATGATTTAACGAAGGTCCAAAAATATTTCAAATCGTGGAAATAAGTTAGTCTTAGGGCAACTGCAGTGGGCGAGGGGATCAAAGAGTAAAGATTAAATTTACTCTTCCCTCGCCCAATTTCAACCGCAACGGGCGACCATATTTGGTTTTGAGGCGATTATAAGTACAGTATCAGAGGAGTTTTTCTCTCAAAATCATATATAATCGCACGGTCTCGTACAAGGACGTTAACCCAAAACGCTTCGTTAAGAAAGCGTTTCAAAACACATACGTTTGGTTAGAGAAGCGTTTGATGAGACGCTTGGGCAGAGAAGCGTATGATTTAACGCTTACTTAAGACAACGCTAGTGTGCCCAAACGCAAGCTAGAGGAGCGTCTCACCAAACCTCCACTTAGGAAAACGTTTCAATTCCAACGTCCAATTAGGAAGACGCCTAGCCCCGGCGCTCACCCAAGACGACGCCTAATCACGCAACGCTGCTCCAAATAGACGCCCAGTTTCCAAACGCAGTATAAAACCAATGACTATTCGGTATTTGGATTTCGTGATGTTCAGGAAGAGAAGATGACAACATACTCTTTTAATCGGGTGTATATGAGTCAATTGACAGCAAAAACACACTGATTGAGTAAGATTAATACGAGACTAGATGAATTAAGCCCAAAATCTTACAACAATCAACAAAAAATGTGTGTTGTTATAGTTAGCAGATCTCTACATTTAATAAAATAAAGTTTTATAGTAATAGTCAAGTAAAAGTTAATGTTGCCTACCCTCTCTAAATCAACACATTCTCTCTTGTCTTCATCCATGCCATGCAACCTGCATTGTCAGCCTTGAACTCCGTCTTCGTCTTACGCAAGCAGTTGAGCCAGTACTTTGAGAAAATCAAAAACAAATAGCAAAAGAACCAACCATGAAGAATTAGTAAGAGCATTAGGCGCTCTCCCATGTAGGCGTCCGTGAAACGTTTCTGTGGGTGAACGTTCTGTGGGTGGACGCTATTCTAGAAGGGCTTCTGATGTTGAAGCGTTTATTAGGAAGAGCGTTTATCACTAAACGTCCACGCAGTAGAACGCACAATTTGTAGACGTTCATCCAATACAACATTTGGTTTAATAGACGCTTATCAGTGTGGACGTTAAACATACGTCCACCCACAGAAGCGTACCAAAATGCAAACGCTCATGTACAGTTGCGTCTGGTTCCAGAATATGAAACGCTCCCATGAAGGGGCGTCCAACAAGATACGTCTTCTTAGACCAACGTCCGTATCAACTCACGTTCTTCTACAACAGCGTTTTCAAACAAACGTTCTTCTCCTTTGGACGTGCGATCAAATTTAATCCAGAACAGTGGAAAACAAGAAAAAAAATCAAATTTTTTTAGTTTTTGGTATTTGGTATGATCGCGTTGTTGGAGTTACCCTTATTTCCATATGTGTGAAATAAACCACGTTCTCCTTAAAACCACGGTCTTTCCCATTTACTCCCAGAACCCACCTGCAACTATCAAAATCATTCAAGGATAACATTCTCAAAAACCAGATGAGAGAAATCAAAAACCAGATCTACTGAACTTTATCGAGAAAATCTCAATTCCTAGAAACATAACCAACTAAATCCATCGAGAAAATTATGAAACTTTAATTGTTGATCAGGATTTTCTTTTGATAAAAGCCGATTTACGAAGAAACTACATTGACAAATGAATCTTTAAGAAATTGGTACCTACCTGTGTTGAGATATGAAGGAACAGATGTTGCACCGATAAAGTTCTTAGGTATGCCATAATCACCACACATATAACACTCATTTGCAATCACAATAGGTTTCGATTCTTTTGCAGACAATGATGGTGAAGATCCGATAACTACTAATTCTTTGATAGTAGTCATGACTCATGCATGAGATGAGACCGAACAAGAGAAGAGGAATTTGTATTGGGGATTGCTCAACTAATAGGATCTATTCATACTTCATAGCTACGCTAGACATTGGACTTTCGTTTTGGTTCACCAAAAAAAGATCAAGTTCATTTCATTTTTACTGATACCTAATATGTATTAGGTATATATTATCAATGTGTACTGCCTTACAAAAAGAAAATAATATGTATTAGATACATTTCAATATGTACTATTTTATAAAAGGAAAATAATATGTGATATATATTTATGAAAAAATTGACTTCTGACAGTACATATTACATATCAATATGCATTGTCACATATTTTGATTATATATGTTTTAGGTACATATCAATATGTACTACATTGCTCGAGAATATCAATTTTTTTTCTAAAATATTGAAGAAGGTGGATCATATTACGTATGTATTAGGTACATATTGATATATACTGCATCATCGAATTGATAAGTACATATCTGAATGTAGTGTATAAACCCTTAGTATGAACTGATATGTACCATTATTATAACTCTACACTAGATATCAATATGTACTGGTTGAAAGCAATAGATACTGATAAGTACTGGATGAAGGCAGTGAATATCTCACATATACCATATAACTAGTTATCTTGTCATTAGTGGATAAAATATATTGTTTTGTTTTCGACATTATGAATTAACAGTACGTTAATTGAACTAATAATAAACTTGTTCACCGTGTAGTAATGTGAAAAAGGCGACTATACCTAGAAAACTATGGCAGGTGGTGGATGGCACAGTACTAGTTTCTTTATACGACAATTTGGTTTTGTGAGAAAAGGTTCCAAGGTGACAAGAAAAATGATTGAAAATACAACCTTGGAGAAGGGGAAGTAAAAGTTTGCTAGATGACAATGAACTAAGCGAAAAGATTCAGAAAAAAATAGTTTGGTGAGGAGCTTAACAATGGGATACACTCATGGAGCTGAGTACAAATAGGGTTGATTCTGCATCTTTTCTAGGATTATGGGTTTAGCACTCCCTGGCCTTTCAGCTCACTGCCCCACAAACTACGTTACTCTGTCAGGCTCGGAAGGATATCATCATCCTATTCTTCCTCCATCTAGATACCCCCTCCAGAAAAAAATTGTGTATGTTATAGTTCTAAATGAAGAATAAAACTTGTAGTGCCTCTACGATAAAGATGGGTTTGAATATTTTTCAAATATGTAGTGTTTTCTGCTGTCGTACTTCAGTTTCGTTTCCGAGTATCAATGGCATTTCTACCATTCTTTTAGCTAAGTCAAAGATTCATTAAAAAACTTCCAAAAATACAAGAGAAATCTAGAACATAAATGTTCTTGACAGCAAATTACTTAAAGCGAAAATAAGAAATTCCTGGCCCCTCTAAACAATTGAGGAACTCAGGTTTGCCAGAGAATTCAACTACTTCATCCTGATTTGACCGAGCCGCATACTTTGACATAGAGTCTACAGCAAAATTAGTTTCTCGATACACATGCCTAAAAATGATAGAAGAATACTTGGTCTTCACTTTTCTCCACCTAGCCAGAACTGCCCACGGCATTTGCACCTTATTTTTATTGGTTGGGGATTATCTGTTTATTAAAACTAATACTGCGTCGACATTACAGATACGCATATCCTTTATTCCTGTTTGACAAAATTGCTAGACATGGATAGTGTGAAGATGCGTAGAAATGGTGTACATGGAAAGAATCTAATGTTGCTTTTGCTGTAATAAGAATCATCGCCTTTATGGAGGCGCCGGGTTGCCAATAAACTGTGAACTTACGCAATGTAACACCATATGCTGCAAGTAGGGATCCACTGTTTGCTGATCTAGGCTTCATTTCATTGGTTTCAATCAGAGTGTATAAGCAGTTTGGATTATACTGATGTCCAGATTTTTCAGCTTTAGTGCTGATTCTGTGTGTGCTTGTAGAGTATGCAACTCCCCCATCCTGGAAAATTCAATAAGCACCACGATTAGTATGTGTCTTACGCTTACCCCGTAAAGGAAAAATTGGCAGAATTTTTTTTCTTCAATAGCTCTGTTACCTGGCTATTTCACGTGCCTTCTATCCTTTTCGGCTAGTAATGAAGACTTCCATCCAGATGTGTCTAAATCAGAGGAGTTAATCCCTTCTAGTAATCTTTGAGAAACTACCCACTTAGCTTCTCTATCTTCCTTCCCGTAATCCTTCTTAAAAGTGAAAGCCGTCTGTTGAAATAAATGGAGTGATATTAGCATTCAGGCTCAGTCTCAGTCTCATAGCCATAAATGTGAATTCCTGCACTGACCTTTCTATCAAACACCAGATTCCAGGCTGCGCCGCTGAGAGCATAACGAACAACAAATTTAATTATATCGAGGGGTATGTAGAAGACAAAACTGTAGAGCCATATTACGCCAGCCCAATCCCATCCAATGTCATGGATTGATGCGAAGCTGATATTTGCATAGACTGCTATCACGATAGCAACCTACAGGATAAGATTTAAACAAATTTGATCAATTCGTTACAAATATGAGCAGGTGCACCTCAGGTTTTTTCAAGTGCAGGTATAACTGGTGATCAATTGCCACCAGAATGCAAGAGATGAGCATTTATAACGCTCTTTCAGTGAGTTGAAAGGCGTAAAACTTACCAGCTGAGTCACCACAAATGCACACATCAATAGAATTCCTGGCCTTTCCACAAACAACCAGCTTTGACTGTGTGCCACAAATATTAGAGCTTAGCTGATGAAGCTGACATGTAGATCAGGGTAAGAAGCACAAAACCAAGCTGCATTAATGTCAATGTATTTGCATTAGAGATAATTTTTTGTCGAACTAACAAAAGGGAGAGAAAACAGAATGTGAAGAAATGAAGATCCATTGATCTTACCGCAATCCTTATGGTTATCGAAACAGCATAAATCTGCAAAAGTCATTACATTGCTATAAGACCACTGCTTGAAACAAAGAACTAAACAAGAGGAATCGGGCAGCAATGGAATAGCAGATAGTGAGATGAATTGAAACGGTGGAGAAGGCTTTGGAGCGTCCTGTCTCTCTATCTGTCTCATATGTGATCTCCTGTCTCGGAGAAGCTACGCTACATAAATATAACAGATAAGCATGTTGGATGAAAATTTATCAGTTGGGTCAGTTCTACAAATTTAACTTAAATTCCAGCGAATCAAATGTTTAATAGGGGCAGCTTTTGTATACCAAACAACAAAATCAGTACATTTGTATACGAAACTACAGAATCGGTACATTTAAAGTCACCTGCATAACCAATTGGGTGAGCGGAGGATTTACCCAAACATCAAAGTAGTATAACAGACTAATCAAGAACCAACCAAATAAATGAAATATGATAAATAAATTACTGGAGTAATTTTTCACCAAAGGAGTATAACTCAAAATCTAAGTCATATGGATAAGGAGTTGAAGAAACAATCCAGTAAAATCCTCAAGTTTGATATTAATTCAATAGCACGCAGAAAACTCCAGCACCAGTTCCCTATCCAAACACTCATTCACCACCACCAGTTCAGTCCATACAACCTCCACCACTAGCAGCGAGCTAGTTACAATTACCACCAGCAATTTCTCGAGCTCCTTTAGTTCCCTCTCCAAGCAAACAAAACAAATTTAATTAAGCTAAGAAATACAAGTCAACATTTGACAAACAAACCACAATCCAAAAATTCTCAATTGTTTAAATAACCATCCATTAAATTCATGCAACATTTACAACTACAAGCCTTATCTTCCTCACAAAATCAGTGGTTATAACAGCATTTACCATCCAATCAACATAACATATACAGAAACACACATAATCACTTAGAGCTAGCAGTATACACACAGAAGAACTCAAATATATGATTCTTATACCAAGAAACAAAAGAAAGATGGGAAGAAATGTTACCAGCAGCAAAGAAACGCCTGTTGTATTGCATCCTCTTGTGAACTCTACCTCTAGACTTCTTCTTGACTTGTTTAATTACCTTTGGAGGTTGTTCTCTAACTTTTCTAGCACGAGATAAAGACGTAAACCTTACCTGCAACAAAATCACAAATAACCAGTTATTAGATTCACAAACCATAGATTTGGGACGGCAAATGTGATCTCAATTGTTCTAAAACCGTCACAAATGTGATCCATTCGTTTCCTGATTAAAGTTTTGCACCCAGTGGATTGAAATGCACTCTCTCAATTTCGACGATTATCAACCAAAGACCAAATAAAAAAAAAGATCGAAGATCGAAGAAAAAACCAGAAGAAAGATGTGCATTTACGGATTTAGGTTTTCTTTTCACCCACTATATCTCTCCCGATTCTAGACGAATGGGTAGTTTTGGCACTTAGGAAAATGCTTTGAAAAGTCTCACATTATACAATCAGAGATTAAGGTGGTGTTTTTTTTTCCCACTATATAGTGATTATCCCCAATCTTTTCAAGTCCCAAAATGTTTTGATCAAACCCCCCATCAATCTCCAGCTCTAGTACCAGTCGATCAAATTTCCTCTTCAATCTCAAATTCATAAAATGTTGTAACAAAATTGATAACACCCCAAACCCTCTTCCAAATTCAACAGACAGAAATGTTCTAAATTGGATATTGGCCCCCAAATTCATCAGCTCTGTTTTGCTTGGGTTTCCTGTTTATAATTTTCTCAATCCTCTTTAATGGCTAACTAAA
The DNA here is from genome assembly GCA_023531435.1 of Papaver californicum. NCBI lineage: Eukaryota > Viridiplantae > Streptophyta > Magnoliopsida > Ranunculales > Papaveraceae > Papaver > Papaver californicum. The sequence goes on along the minus strand of JAJJMC010000728.1, from coordinate 1,557,275 downwards.
ATTTTCTTTACCTGTTTTGTATGTTTGCAGGATGAATCCTGAAGGTTGCTCAGTCTCCATGTCTTTGTCAACAAGTGTGCAACTCCCTTCGTGTGAAGCTTTTGCCCAACAGATAATCCAGGTACCCATCAATACTCTTCCAATCAACATCACCGCCATTCCATTCCATAGTTGTACTTTCTATTCAGTACATAATCTACACTCCATAACCCTACATGAGCCGCCAACCTACCCTGCATCCATCACAAAGGAAAATCAACTTTCTCTGAAAGTCAATGCTTTGTCCCATCCCAGAAAACACATAACCCATACTGATCAGACCTCCACATCCCATCAGCATAGTACCATCTGCTCAAACAAGACTAAATGGCCCCCCCACATATTCATACATCACATTCCAGCTGGATCACATACAAAGCAAAAAACTACCCAGAAAATTACTACTTCACTGCCTCAAAAAACTACCAAGAAAATTCCTACATCACTGCCTTAAAAACCAAACAGCAAAACTCTTGTACTGTCCCAAAAAACGCAAGAATGGAAAATAGTAGCAACAACACTAAAGACATCAGGATCAGGGAAATCCATACTGGAGAAGGCTCAACTATGGAGCATAACCAACCTAACAAAGTTACCAGACTAAATGTTGCAAGCCAGGGAAAGGGAAAAGCTATAGCAAGTATCTCTGATGATGAAACTGATGATGACAGGGTTTTCATGAGCCATGAATTATCCAGTGATGAGAATGAAGGGGAAGATGAAGATATAAATTGGAGCTATTCAATAGTAGGGAAAATTTATGCTGAAGAAAATTTGGACTCTTTTGAGGTAACAGGAGAGATATATAGGAAATGGAACAAGTACCAGCTGAAGCAAGTGAGAAAGGAGGGGCCCAATCTTTTCATATGCAGATTTGGAGCAAGTAAGGATGTCCAGGAGGTCATCCAGTCAGGTCCATGGACTTTCATGGACCATCTAATGGTAATGGAACCATGGAATCCTACCATAGACATGAAAAAAGTTAGCTTTCAGCACCAACTTTTCTGGAACCACATCAGTTAAATCCCTACATAATTCTATGGCAAGAAGATACCAAAAAAAATGGCAGGCTTGGTAGGAAAAGTGATCATGATGGATCCTCCCTCAGGCAATCCATCCCATGGCAACATAGTCAAGGTGCTGACAAAGGTAGATGTTGACAAAGCTATGCCTAGAGGAATAACAGTCAGCAACTTAGCAGGAGTGACAGGATGGGTTAGATTTTTCTTCAAAGGTAAACCCAAAGCTTTGTGTAATGCCTGTTTTCATATCAACCATAGCCAGGAATTATGTGTTGAAAGAGCAAGGAAAGTGCAAGAAGACTCAAAAGTGATCCACATCTTCAAACCCAACATCTCCATCATTAAACCCCACACCTGGTTCCCCTATACCCCCACTGCAAGAACCATCAACTGTGAACCCAACCCCACAGCAACCCCTTTCCAGATACCAAAAACAGGCTTCTCAATATCCTCTCTCAGCTCACACATATCCAACCTAAATATCTCCACAGCAACCACAGACAATAGCCAAATCCAGGAACTGCACCATCCCCCACCAGTTTGCTCAAACCAAGAAGATGACTGGAACCTCCTCCAGGAAACCAGAGGCAACAAGAGACAAAGAAACCCTGGAAAGGCACCAGTTTCTCACACCCCAGACCACCAGGTTTCTGACAACAAAGACAAGGGGGGATACACACTTCAAAGTCATGGAGGAACACCCCCAAGGATTCATTCAAGCAGCATCACAGAACATGTAATTTTCCCTCCCACCCAAAAGAACTACATTTTCTACTGTTTCAAAATTCTATTTGATGACTATACTTGTACAGACTTTCTTGGGATCAAGATCCGTAGTTAACATCTCTTGATATAGGAGGACCTCTTTCAACACGCTATTTAAAAGGTGGCAAGAAGGACTAAATCCTGTCCATCTTAGGGCAGTTTCTGCGCTGAGCTTTGCCTCCTCTTATCTACCACCGCCTTTCCTACTCTTTGCTTATGGTCTACCCCGCCCACACCTATACTTTCCTCATCTGTATATATCATTTATGTAAGTGAATGCAAAAATAATCTTAGTCTCAAGAAGTACCCTGTCCATCACAGACCCAAAAACTGTGAAAAGAATAACAATCTCTGGGAAATAGTCTCCAAACATACAGCCAAAACCCACAACACTGTGATCCTCCCTTTTGGTACTCTAGAGTCTGTCAGGAACTGGGGAACTAGTACATGTTACACTCATAACAGCCAAAGATTTTTTTTCTTTAGCTACAGAACTTACAATCAAAAGAAGCTTGAGATATATACTCAAAAATTATCTCGGAAAACTTCTCAAACACCTCAAAATTACTCAAAAATCAGCAACTTTCTAAGTTACAATCTCAGAATCCATCCGGTTCATATCAGGAAGATCCAACAAGACAACATCTCCGGCAACCCTACCCATGCTTTAACAGTGGCTTTTCAACATTCAGGAAATCCCAATAAAGCTAACAAAGAAAGTCTTATCCTCCATAACATCACAGCCCATCCCAACAATATTATCCCAACATGTATCCATAACCCACACCAGCAACAAACCCAGCCCACCATTACCAATTTGGAGTCAGGAAACCCCAACAAACCCAACAAATCCATAACCCACACCAGCAACATATCCACCGGGTTCGTCGGATATTGGGCCTCAATTTCTTTCCATAAAAAGTCCCAATTTGGACCAAATCACCCAAAATATGTTACCCAGGCCCTAGATAACCAAAAGACCATCAAGGAAAAAGGAACAGATCTTTTGTGCCCACAAAAAATTCACAAAATGAAAATCCTTTCATGGAACTGTCAAGGATTAGGAGGAATAAAAACAAAACATCATCTAAAAAACACCATCAAACAAGTTAATCTGGATATCATCTTCTTAGCAGAAACGAAGACCAATGAGGAAAAAACTCTAAATCACCTAAGACATTTCGGCTATACTAACTTGTGGGCTCAATCTTCCCGTGGTCTCTCAGGAGGCCTAGCACTTATGTGGAAAGATAACCTCGACATCACGATAACATATAATGTCAGAAATTTGGTGAACCTTAGAATTAAAATTTCCCCTAATGAAGAAGTAACCTACATAACTTGTTTATATGGTGAAATCATCTATGGTCCTAAAAAAGCTCAGTGGGATCACATACTGGAAATGAGCAGGGATATCGAATACCCTTGGATCATTCTGGGAGATCTCAATCTTACTCTCTCGGCTGACGATGCGAGCAATCGTCAGGAAAACTCGGATAGCCGAAAAGATCCCTTCTCGGACATTATCCAAGAAGCGGGCCTCATAGAATTAAAACACTCTGGCCCAAAGTATACCTGGTCAAATAATAGGGAGAAAGATAATTTAATCCTCAAGCGTCTAGATAGGGGTCTAGTCAACCAGGAATGGGAGTCTCGTTTCCCTAATTATATCATCCAAAATCTGCCATGTATCGGATCGGACCACAACCCAATCTTGCTAGAAACCGAGGTAACTCAGAAGAAATTCAAATCGTATTTTAAATTCTGTGAGTGCTGGCAAAAAGAACCCTCCTGTAAGGATAAAATTGCTGAGAGTTGGCAATCAAAGGCCAAAGGCTCTGAGGCTTTCATTTTCACCCAAAAACTTAAAAACACCAGAAATGCCCTTCAGATATGGAAAAAACCTCTTTCAGCTCAATAGAAGGAAAAATTGAAAACATAGGGAACCAACTTTTGCACCTCAGGGACAGCACTAGAGAGAGTGATAGAGAAATCTAAAAAAGTCTGGAAAAGGAGCTGGAACATTGGTATGATATCCAGGAAAGCTTTTGGCTCCAAAAATCGAGAGAGTATTTCATCAAGGAAGCTGACAGAAACACAAAACTTTTTCATGCAATTACAAATTACAGGAGAAAATCAAACAACATAGTCAGTCTTAAAAACAAAAATAATCAGTGGATTAAAAATAGAGAAGAGCTCGAAACCCTTCTAAATTCCCATTTCGAAGAAATCAGCTCCACCAGTAAAAACAAAATTGATCCAAACATCCTGAATCTTTTCAACTCCACAATCACCCAACATGAAAATGATATTCTTACTGAGGTTCCAATCTCAGAAGAAATACAAAGTGTCATTAAGAGTATGAAACCTTGGAAAGCTCCTGGACCAGATGGTTTCGAAGCCGGTTTTTATCAACACAATTGGGAAGTAGTGGGGGACGATGTTATCAAAGCTATCAAAGCCTTTTTTGAAACTGGCTACATTTTAAAAGAGCTAAATAACACCTATATTGCCCTCATTCTCAAGACCAAAACCCCTCAAACCCCAGCTGATTTCAGACCCATTAGTCTTTGCAATACCATCTATAAAACCATCTCAAAAATCCTAGCAAACAGACTAAAACCTATCCTCAATAGAATAATCTCCCCGGCCCAATCGCTTTTATCCCTTCCAGAAATATTCATGATAATGTTATCATAGCCCAAGAAGTGGTAGAGGCTATGAAAAGGAAAAAAGGAATTTCTGGCAGTTTAGGGGTTAAACTGGATATGAGCAAAGGTTTTGATAGGATAGAATGGTCCTTTATTTTGGCTGTAATGAGCAAATTGGGTTTTTCTGAAAGATGGTGCAATCTCATAAATCAATGCATTTCCACCTTCACCCATTCCATTATTCTTAACGGAGAACCTTGCAAGTCTTTCAAGCCTTCCAGAGGTATAAGACAAGGAGACCCTCTTTCTCCTTATCTTTTCATACTTTGCATGGAGGCCCTATCTAAGATGATAGACAGTGCAAATGACATGAGTGTTCTGAGTGGAACAAAAATATCCATATCAGGCCCCCCGATTTCTCATCTTCTCTTTGCGGATGATTGTCTTATCTTTATCAGGGCCAATAAAGTGGAGGTAAATAACCTTCTATACATTTTAGAAGGTTTTAGCAAATCTAGTGGCCAATGCATAAATTTCAACAAATCCGGAATTTTCTATAGTAAGAATATTGGAGAGGGATTTCAAGAGGAAATGGGAAATTGGCTTGACATGCCAAGGATGAAGAAAGAGGAAAAATACCTTGGCTTCCTGCTCTTCCGGAACAAAGCCAAAACTTTAAACTTTGAGTCTATCCTGAGGAGTATGGAAAACAGACTCCAAGGATGGCAATCAAAGATGCTTTCCCAAGCAGGAAGAGCCACCATGATCCAATCGGTCATAAATACCCTTCCCAATTATCAGATGGGTTGTCTCGATATACCAAAGAAATCTATAAATTCTATGGACAAAATCCAAAGAAATTTCTGGAACACTGGGAAAAACAATACTGCAGGCCATTCTATGGAATCCTGGGACTCTCTTTGTCAGCCAAAGAGCATGGGAGGCTTAGGCTTTAAAAATATAAACTGGTTTAATGAAGCCATGCTCACTAAACTAGCCTGGAGACTAATACACAATGAGACCGACCTTTGGGCTAGGGTTCTGAAAGCTCGCTATTTCCCAGACTCCAGCCCCCTAACTGCCCAAAAAAATACTAGAGACACCTGGATTTGGAGAGGAATCTTAAAAGGCATAAATAACATCCGAAATTATCATTTCTGGTCTATTGGGGATGGGACCAAAGTCAAGATTTGGGACTATAACTGGCTAAAAAGCATGAAAACTGAAAAAGTTACTGAAGCCCAAAGAAACTCTGGGTTTGTCTGGGTAAGTGAGATCATTGACCATGATACCCATTCCTGGAATTCTCCCATTATAAGGAATCTCTTCTCCAGTATCCAGTTTGAAGAAATCTTAACCATTCCTATCCTCCAGGGTGCTAAGGATGAAATGGGCTGGAACCTTACCACAAATTGAAATTTCTCTGTAGCTTCCACTTATAAAAAATTAGTCCAAAACAATATGTCCCCATCTAGCACTTCTCAAGTGGAAGCTGGGATATGGAAAAAAATCTGGCAAATCAAAACCCCATACAGAATAAATATTCTCCTATGGAAATTGGTAAGACAAACTTTAAAGGTCAGAAGTAAAATTTTCAAACATAGGGATACAAAAGACCAACTTTGCCCGATTTGTAACAAACAGGTGGAAACAAGCTCCCACCTATTTATCCATTGTGAACTAGCAAAGAAAGTTTGGATGACCCTCTGGCCCAATTTGTATACCAATATGAAGTCTTACAATAGCATAATAGACTGGATAAAATCTTGGAAAAAGCAGAACATCATGATTACCTTTAAAGATAAAAGTTCGATTGCCTATATTGCCCATATAATCTGGAGGATCTGGAAGCATAGGTGCGACATAATCTTTAATGTTGCAAAACCCAATCCCATTACTGTTCTTCATATCTTAGCCAAAACAACGGTCTTTCCTCATACCCTAACCATCAATATCACTCATACTCACCCCACTACCCCAATCCAACTCTCGAACCCAAATGACTCCCAATCCCATCCTATTCCTCAGCCGCAAGGCAACTTCAGTCACCTCTCGTCAGGTAATGGCAATCGCCAAATCCCCATAATCCACTATCAAAATCCAGCCGATCTTTACAACCAAAAAAACTCAAAAGCTGTTACCATATCCACTAGGGAAGCTACCCCAGCTTACCATCCAACAATCCAAAATCCAATCCAGCCGAGAAGATCCCGTCAACCCAGTACCATTATCAGTCAGGCACCATCTACAACCACACATGCCCTCTCTCCCCAACCTCAGACGAACCAGTGGAAAAATCTTCAGAAGGCCATTATTTCTGAAAAAAGACTTGTGTCCACATGGGTCTCTACAAATGTTGATTATGTTATTATAAATTTTGATGGATCTTATTCAAAAAATAACTATATAGCAGGATATGGAGCAGTAGCCCACACTCCAAAGGGCTCTTTCATAGCAGGTCGGTCAGGAGTGGCTAGGGCTGGATCTAGTCACCAGGCGGAAACTATGGCTTTGAGAGAAACTATATGCTGGGCAAAAGAGAAAGGCTGGAACCATATTTTGTTTCGAGGAGATGCTAAGACACTCATAGATGATGTCAACGGCACCACTACTTCGATCCCTTGGTCCTGTCACACTTTAGTAGAAGATTGTAAAAAATTGTTAAATTTAATTAGTTTCTGTAATTTAACTTTCGTTGGTAGAGACGAAAACATGGTAGCAAACATTATGGCAAACAGCGCCCGGCTAGAAGGGTCGGGAAAGATCTGGAGTGATACCTCCCCCCTTTTTACCCAACTAGCCAAAGACCTATGTAGCCCTCTCTTCAATTAATGAATCGTTTTTTTTAGTAAAAAAAAACATATAGTGATTATCACTTTAAAGTGAAAAACACTTTAAAGTCCTTGCACTTTGAAATGTTATTTTGAAGTGTTGTGGGTTTGCTTTTTAGGTACTAAGTGTTGTGGGTTTGCTTTTTAGGTACTTTAAAGTGCTTTTTTGAAGTGCTGTGTGTTTGTTTTTTTCACTTTAAAGTGTTTTTATGTTACAACTGTCTATTTTACCCTTAGATATGTTTCTTCCATTTTAATGATAAAATTTATCATTATTCCTCATGACAAAAACATAATAATGTCAACAAATCTAAAACTACAAAACAAAAGTTTAAATTCACGACAAACATAAACACAAGAACATTAATTGTTGTTAAGAGTAACTAGTTTGTTGGTAATTTCCTCACGAAGCTGGACCATTGCAAATTGATCTTGAGGCCTAAATGTTTCGGAAGGAAGCATCGGATCTTCGTTGTCGTTAACCACAAAATTATCATCTTCATATTGCGAAAACAACTCATCATTAAGAGAATACCGACGAAGATAGTTATGAACCGTCATACATGCAATTACTATATGTGTCTGAGTACGCAAGCTATAAGACGGCATTCTTTCTAATATTTTAAATCTATTCTTCAATACACCAAAAGTCCTTTCAATCCTGTTCCGTAATCGAGCATGAGCACGATTGAATGCTTCCTCTTTACTAACCGCGGGACCGGATTTCAACTTGACAACCAATATCTTTGACCCCGATAAGGAGCCATAAAACCCCCCGTGTGCGAGTAAGCAAGATCACATAGATAATATTTATCTACAACAAAGAAGCAAGACAAATAAATCATGACCAATACACTAGTTACAATTATTCATTAATTAGATAAGAATAAGAAATTTTAAATAAAATTAATATAAATTACCTGGAGGAGGAAGTGGAAACTTAAATGCCGGGTTACGAATACTTTCACATAGCACTCTGGAATCGTGAGCTACACCTTCCCACCCATCTACCACATATAAGAATTTCATATCGAAATCACATATAGCCATGACGTTTTGAAAACATTCTTTCCCACCTCTTCCTCGGTATGAAATTCTCTTTTCTGGTGGAACGATTGCATGGATTAGGGTACCATCTAATGCTCCAATTGCTCCTTCAATTGCTCCTTCCCGAAGGCGTTGATGCGTTCCAATTGGTGGCATAAGTTTGTCAAATGCTGGCGGGACTATCACTTCTTTAGAGAATTTCAACATCGCTTTCAACACTTCGTGAAAATACTTACTAATAGTTTGTCCGGAATGTTGAAACCGATTTTTAATCATTCGGTTTGATTCAACATGACCAATTGTCATCAAAAATATTGCAACCTTCTCTTCAACATTTAAATGCTTGCTATCAGTAAGCAATTCATTCTCTCTGAAATATGAGCATAATTGAGTAAAGACATGAGTGTCCATTCTAAGTAGATCATACATTAGAATAGTTCTCCTTTCAGCAACTCCTCCATGTAAGCTTTACCACTAAGAGACGAGACACATATCTTTTTTCGAGTACCATTACTTCCTTCAGATTCTTATCCATAGTACCATTACTTCCTTCAGATTCTTATCCACCTTGTTTCAAATCCTACACATGTATTTAAGACACATAATGCAAAAGGCAAAAAACCACCCACTAGATAGAGCAATTCCGAAACAGTGATCAAATTAATGATATAAACTAATGATCAAATTTAGCAAGTTCAGAAACAATGTACTGCAAAAGTTAACAGATAAAAAGATATCGAATACAGAAGTTAGTTGTAACAATGAAAGTAACAGAATGAGTTTTCAATAAAAAAAACCACAAAGTTACTTCGCTAAACACACCAAATTAAGAACATTAAGCCAAAACAACTAAATAAAATACAACAGGGTATCGTGATAAAGATTGTATCATAATTATTAACCCCTTATACCCATAGCTCTTTAATTTTTTCATTCAAAGGTATCAAATATGAATTGATATTGTTCCCTGGACTACTTGGATCATAAGTATCAGTGCGTTATTCTTTCTGCCATCTAATGTCCTCGACAGTTTTGGAAGACAAACAAATGCTAAAGCCTAGGCTTTAATAGGAAGTGACGGAGTATCTTAGAAGGGGTATTTTTCTTCTTCCTAGGTCTTACTATCTTCCACTTTGAAGCCCCGCAAACTGAACACTCGTCCATGGTTTTTCCTTCCTTTCTAGAGATAGAATATCAGACAGAAAAAGACTTACATAAACTCCTGATAATTAAGCCAAAAACCTACCCTCAAACAACCAGTTTCATAAGAATAAATACTTAATACACATCCAGAAGCACATCAAAGCAGATCTACTCTAAAGAAATAAAAAAAAGTAGCATTTGACTAACCTATAAAGACATGCATAGTGGTTTTTGCATAGACAAATTACACTTTAAATTGGATTCACATGCTAAACAAAAACCAAATATATCTGATGTATAAAGAACATTAACAGGAAATTTAAAACAAAATCAAACTTTCGATCTAAAAGAAACTCAAAATGTATGACATTCGCACTGACAATTCAAAGGAATAAGAAATCAAATTTCTTACCAGCTTCCGGAGATATAATTTGTGCACAAATTCTCTCTAATTCTTATAGAGAAAGAAGAAATTGATGGATTTCCTAATTCCAAATCTGACCCAATATTATAAAACAGTTCAAATAGTATAAATTCAAGACTGATATACAATTAGGTTGATTCATACAAAACTAATTACAACTGTAAAACCTAATTTTAAAAAATCAAAATAAGAAGATTTAATTTTATACAAACTCAACTTACTTGAAATATTGTCTTCTCTGTGTTGAGGGTTTCAAAGTGTTAATGCATAATCGAAGATAAAGGAGAGTTGATGGGGGTGGAAGAACTGGGTGAAAGGGGGAGTTACTTCTTCAGGTGGGGAAGGTGGTGAACGGGGGAGTTACTTCTTCAAGATGATAAACCCTAGACCCAAATACCAGGTTCAACAGCTAGATTAAAAAAAAGAGGGGGTCTGATGCTGGTTTGGTGTTTTGAAGATGGTACAGAACTGGTGATAATGGACTGACGGTGGCTGTATGAATTGTGTATGAAGTGTATAAGATGAGATGGATATGGTGTTGTTGGTGAGGTGAACGCAAGTGGAGATGCAAACTGTAGTAGCAGTGAATTGGTGGAATGGAAGGAAGTGAACGGGTGGTTTGTGGTTTAGACTAGGGATAGAGTTTGGAATAGTAATAGTTGTTAAAGGATAAAATGGGTAGTAAGTGATAAATATTTGAAGTGGTAAAATTGAAGTAGCTTTTTGCTACTTCATATTTTGCACTTCAAATCACCACAACTTGAAGTGATAATCACTATATAGTCAAAAAACAAACACCCCATTTTTTTGGGTCCCACCATTTTAAAGACATTTGAAGTGAAAATCACTTTAAAGTGCAAAAAACAAACACCCTCTAAGTATTTTAGTCCAAATTTATTAAGAAGGACCATCGATTAAACAATCTCTAATGGATGGATACTATATGTGTCCTTTAGAATGGATTAATCAATAATTCCTAATTTTATTTACTCTCATACGTATACCCCGGAAAAAGTTAGATGTGCACACATGAATTCTAAAAACTCTCTTTCAGGCCTATTTTTTTTTAAAAAAATTTAGTTTTCATCTTTTTTTAATGTCCAAACTAACTATCCGTGTATTTTTTTTCTTCTCTGTTAATTTTTAAATCTCGGCACGGAGGAGCAGAAAGGGGGATTTTTACAAGGATCAGCTGAAATTCTCTCATGAGATTTTTTGTTTTGTATTTTTCATTCTAATCCTGTTTCTTTACGATTTCTTTTTTGATGCAGATCGAAAGCGTGTAAAGATGATAGTTATCGCAGCGAACTAGAATTATTGAAAACTAACCGGTAGAATAGGTAAAAATCGATAGAAATTAGTTGATCTGCAAAGAGATATCCTAAAATCTACGGCGTTATCTAGACTTTGTTAATTCACTACGAATAACGACTATACATATGAGATTAGTATTCAGACTTCCGGGTAAACTCAACTATGAATAAAAATCAAAATCAATAAACTCAACAAGTTTAATGAAAATAAAATAATTTTAATTAATCAAAAACTCCCTTAATTTTCGTTTTTGAAGCTCCTTATATAGATAATTCATACTAAACAAACCCTAAACTTATCAAAAAACCTATAAACTTGTTTCACAAGGTATCTACTACCTTTAGGCAACTTTCCTAACTTACTAAAACTCTTAAAATAAACTTCTAGACTCTTCTAAAGTTACCCTAAATAATAAATCCGAAAATTAATTATTTTTTACTAAAAATAACATTAATAAAATATAAATAATAATAATAAAATAATAGATTTATTTTTCATAAATCTCCCTCAATAATTCTACCGGTGTTGGAGAAGATTCGTCTTCGAATCTTGCCAGTACCATGTTCTACATGTGTAACTCGTTGATGACAATCTTCATACACATGAATTGATATTGCGAAAAAATAATCTATGCACCGTATAGAAGCATAAGGTATGATGGAAGCCCAAAACGGATCTTCTTCATAAGTTGATTCAACAAATTCTCTCTTGTTAGGGTAGATATGAGAGACCATTTGTGTATCACAATAATCAACAACTAGCTTATTCTTGGGAAAAGACAACTCATAAATATCAGGAATTTCTAAATCAATAAGTTTATCAGGATTAAATGACTCACCATGAAACTCCATTAAATCATGTGAAACTTCTTGGGGATGTTTTTCTTTGTCAGAAACATGATGTTCTTCGCCTTTTTGAGAAGAAAATTTCATATCCTCCTCCTCATCGGGATATTTATCAAAGATCGAAGTTGTATATCTTTCAACAATAACTTGATTTTGTGCATCATTGTCATGAAGGCAAAACAAGTCTTTAACGTTGTTATCTGCACTATTATTTTCTTCTATAAGCGAGCATGGTTTAGATCGAGATTCTAGTGACTTCTTCAAATAACATTCTAGTACTTCCAGAATCTCCTTCTTTGATTTGATCAAATATTCTTATCTTCCCGGATCTCGTCTTGGTGACAATTTATTAACCATGAATACTCGTCTTAGTAACATTTTATTAACCCTAGAATCAAACTTTGCCATGGTAACCAACTGATGCAGATCGAAAGCGTGTAAAGATGATAATAATCGCAGCGGAATAGAATTATTGAAAAGTAACCGGTAGAATGGGTAGAAATCGATAGAAATTAGTTGATCTTCAAAGAGATATCCTAAAATCTACGGGGTTATCTAGACTTCGTTAATTCACTACCAATAACGATTATAGATATGAGATTAGTATTCAGACTTCGGGGTAAACCCAACTATGAATAAAAATCAAAATCAATAAACTCAACAAGTTTAATGAAAATAAAATAATTTTAATTAATCAAAAACTCCCATAATTTTTGTTTTTGGATCTCCTTATATAGATAACTCCTACTAAACAAACCCTAAACCTATCAAAAACCTATAAACTTGTTTCCCAAGGTATCTACTACCTTTATGCAACTTTCCTAACTTATTAAAACTCTTAAAGTAAACTTCTAGACTCTTCTAAAATTACCTTAAATAATAAATCCGAAAATTAGTTATTTTTTACTAAAAATAACATTAATAGAATATAAATAATAATAATAAAATAATATATTTATTTTCCATAAATCTCCCTTCATCATTTTTTGTTTTTGTTGTGTTCGACATCTGTTCTATCTACATTCTCTATAAGTTTCGTATCTTTTTTTGGTTTTGATTTCTTCGGATTTCGGAAGCATATTCAGAGATATTTTTAGTTGATTCTATAGGTAAGGAGCTCTGCAAGCTACAAGGTGATTTTAGCTTTATTTTTGTTCTGTTTTCTGTTGATTTTTGATTTTGTTAGGTTCATTGTTGATTCAATTGTCCAAGAAGCTCCAATATCAAGTTCAAGTAAGAATCCATAGTTTGATCATGTTTTATTTGATCATCTTTATGTAAGTTCAAGTTAGACTAATGTGGATCTTTTTCGAATTTGAGATTCAAATAGGGTAGATCATTGTAGATCTTTTACCAACTTTGAGAGTTTTGATTTGATTTTCAATCGAACTTTAGATTCAATCAAATTGAATTGTTTTGAATTTTTTTTATACAATTACCTGGCTTCAGATTCCAATTTTTTTTTATATGTTGCAGTCATTTTTATGAAGTACTCACAAAATCTGGATGTATATGCATGATACAGATGGACGGATATAATGCATGCATTATTTTTTTTCCTATGATATTTTCCTTTTTACTTGTTTTTGTGTTGTAGGTTGAATTGTCTTTTGTTAGTTCACTTTTCGTGGTTCATTATATAAACAAATTTTTAACTCATTGATATCTAAACAACGCTGGAGTCCATGAAGACAATAGTTTGCTAGAAGTGGATTCATTTATTTTCTCAGTATATCAGTTTCTCGGTTCGTGTGGGTAGATTCTGATGTTCTACTTCGGGGTTTTGCATCTCTTTGCCATTGTAGAGGGCAACATAGTTTTGATTTGTTTATTGAAATTAGCATTAAAACTTCCATTAGTACTACTAGTTCTTTTAGTAGTTGTTGTGTAACTGAACTAGAAGAAGCTATGGTCCGCTTCCTTGAGGATGGGTATATGCCTATTACCAAGACTCGTAAATCTGATGGGTGGATTACAAAACTTGGTAAATTCTTTTTTGGAGGTGTATCAGAAGTACAAATTGCGGTGAAGAAGTATGAGGTTTAGTCTGGATATCGTCTCGTGGTTACAAAGAATGAACCTAGTAGGTTCTCTGCTAAGTGTACAAAAGACACCTGCCCGTGGCGGTTGAGGGTTTTTGCTATTTATGATGAAAACAAGATGCTTAAGTTTAAGAGTTATGTTAATTGTCATGATTGTGGATTGGGATATAAAATGCTCAACCATAAATTCGACAGTCTTTTCGTTTCTAATTTGATCAATGACGATATCAGAAGTGATCCAAGTTCCAAACCTTCAAATTTGAAAAAAAAATATTTGAATCTCAATATTGCATCAATTTGAAGTATTATGAAGCTTACAATGATATATATATATTTATAAAGAAAGAAAGTTTCACGATATATTTGGTGATGAAGTCATGTCATATCTCATCTAGCATGTTATGTAGATGATATTCGCAATACCAACGAAGGTAGTTTAGTTGATTTTCAGGTTGATCCACTACATTTTTTTAATTCTTTTGAAGTGTGTATCCATGGTTACTGTATTTTCGGTCTGTTTTTATATAGATATGACTTTTCTGACATGGAGATTTAAAGGATGCCTCATAAATGCCACTGAACAAGGTATGTTTTTGCTTTTATGGTGGCTGCATAATTCGTTATGCAGCCTTTTTTAGGTCCGCATAATTTGTTATCGTACCTTCTCCGAAAGGCTTCATAACCATTTTGTTAGTTGCATAATCCTTTATGGAGCTTTTTTTACGACTTCTTTTTTTAGTCATGAAACATGATTTTTTATATACAGAATGATGGCCCTAGTCCATTGGTGAAGATAAAGACAGCTGAGAATGTTCATGAATAATTTGAAGAATGTTATTCATGGAAGATTGTGGGGAAGGAATAAAAGATGCTATTCAACAAGTTTTTCCTGGATCTTTCCACTGGAATTTCTGAATTTATGATTCCCCCTTTTCACTCATTTTATGCATTCCATGAGGTACTCATGGATTAAATACGGGAAATATATCGATTTTTTTGTCTCGATTTCTTTCGCCAAAACTATGTATTTGACATCTACTGAGTCTCCCATTAATTGACAAAAAAATAGACGAGAAGGATGTAAAGGCATATAAGGGACACCACCTCCTCTTATTGACTTTTCTCACGACCTTTTTTGATTACCACAACTTTAATATCCTCTTTCCACAGGGCTGTTAAGAGTGCATCTTCAATTTTACTTAATGTATTCTTCTTTACTTTGTTGAGAAAGTTTTTTTTGACGATATTAAGTTTTCGAGTCAGGTTTCTCTCATTCTGAATTTAATTTTCTCTGATCCTTGAATTCTTAGCATCCCAAAAGTAACAACAAGTTCACTAGACGTTGACTATATTGTTTTACCTTCAGATACTTTGAATGAATATTGATGGATATCCCCGTGGTCATATGATTCAATGAGTTGATCTTATCCAAGTATGATGTGCTTCTAGATAACCAGTTAACAAGATTCCAAAATAGAGTCATTTTCAACATTTGAATATGTTTTGTTTCAAAACCACCTTCCGTTTTTATTTTCGATAAGAAGGAAACAAGTCTTTGGAATCCTGACCTATGTGAATCTTGTTTTCTTCTCTAGTTTTAACTCTAAAATATACAAAATGGATACATAACAAACATAAGATGGATGCATAGTAGAATAAGTTGGTTGTGTAGCGCATCCTTTCTGTTGGCTGCATAACCTGTTATGCATCCTTTATGTAGGTTGCATAACCTGTTATGATGTTTCCATAATAATATTATGCATATATGATCGTTTAATATATAGATATAGGTAAATGTCTGCACCAAAAAAAATATCGAACTGGTATTATGTGAATATCGACATAAATTTCAAAATGGGCATTATCCGTACTATGACTCTAGTGTAGATAGTAATTGGGACCACTACCATCCTTCTAAAGGTTATGGTTCATACCATAATGATCCCAATTACTATTCGCACGCTCACCAGTCGTACGAACGAGTACATAAGCAATATTATAATGATCATAATGTGTGTTTTCCATCTTTTAAAGATTTAATGAAGCAGGTAATTGAGTCGAAACGTAGGATAGACATTTTAATGAAGGAATTTTATGAAGAGTCATTAAATAAAAATAAAGAACTTGCAGCTTTAAGTACCGCTCTCAGTGAACTTAATACATGTTTAGATGAAATTGAAGAAGAAGAACAGTTAGCTGCTAATATTGCTCAAAATGAATTTAATTTCCAAAATAGTGTTTCCAATTTTACCTTTGACAATAATGAAAAATATTTACCTAATCTAGAGGACGAGATTAGAATTGAAGACATTACTTGTTCAAATAAGGTTCAATCATCTTCATGTCATTATGATCAGGAAATTTTTAGACCAATTGAGTTTCATAATAATAATGATGTTTCTAGTTCCAATCCTAATAATGTTGATAATTATTTACTTATTCAAGATGAAAATGAAACTAGAGATATCATTGTTATAGACGGTGAAATATTTCCTTATTATTATGAAGACGATGATAGTTTAGAGGAACGAGTTTGTCCTGAGACTAGTAATTTAGAGTCTAATAATTCAAAAATAATAGTTTTTAATGAAGATGATAGTCTTCTAGAGATTTTAAATATGAGTGAGGATGTTGTCATAAACTGTAGGACTGTTCATGATCATTTTGTAAATCATTATGTTTAACAATCATTATATGAATGTGATGAACCTCTTGGGATCATTGAATTAGAATAAGAGGCTTTTAGGAACACCTTGGATAACCCATTGTATGGTTTTGATGATGATGTTCAGTTGGATCATTTGGGTAACCAGTCCTCAGAAGAATCTGAGCATAGTTATGACCTTAAGGACATTAGAACCCAACCAATAGTTTTTGGTCCATCTGAGAGTAATGTCCACCCTAAGTTTGGGGGTACCAATGATTCTTGTGAGTTTCAAGTATCCCTACTTAAAATCCCTCTCTTGGGACTTGACATATGTGCCTATACCATTTTAAGAGATTATCTTCATACACTTTTCCCCGAGCCTGATTTTGTCTAGAATGAAATTCAATCGTCAGAAACCCATCCTATGGTTGATATGGTCTACCCAGGCGATAATACCACAACTGACTTTGTTTACCCACCAAAATTTTATTTACCAATGTGGGAACATATGAATTTCAAATGTGTCAGATATTGAATATTGGAGTTAAGCCTAATTATTTTAGAAAATCTGAATCGACACATTTTCTTAAAATTGACCACCACTTTCATATACTTCATTGTGGTCAACTTTGTGAGTCAAAATCGATTGACTTTAAGGATCCAAAATTATTTCGATTACTGTTATATGATTCATAAGTTGTGACTAATCCTTTATTGGTTTGGATGAAGACTTTAAACTTAGCGCTCTATGGGAGGAAACCCATATGCTTTTGGTACAAAAGTGCTGGTAATATCTTTCCTTATCTATTTTACTTTGTTCATTATTTTCTCTTTGTTCATGCTTTCATTCATTTATCTTAGCACATCGAGGACTATGTTCAATTTAAGTTTGGGGGTAAGGGAGAAAAATTTAAAAAATTAGTTGTACCAAAAACTCCAAAATCTAAAAACTTGTGAACAATTCAGGATGACACTAACCATTCTAAGTAGATGGAAAAAAATTTCTTGGATGTAGGAGTTGAGGGACCCAGCTAAATGATCTATTCATAAAAGGACAAAGCTCAGGTGTTAGAAATAACATGATAGTCGTCACCATATATCGGAGTCGTCACCGTATCACGTTCTGTTTTTATTTTTGCATCTTTTTGTGTTTCCCTAAGTGATTTGGTGGGGAACTAGTATCGCCTTGTTGTCGCTGCTAGGATGAAGTAGAGTGATTGAGATCAAGCCTATTATTTTAATTGAACTTGACAAAAAATAAACATTGATACTTGGATAGCAATATGTGTGTGTTCTCCCTGTCTCCGTCGCCTAAGCAAGCGTGGAACGCAGGATCCATGGAAACTATCACGTAATCTGCTGACAAGGAGCATGCGCTTAGATTCAGAAGGTCTAATCATGTTGTCCAAAAAATAATAAAAATAAATAAAAAAATAATAATAAAAAATAAAAAATAATATATAATAATAAAAAAGTACAGAGTAATTGTATATATTCAATAAATTGACCGCTGGGCCCTTGTATATACCAATTGAGTTGATGCTATAATTAGGATTCAGATCAGTGGATGTGTATCTCAATCCATTAGGGTTCATCTTGGCATGATGTTTATAAAGATATTCTGGGAAACACCGTTCATCTAGTCAACATGCGCACACTTCTATCTCCATATTCATCTTCTTAATCTATTCATGTGATTGTGGTTTGTTAGATTCCGAGTATCGTGGTCCACTTTATGACTTTCTGAGTAGTGCGTTATTTTCTTATATATGAATTTTAGTACGCTTGAGGTGCAAACTTGTGTAAAACAATTGGATTCAAAACAAGATAATTCCTCTCACAGCCAAAGAATTTTGTAGCCAACTAAATAGCATGTTTCGTGTCTACCCTCAATCGTTCACAAGTAGCTAGGGTTTGGAGTAAAAGGTTTTGTCGGTACACCTCTGGTAAACCTTCACAAAACTAAAACTTGTCCTATAGGGACACCTATGGGTTCAAAGGCTTGTTGCACACGCTAAATGCAATCCCGATGCCTGCGTAAGTGAGTTAGAATTTATTTATATTTTCTAAAGTAGATTTGCTCGAGGACTAGCAAATAATAAGTTTGGGGGTATTTGGTAGACACATTTATGTGTCTGATTTGTTCCCAATTTGTATATTGTTATCTCTCGATTTTTGTATTAATATTAAAATCAAAATTTGATATGGTTGTAAACAGTGGTAAGAAAGTATCGTTCTCTCGGACTTGTGAAGATTTGATCTTAGACTTGAATTTTTAATACTAAACTAACAAATATATACAAAAGATGGCAGGAATATTACGAATTACTGGGACTCAGGATTTCACCAAAAACATGATCAAGTGATGCATATATTATTCCAAACAATTTTATCTCATATGGTTGACTATATTTCTTTGCCAAAAGAAGATTATTAAAATATTGACTGTAAATCCTAAGCATGAACCATCAAAACACTTAAGATAAGTATAATCCATCAAATTAAATGACAACCAATTAATGATTATCATAATTTCAATTAAAACCAATTGCAAAGTCATTAAAATTAATTATAGTTACCACGTGATTGTGAAATATGGCTTCCTCCATTATCTCAGTGTTGGAGTTTAGATCATCATGGCAAAAAGAATAGAAGAAGAAGTCATTTTATTCATGTTTTTGTAAGGAATTACAAAGAAGAACTGAACAAATGCGTCACTGAATGAATAAAATCTTTTATTGAGTTTACCACTGCTTTTATGTGTAGTTGAATAATCACAGATCCTTGGTGTATTATATCCCATAAACTGTCGCTGGAACTGTTGAAGTAACAATTACTATAACCCTTTAATTCAAAGGATTTTGTAACGTTATCAACGACGGTTCCCCTACGGCTTATGTTCTTCCTCTTCCTCGAGCTCTGCACAACAAATTTTTTTGTAGATTTTTTTCTTGTGTTTCTGGCCAAGCCAGCCACCCCACATACTTCAATCGACCTCTTCTATTTATATTACCACCACTAGATCACGTCCATATCACCTCCAAATCTTTGAAATAAATATTTCTTTTAATGAGAAATGTATTTCACGGCATATATCTTTTTATTCTTGTTATATGCTTATCCTCGATGATTCTGTTTTGATTCTATTACAATTTAATAACTCAAGAATATATCGTTGCTTGTTTAAAGAGATAAAATCTCCCTTATTACAAAGAAATTTCGCTTTGTATCAAATCAGATCACCGAGTATATCTTGTTTTCTTTTTACACCAATTTTCACGAGATTCTGGACAAATTTCACGTTCCAAAACTATGTACAAGTCCTCTAATTTAGGTAAGAATAAATCTTATCTTAAAACTCTTAAAAGTTTCCAAAAAAAAAAACTCGATTGTGATTTCTCTGTTGAGAAAAACTTTGCCACCAAAATTTGAAATGAAAGAGGTTGGTGCCTTTATCACTTTTGGGGTGCCTTTATCAATTTTAGCCGATTTCTTCACAAAACTTCATTCTTCTAAAAATACCTAAAAACACAATAAATAGCCATATTAGTATAAAAATCGAGAGATAATAATATATAAATTGGGAACAAATCAGACACATAAATGTCTCTATTAATGACAAAATAAGTTGATTATAGATGATGCGTGCACCATACAATTGTTAAAAAAAAATAACATACGATTGTTATCAACTAAATCATCATTTTCCTTCTGCTCTTTCGGATCAATTGATTCTTTATCTTTACATCTTTTTCTTTTCAGGCTCTTTTTCACACCTTTCTTATCTGAAAAAAATCCAATGAACATAAAAAAAAACTTCATTGGATATATTAAAACAATCACACGAAAGGAACAAGTAAATCTTTACTAGCTTCACTCTTTTCTCTCTATTTTTTCCTATTTTGTTTTTGATATACTTCTCACATTGCATATGTTTCTTTTTTGTTATCATCTCTTTATATACATGCTCTATGGGTGTATTGATAACTATATCTAAAACGTCAGTAAACTGTTCAATAACTACTCGTTTTCTCAATTGATGAGCACCTATATCCTCACCATCTTATTCAACTTTTTCATCGTCCTCTGATTCAGATTCTTCCTCATCCTATGATTCAACTTCTTCCTCATCCTGTAATTCAGTTTCTTTCTTATCCCTAGATTAGGATTCTTCCTCATTCCTTGATTCAGATTCTTCCATATCCTCAAATCTTACTAGTACTGGTTCGACTTTCTTTGCTTTCTTATTCATTCTAGACGCATTATCATTATGAACAATAAATTTAATAGTGACCTCCACTATTTCCTCCTTATTGAAACACATAAATCTATATATCGAATATAATAGAAATACACCATAAAAAAACTAACCCATAAGAACAAGTGGATGCATAACAAAAAGACATATCAAAATTCAGAATAATTTTCTCACCAACTTTGTTTTTTTTCTTCTCTTTCTTATTTGCTTTAGGTTTAGTTGGAGAATGTGTTTCCTTAACCTTCAATCTCGACGGCCTCCTCAATAGGGTTGTACATGTGATTCCTTAATATTACCCACTGGTTCCACAATATCCAAATCATATCAAGGTCAACAACTAACACACTAAAAAAAAATCCATTTCCATGCTCACATTACTTAGTTAAGAAAGCCACTCATGTCGTACAAAATGGATGCATGGTCGGTTTTCATCCAAGCAAAATTATTTCACTTCATAATTATAAATAAGAGTATATATAGTAATAAGACAAGTTCGATCCACATAGAGATATGAGTTGTTAAGAAACTTTTAATTACTTATGTAACTGGGGGGATTTATGATGATTGTAAATAAATTTAAACTAAAATAATAGCAAGAAAACAATTTAAGTTGTAAACAATATAATGAGAATACTAGTTAGAGAGTGTATTTTCCGTCATCAAACATGTTATCAACCAAATCAAAATCAATATTCAATCTATCTTAATATCAAAAGCCCTAAAACATCCCATCACAGGCTTACTCCGGTAAAATTCCTATTATCATCAAAGACGCAAGAGTCACACTTTAAATTCTTTTCACTAGATAACATGGCGCAAGAGCCACTCAAGTTTAACCTATTGAAATAATTTATATCTATGCATTTTAGGCTAATCTAAGCAATTTGGCGCAAGAGACACTCAAATTGAACTTAGGTTACGCTTCTACACATAATCTCATGGCAACATCACGTCGTTAGAAATTCTGCTATGCTACTTGTGACTAGAGTTTTTCGACAATTCCGGATCTCAAACTCTAGTCTAGCCCTAGATATGAACACTTGCTCATTTAATTCGCGACTTAAATAAATATATAATCAATCATAATAATAATATTAATGGTAAAACATAAACGACAATTAAGAGATTATGAATACTAAGAATGAATACTTGATAAATAAACATGTTCTAGACTTTGGACTACATCTATAACCAATGAGATTAAATTATCTGATAATGGATTTCTTAAAATCCATGAAAAATAATAAAGAAGAAAATAAAATCAAACCGTAGGTTGTAGAAAAATCTCCAACTCCAATGCTCCTTCTCTTCTCTTCTTAAGATATGATCTAAAAGATAAAAGATAGAAGTGAGATTGCCTCTTACATAGATGTCCCAAAAATAAAGATGTCCGTACTCGAATCCCAGTTGAAATAGGTTGCTCAAAACTCACCCAAGCTAGCAAAAACACGTCAAAATACACTTATCTCAGCCAAATAGGCTGCATACGAGTTGGAAGAAGCCCAACCCAACTTTTCTTTTAATTCTCCTCGGTTTTTTTTGTCAGTTTCTCGACGGCAAAGCCATCGAGAAAATAATTTTTTCCGGACTTTTGGTTTTCCATCTAACTTACTCGATGGCCATCTTCCATCGAGAAAAATAATTTCATCTGACTTTTCCAATTTTCTCCCAGGTATTCTCGATAGCCTGAACACATCGAGAAAATCAATTCCATCTGAGTTTTGAAAACTCAGTTTCCCTATTTTCCGTCAAAAGAAAGCTAAGGGTCCTGTATACTCTCAAACTCTTACTTTTTCTGCCATAATCGATCACCAGCTTCACTTCTCGACGTTCCATACCATCACCAACCGTTAATAGCAGTAACCCATATTTTCTTTGATTTTCTGCTCGAGACAACATCACAGAGTTCTCCGTTTCTTCTCAAAACTAATCACAACCTGTAAATCTCGTGAACCCATTCACAGCAGAGAGCCAGTCTCTCCTTTTACCATCGAAACCAAAACTGTCAACTTACTCGAGCAACAACATCCCTCAATCATCAGCAACATATCATTATTAACCACAACACCACCATCTGTCCTTCACTATCATACAGCCAATCACCATCACCATTAGTCCATCAGCCTTCATCAATCATCGACAGAGCCAGAATCGAGCAACAACTCCACTAAATTTCGCTAACCCATTATCATCACTACAACTGAGAACCACCATTGTAACCCGAAATCAGGTTCACTTCGATGTTCATCTCTGCCATGATCAATCATGATCATCACACTATAGTTAACCTAATACCTCTTCTCTCGCTGTTGACAAATTCTCCTCAAATGTCCCATAATTAATCTACTTCATTGTCTCTGCCACAAGATATCTTGAGTTTCCCTTGAAACCATAAATCAAAACCATTAACTATCACCCACCGGCAACAACTTGACCTAGTTCTTTCTGTTCGAAAAGGGAGGGAGAAGAAGACGGTGTCCCTCAACCAATATGCATGTGTTATTAACATAATTCAAATACGGGTGGTCCCTAGTAGAAGAACTGGTGCCTTTAGCAATTCCTTTTAAAGCTCGTTCATTTTTCAGTTTCACAAAACCGACAAGCATAAATCTTCTTTTCGCCCGTAACTTTCTCATACGAAATCGGAAGGACTTTATTCTTTCGGCGTTGAATTTGTTTCGTCGTTCTCTTCAAATGGTAGGTAGAAATCCTATATATGACAGAGCTCCACTGAGTCTTTGGCATTTCTCCCTTTAAAGCATTCCATTTTCACTTCTTTTAGAGATGTAACCTACAAAAGACATGATACACAAAAGTAATAATAATACAATGTAATTCACATGAAATATAACAAATAAGCGTAAGAAAATGATATCAAAACATGTAAATTATGCACTTATCAATGCAGTTGTTTATGGGTAAAACCGATTAAAGGGAAAGAAGGGAAAATTGATGGAGTAGGCTGATGCTAGTTAAAGCAATTTGTCTGTATAAGTACTTTTAAGATTAGAGAGATCAATCTGTACAAAATTGGCCTAAATCAAGGAATAATCGTTCTAATCTTGTTTCGGTCACAAAGGAAGGAGAAGGATTGATCTCAGATGAGGGAAGCAGAGAAAGATATTGAGATCAATGAGATTGAATGTCCGTGCTGATATGTGTTTGAACTGCTATGAAGATGAAAATCAGAAAGTCTGAGTTTTCTGAGGATGTTGCAAGATGATAGCTATGTGATCGTATATCCTTGCTCTCTTCTAAGATGATTGTATTGTTCTTAGATCAATCCCTTTTTCAATAGGTTAAAGAACCTATTTATAATAATGGAAGTTAACACATTGATCTTGTAAGTGGTGATAGTTGCAAAGAAGTGGAAGAGTAGAGACATGGTGATCGTGGTGAAAACCAATTATGTTATGCTAGTGGGACTTGACGGTTGTATGACCACTATTATATTCATTTCTTCAACTGTCGACACGACTTATTTACTTTTTCATCGTGGGTGTATTGTGATAGGATTAGGGAAAACCCTTATTTAAATAAATCGCAATCGCACGAAGTCTAACTAGTAGACAACGACAAATACGGGTCGAACCCACATGGAGCGGGAAAATACTATAATCAATATCTCTAATGAACTAACCAGAAAGGATGCTTTTAGATTTTTTAGATGCGAATGAAATAAATAAATTTAAACTGAACTATTAAAGTAAATAAAATGGGAGAGTCGGTAACCAGGGTTTATAGCATCCACCACTATTTATATTCAATTACTGAAACGAAACATGACTTCTGAATATTTGTCTATTGTTCGTTCTATCGACATCACCTATTATATGTATTAGAGTCGCAAATATCACTGTGACACCCTAAGCATGGCACATCAAAAGACTAAACCCCAAGCATGCACCATCGAATTGTATCATCAAGAGATGGCTATGGGTTTCTCAAAACCCAGAAAAATATATTAAGAGAGAAAGAGAATTAAACCGATGATCGATACGCGTCACTGTAGCGGAATAACCTTTTTCTTCTTCTTCTCCTCTCTTTACTGTACAGAAACTCCAAGAAATCTTCTTCTACCTAACGGCGCACAAAACCCCAGACTATTCTCCTCCGTCTGTCCCCGCAAGAACCAACTCCAACCTTCTCCAAAAGAGCCCCTTTCTCTTTTCTGTCTTTTCTCTCTCTTATATTTCACGCTCAAAAGAAGTCAAAGGGTCCCGCCAATACCCAACTTCCACTCACTTTTCTATTCTAGCCAACAGTACCTTCCATTTTTCAATTGACATCAACTCCCAAATCCAAGAAAGTACGCCTACTTCTCTTATACGCCCAACACCTACTTTCATCTCTCGATCCACTTACAACCGCCAACTGAAAGTACAACAACTTGTTTGTACGCCCAAATAAGAATTAAAACCACCAGCCTCTTTCTGAGCATATTATCTCTCTGATCTATTTTTCTTTCTCTACTCGGTCAACAACCAACACCAACACTTCAGCCTTTTATCTATCTTTTTTTTCTTTTTGTTTTACGTAACCAGACTAAAAGTCGGACCACCTTCTTCACTTCCCCTTTGTACCGTCCGCCATCAAAATTACACCGACTTTACTCTCTCTATGAATCAGAGAACAAGCCAAGCCTAATCACCCTTTTATGTCTATGCCAAGTCAACATCCAATTCGGTCAATTTCGTCATTTATATTGTAATGTCGGGTTTTTAAGTATATAAGCTATAAAAGCATGAAAATAATAATATTAACACAAAATTAAGTACTAGCAAATGTAAATTAGGTGGCAAATATGTATAAATTATATCCATAGCAAATACCCCCAAACCTATATTTTGCTAGTCCTCGAGAAAAACTAATCTAAAAATAAAATAAAATCTAACTCACTTTCGTAGGAATCGCGACTACATTTAGCATATGTAACAAGCCTTTGAACCTCTAAGTGGCCTTAGGAAACAAGTTTTATCTCGTGAGGGTTTACAAGAGATATACTCACAAAACCTTTTACTCCAACTTCTAGTTACCTTTGAACGATTGAGGATAGACACTAAACATGCTATTTAGTTGGCTACTAAATTCTCTGGCTATAAGAATCATTACCCTATATGAGTCCAATTGTTGTACACGAGTTTGCACTCATCGTACTAAAATTCATATAAGAATGCAAAACTCTACTCAAACAATCATCAAAAGTTCCAAAACTAGATGGAAATTATAAACATTCACATTGCTCGGAATCAATCAAATTCAATTACATGGATAGATTAGAAAATGGATATAGAAGTAATGCATGGTGCATATGTTGACAAAGGTGAACAGTGTTTTCCATATTTGTCTAACACCTGAGTGCATTCTTCGATGAATAGACCATTTAGCCGGGCACACCAATTCCTATAGACAAGAGCTATGTTTCCATCTACCTAGAATGATTAGTGTCGTCCTTAATAGTTTCACAAGTTTCTAAAATTTGGAGTTCTTATTGGCATCAATTTTCGGAAATTCCACCCCAAACCTAAATTTAACATTGTCCTCAATGTTTCAAACCGTGCAATCTAGAATTGTATGCAATAAATATAAATAATAAGAGAGACAAATATAAATCAAAGTGAAAGGATTGGAAGATTTCACCTGATTGACGCAAGAAAATCAGTATTCTCTGTAACACATATCAAACGATAGTAATAACAAAGAACGCTGAAAATAAAATAAAAATAAAAACAGAAAGTCTAAAAAGAAAATAAAAATCTACCTACTCGATATGTACAAAAAGGATCTCCATAAATTAATAACCTGAAAATTTGAGGATCAACCCAAAATACAATATTTACAAATGATAGTTTCACATTTATGTTATGGCAACACGGAGACACCGAAACTATCAAAAATAGAGGATTACCCCAAAACCAAGTTTTTACTACACCTGGAAGGGCGTAAAGAACATAATATGGAGATAATATTGAGATTGGGGATGTATCAATTGGTTCATGCACAGTGTCAGGAACAGGCAAGTCCTCTGGGTACTTGGATGCAATCCAACAAAACTTTAGAAGCACACAATTATAACCCTAATTAGGTAATTTTTGGAAGTCTAGGGGTCTAGAAACAACCTCTAAGTCGGGTGAATGATCTTGTGAGATAGATTCATCTATGGAACTAGGCAAATTATCCACACAATCATCCACATGGTCATCTATATATTCTGTCTGGAAAAGAGAATTACTACAAAACTGATCATCAACAACATATAATCTCTTGCATTCAAGAACTCTCAATCTTTGCTCCAAACTAAGCGGTCTGTGTTTAAAATACTTCTCACATATCATTTGAGGTGATTCTTCACTTACCGTATGTGAAGCAAGAACTTCCTTATGCTGTGACGCATACATATATTCCCTCAATGTCATCTTAGATGACGTCTTCTGAGAAGGAGTCATCATCCCCAGAAAAGGTACCTGGAATAAAATTCTAAAATACAAAACAAGTCAAATAGAACTGAAAGTTCTAAAATAAAAATAAAAACATATACAAAAATAAAATAAATAAAATAAAAACCTAAACTACGATTAGAAAATCGAAAATACTAATTACAATATTCTACAACCGCTCCCCGGCGGCGTCAAAAATTGATAGGATTTGGGAAAACCCTTATTTAAATAAACAACAATCACACGACATCTAACTAGTAGACAACGGCAAATACGGGTCGAACCCACAGGGAGTGGGAAAATACTGTAATCAATATCTCTAATGAACTAACCAGAAATGATGCTTTTGTATTTTTTAGATGGGAATGAAATAAATAAAAATTTAAATTGAACTATTAAAGTAAATGAAATGGGAGAGTTGGTAACCAGGGTTTATTGCATCCACCAATATTTATATTCAATAACTGAAATGAAACATGATTTCTGAATATTTGTCTATTGTTCGTTCTACCGACATCACCTATTATGTGTATTAGAGTCGCAAATATCACTTGGACACCCTAAGCATGGCACATCAAAAGACTAAACTCAAGCATGCACCGTCAAATTGTATTAGCGAGAAAATAATAAGAAACTGAATTTGGCTTACAAAAAGTACTTGCAATTCTAAGCATACCCCATCAAAGGATTTAATCAAAGCATGGAATATCAAATAATAATACGAATATATTTATGATCCAATTAATTTTGCTCAGAGGTTAATGTATTGTACAAATTCGGTGAAGCAACAACTCATATTATCATTAAATCAATAAACAAAAATCAAGAGCTAATATATTCAATTCATAATAGTCTATTGCTGTGTAAATCAATTCAATTAGCCTAAAACTCCAAATGGTTTCAACATAAAACCCTAGTTACAAAAATCAGCAAGACATGGCTATGGGTTTCTCAAAACCCATAAAAATAAATTAAAAGAGAAAGAGAATTAAACCGATGATCGATATGCGTCATCGAAGCGGAATAGCTTTCTTCTTCTTCTTATCCTCTCTTTACTGTACAGAAACTCCAAGAAATCTTCCTCTCCCTTACGGCGCACAAAACCAGATTATTCTCCTCTGTCTATCGCTTCCAGAACCAACTCCAACCTTCTCCAAAATAGCCCCCCTCTATTTTCTCTCTCTTATATCTCACGCTCAAAAGAAGTCAAAGGGTCCCGCCAACATCCAACTTCCACTCACTTTTCTGTTCTAGCCAACAATCCTTTCCACTTTTCAATTGACATCAACTCCCAAATCTAAGAAAGTACGCCCACTTCTCTTGTACACCCAACACCTATTTTCATCTCTTGATCCACTTACAGCCGCCAACTGAAAGTCCAACAACTTGTTTGTACGCCCAAATAAGAATTAAAACCACCAGCCTCTTTCTGACCACGTCATCTCTCTGATCTATTTTTCTTTCTCTTCTAGGTCAACAGCCAAGACCAACACTTCAGCCTTCTACCAGATAAAAAGTCAGACCACCTTCTTCACTTCCCCTATGTACTGTCTGTTATCAAAATTACACCGACTCTACTCTCTCGATGAATCAGAGAACAAACCAAGCCTAATCACCCTTTTTATGTCTATGCCAAGTCAACAGCCAATTCTGTCCATTTCGCCAATTATATTGTAATGTCGGGTTTTTAAGTATATAATCTATAAAAGTATGAAAACAATAATATTAACACAAAATTGAGTACTAGCAAATATAAATTAGGTGGTAAATATGTATAAATGATATCCGTATCATATTGCTACACCGCACGTGTTGTAGGCGGCCAGAACAAAACCCTAGTGAATATCCCTCAATGCGACATGATTGATGTCTTGAACATGATTAAGTCTATTTATAGATAGACGTGTATTATTTGGTCAGTTGTTGAGCTAGCTAGACTGTTAGTCTTAACATATTACTGAGTTCTATCATATTGGCTCAAAGCATATTGACTCAAAGCATATTGTGTATGTTGAGATAACTAGTGATGCTTAATAAATTATAGACCTAAAGAGTCTGATTGATATTGTTTGGAAATAATATCTAAAAAAGGATTTTGATATAAAAACCAATTGGTGTGAAAATCAAAATTTAAAAAATAATAATATTTTAGTATATCTATATGTTAGCGGGACTATTCTATATAGCTCTGCAGAGCTTATGGTTTTGAAGCTAGAGGAAGATTAGGCTCTTGATAGAAAGATCAAAGAGTTTGATATGAAGAGGGAAACCCTAAATAAAGGCTGCAATGATATGATTGAAAAAATAATATAAGAAAGTAGAGGAGTGGGACTGGCCACGGTATGGCAGGCCGGCGCCGGTCCCATGACTCTTTTTTTTTTTTTTTTAATTTTTAAATTATTATATCAATCTCTTTCCTCTATAGCTCTTTAGTCTTATTTGCTCTAAAGCCTTATATCTTTAAAGCCTTATATCGTTAAATCCTTATATTGTTAACCATTCTTATGTGAATGAACGAAATCTTTCATTGATTTTTGTCGTCGGAAAATTTCAGACATAATGTTCTTAGTAAAAAAGCTGTAGATTCTTCATACGACGTCCGTTTTTGATGGTTAACCCCAATTCAGAATTAAAAAATTGTCATCTATCTCCTAGCGTGGAAGGATTTAGGTTTAGAGCTCGTTTTGGTAGTCAAACAAAGCAAACAATAACCTTCCAGGAATTTTTAAACAAAATTCTGACAGTTTTCAGCTTGTATTTTGTCTAGGGTTTAAGCCATATCTCTTAGACCGTTGCTTGGAATGAGACGCCTTTTAATATGTCGTAGTAGACATATAGGGAAACATATGTTGCTTAGAACGTTTTGCCCCATTGTCTACCCATTGGAATATTTTTCCAAGATGATCATGATGATACGTCATAAACTGGGTGTTGACCAATATCATGGTTTCTTTATATTTCGAAAAAATTGGGATTTTAGTATAACCAATATTGGAGATGTGTAATTCAAGCTCGACCAATGTTAGGGATTGGTCAATTGAGGCCTTAACTTTGCATTTGGTGCGACACCGAGTGGGTGCTTATACAAAGTTGTGATGCTTCGACCTAGTCCATTCATGCGCAACTTGCCATGCATTGTGATAAATCAATATTAACCAATTAGGGTTTAAGTATCGATATAGAGAATTCTAGGAATCTAGCCGGGGAATATAGTATTAGAGAAGAATCACGCCGCTCTATACTAGTGTGTAATAAATCTAGGATCTTGAGATTTTGTACAGGGATGAACGTTGATTCATCTAATAAATTTGATCGTATATATATATATGATGAGTTCAGGCGGGTGATCATTCATGTGATTACATAGATACAGAGAAAGAGGGATGAGCACCTGCCTTAAAATTCTTTGCAGATTCTGAAATTCAAATTTCTAAGACCCGGGTTTGAAATATAATCTTTTACTATTTTAGCCCACAAAAACCCACCATCTACAACAACTACTTTGATTTGCATAACTTGTTATGCAACCATTAAGTGAGTTCCACAATATGTTATGCATCCTTCAGTTGGATGCATAACGTGTTCATTTTCTGCATAACCTGTTATGCATGATATTTATTATGCATATACAATCATTGAATATAAACATATAGGTAAACTAAAAAAAGATTTAATATAAATATCATAATAAGATTTAACGTAATCATTCAGATGCTAATCAAAGCAACAAATTATTCCGTTACACATACCATACTTCATCATAACTAAAAACAACATTTGGATGCATAACAAATAGAAAAGTATAAACATGATTTTAAATAATTGGCCATGCTTGTAAATGGAAATTGATTGGGTGCATAAGAAATAGGAGTGTGGATGCATAACAAAATCTTTATTTCTCTTCTTAGCAGAGTCGTTCATTTTCTTGGTTCTCATATCCTTTATGCATAGTTGTAAGTCATCATTATGCCCTTAATTTTCTTCTTCTATCTCATCAGAAACATGGTATAAAATAGTGTTAAATTCGAAAAAATAAAATCAAAGTAGGTGCATGTAAACAAAACTTTTGCCAGAATCTTTCCATTTCTTGGGTTTTCTCTGCTTTTTTGATTCTTCAAGTTTGTCTTCTAGGCCATCATTGGTTACAAGATAATGTTAGAATCAAAATACATGCATCTAAACAAAGATTTTACCAAGATTCTTTCTATTTTTTGGTTTTTCTCTGCTTTGTTGATTCCTCAAGTTTATCTTCTGTGTTATCATCAGCAGTTACAAAAAATTGTTCAAATCGAAAAAAAAACAATAAATTAAATTAGAAAAAAGTGGATGCATGGAATAATATAAGTAATTAAACTAGGTTTTCATACTTGATTTACTTCGTTTACTAACTGGTTTATTCAAAATAGGTTTTGCTAATTTGTTGAAACTAACTGAACTACCATAAATGACTGTAACTAGTTTATACTTAATGATTTTTATTTTTGATGAACCTATGATCGATTTCGAAGAATTCTCTTTGAAATCACTCTGAAATTTTCTAGGGTTTTGTAAAAAAAATTCTCTCTGAAATCTCGATAGCATCATAGATTTTGGGTATTTTTTGGACCATAGTGATATACTTCGGGTCACAATACATCACCAACTAATTTGGGTAGTAAAATATAAATTTTGAGTTAAGGTGTAGAGTTTTAGTTTGTAACATAAATTTTGAGTAAGGGCTAATTTTCGGGCCACACAATATATTCATGGTAACAAAGTTTTTTTTTTAAAAGTAAAACCAAGCTAGCACTATGATGACACAATTTTCTTGGCTTTGGCTATATTATAGCCAATATTAAATACTATGGCATGTTTGATGGCCAAAAACTAAGATTGGGCTAGTGAGTGGTAGAATTGTATATCACTCTCTAGTCTAGAGATGCCTTACGAAAACTCAGTTTTTATAATAAAAGAGGCTAGTCGGATACTGAGTTTGCGTATATATAATTACGAAAATTTAGTTTTTATGTTCAATTTTTTGTTTATTTGTTCACAACTTCTTCTTTTTTTTATATATAGAAAATCTGATATATCGGATCTCAAAACAACTTGATGGAAACTCAGTTTGTGGAAGGTATTATTTGGACAGAAAAGCCAAAAAAAACTTAGTTCCCACAATAGATGGTTTTTCTATTCGTCTTATCTTGGCTATAATGTACCTAAAGCCAAAAAAAAATGATATATCATAGTGCTTGGGCTAATAAATTATATTTAGCATATCTTAGCAAATTTAGTTAACATGTAAATTTTTTGTAAGCCTAATAAATTATATTTAGCATATCTTAGCAAATTTAGTTAACATGTCAAATTTTTTGTAAGCGGTAGAATTTGCGCCACAATGCCAATTCTATGGAGACCACTGAGTAAATTTGGAGCTACCTAAATTTAGGGGCATAATTGTAACTTTCGGGTTATAAGATAGATTTTGCACTACAATATGAATTTTTGAGTTACAAAGCAGATTCAAATCACGGGGAAAATCTTTGAACATATAGAATGTTTTTTGATCCATATTATCTAGGAATTCTTTGGTCATTTTGGCAGACTTTAGTCCACTAGGTAAATTTTATATCATAGGGCGAATTTTTAAATTATTAGAAGAAAATTAAATTGTATTGACAGATATAATCTGAGTGGTATGTTTTGCTTCACCTTGTAGTGTACGATACAATTAACTCTTGTAGAATCTTATATCTGTCACTGTGATTACCGAATAATTACCGAATAATTTCAAGCTAGTTAAGATCGATTGGTGTAACCAACTTGCCTTTACCTCTAGCAGTCAGGATATAAAATAGGTGTAAATTTTGTCCAAATTAAGCATGCAAATATTAGGTTGAAATATTGGGTTTAACATAATACATTTCATATATGGAGATGGGATTCCAACTCAGCACCTTTTGAGATTTTGAGAAGAATTGTTTTTTGGAGAGCACAGTACGATGAAAGTTATAAGCTGTGTTTGGGGGGAGTTATTGTCTACCATTGGCCTCTATGGTAGAATCAATCGGGAAGGCCTGAGAGGCGGTGGTTTACCCTGTGGCGGATGTCAGTGGTTCGGGTCCGCTTATCTCCAGCTCGTGAACTTAGCCGATATAAAGGTATATGATAGCACCCAATTTTTCCAATTCGTCAGTTCGATCTATAATTTATCATTCATAGACGTAGACAAGATATTTATGATAGATTTTGAATCTACATAGCTACTGAAATGATTTGTATCAAATTGAATTTGATTGATTGAATAGAAAAATTGGTTAATACAGGATACTACTGAGTATATATACTCAACTCTCTTTACTCTCACGTGCACCTGGCACACACTCACAATCTGTTCCACTTACACCCTCAATACACTCCACATTCACACACACACAAACACTCATGCTAATACCCTCCCTCAAGCTCAAGGGGGCTTGGAGAGGCCATTTGAGATTGCCTTCACATTCACACACACACAAACACTCATTTACAATAAGAGTAGGTGGTGAAGAAGCATGACTACAAACAAAAACAAGTAGAATCATAGAAGGAGCTTAGTCTGTTGCAGGTGTAGAAGACAGACCAAAACTGTATGTTGCAGAAGTGTAAACTTGTCATAAAGATGAGTTGTGAAGGAGCATATGTGATTCGTTGTAACACAAGATGCAACAGTGAGGGTCAACAATACCGATTGAAACACTTCGCAGGAGATGACTGTAGCAAAGAGAGAAGGCAGTAGACTGGAAGAGAAAGGCTGTTGAGTTGTGACTGAAATACTTGTGCACATCCATAAGCAAGAAAAAGGACGTGAAAAAACGGACACAAATAAGAGTGAAGTCCACTTCATAAGGAACATAACCAACTGATTATGTAGCTGAAGCACAGAGATGAACTGAGACTGAAATACGAGTAGCCTTGGCTGCAATGAAAACTTGTATTGCTGGACTGTATGACGATCCAAACTAGAAACTAGCAGCAACATATAAACCACCTCATACTGTAGAAGCTCCACCAAACCATACACTTCTTATGATAGAAGAAACAATTGAAGCAAAGAGAACCTAAAGATAACTTCCACTTACACATTCAGCACAACATAGAACCAATCTCAGCACATACTTTTCACTAAGAGAACCAACAGAATCACCAATTGCACTTGAAATGCCAAGAGTAGAAGTAGCATCTCCACTAAACCAGCACTTGCAAAATGAAATAGGAAATTACATCAAATATCAATATGAAGTCTTCTGTCTCATTAAGCAGTACACCTAACTTCGCTGCATAGTATGCAAATGAATGCAACAACTCATAATTCTCTGCAACAGGATACTTAAAATTGTTGATGCATTGAGTCAGGTCAGATTGGTGTAGTAGTTGCAGTGGATGTAGGCAGCAACAATAGTAGTTGAGTAGCCAGACGTAGTAGTCAATCCCAGTAAAGTACAAACACAATACCATTATCATCATAGGAGAATTGAAGATCTTGCAAATTGGGAGTCTGGGACCTTGGTGTAGTTATGTACTAGCATTATCAAACTGAGTACCCCAGCTGCACTCCAAGAAGAGAACAAATGACCAGAAGAAGGAAGAAAGCTAATAATAGCTGCAGCTGCAATAGCTAATCTGTTGGCTTATTCAACACATGTTCACAGAGTACTTGCAAATACACTTAGTAGCAAAAGATACAGAAGCACACAGCAAGATATAAACAGATGTTGCAGCAGTAAGAAGGCAGAACAAATTGTGGTAGCAGCAACTGCTGGTACTTGAGATGTCCATTGTATACCATACACCAATAATATTACCAACAGAAACTTCAGAAGCATTAAAAATGGCAGGAGTAGAAGGTAGTTGGTGGTGCAAATGACTGACAGTGTACCCAACTGGAGCATATCATGTTCTCTTACCAACTTATGAAACTGAAATCACTGTGAGGATAAGAGCACCACTAGCAACTAGGAAACTAAATTCCATACTAGGCACCATGAATACTATTACATAAGAAAGATTAAGTACCAAAGCTTTCCCTTGCAACATAGAATCTGAACACATCATGATCACAAGACCAGAATCAACACATACTAGAAACAGATTCACAAAAACTGAATCACTTATTCCCAACCAATACAGATACCTAACAACAGAAGGTAAAGAAGAAAGGATTGCAGGCTCCACACAAAATCATATGCAGAATCATACTTATTCCATTGATATAGTCACAGCATGATCTCAGCTGGACCTTGTATTATTCATTCACAAAACAAATAAGAAAGTAAAAGATAAAGAATCACAGGCCACATTCACAACTGAATGCAAACTCATCAAAAAGAACTTCAACTTGTATACCAGTACCACACCAATTTCAATTTCATAACATCATCTGTAGCCTCATCATTAAATGCGCAAGCCAACTCACTCACGACCTCTCACATGATGAACACTGTACCAAAATAACACTAATGGGATGAACTAAGCAGTCTAAGCACAGTATTTGTGCAACAAAAAAACTCACTTCACACACACATCAATGTACATCTGCGATTTAAGAAGAGATTTTCTCTACTATCAAATGGAACACCATTAAGCTTCTCCCTAACTAACATTTGTAGTAGAAATAGGCATGCTCAGATCTAATAGCTCCAGGTATCAGTACTAGTAGAACTTGATAAAGAAACTAGTTGATTTCAAACCTAGTTATGATGAGAACAACTTTTGAAGACGAAATTGAACATTGATGAGATAGTAATGTAGAAATTGAACACATGAGATCAGATTTGAAGTAATCAAGAAATATAAACAGAGATTACCATCATTGGTTCGATTTACCAGATGAGATTGGGACAACTGGAAACAACCGAAATCCAATTTGAAATTAAACAACCAATTGAACTCCAGATTGTACTCAAGAATCGCAAGAACACAAACTAGAAAACCAAATTTCAGATCTGAGAATCATGCTTGATTCTTTTTGAAGACGTAGCAATAAAGCATCAGGATCAAAATCGAACTTCACAGAATAAATCTTCACTTCAAGAAGTCCATTAATCTTCAAGAGCTACCAACTGAATTCATAACAGATGATGCAAAACTAAACAAAAACTCAAATTCAAAAAAAAAAAACAGATGTTGATATTCGATTCGCACCAGTAACAGAAGAGGTTAGTGAAGAAAATAGAAGTTGAGAAGATGAATCAAAAGTAGCGGAAGAAGGATCGATACCCTCAGAAAATAAAATTTCTGAGACTGATGCTCTGATACCATGATAGATTTTGAATCTACATAGATACTGAAATGATTTGTATCAAATTGAATTTGATTGATTGAATAGAAGAATTGGTTAATACAGGAGACTACTGAGTATATATACTCAAATCTCTTTACTCTCACATGCACCTGGCACACACTCACAATCTGTTCCACTTACACCCTCAATACACTCCACATTCACACACACAAACACTCATGCTAATAACTTCCATTTAGCAGCATCTTAGGAAGACATAGCCTTAAAGTTAAGGGCGAGGTTCAAACGAGGAAAGGCGGAGTCTTCAAACCATCTCATGCATGGTAGTACCTACTGTTTAGACAAAAAATCTCTTCAACTAAACAACCAATCACACTCTTA